>JAESUZ010003765.1:0-474628 GCA_017311185.1 Proteles cristata cristata | reverse complement strand
AGATTTCCCTTCACGGACCTTCTACACCTTTCTTTTGCCTTTAACCTTTGTCCCAAAGCCATTTCTCTCTAAACAACCAGTCTTATTTAGGACAAAGTAACTTTCTTTTGCCCTCAACAAAAATGTATTTCCATTTCTTACATCTTTTTTATGTATCTCTCAGTTTCCTATATACAGGATTGCTTTCCTTATTTTCCATCAGTCTTAAGTATACTTAGCAGAATTTTAACTTAGGAAACCTTAGTCTCCAATTGAAGACTTAGTAACCAATTGAGAGGTATTTACACTAGATTTTTTTTTTAAATGGTACATTCAAGAACCAATTAAACATAAACCATCTTTTTCAAAGTGTCCAAATAGTCTTACTTTTTCTGCAATAGGAAGCTGAAAACTCAAACCTATGTTTTGGGGTTCTAATGAATCTGAGTTTAATCTACGAGTAAAGACCAGATCCCCAATTTTATGAGGATGAGTTAGGGGGTTAACAGTTCCAACTCGTTGCTTACGGATCTCCTTATGGGGCTGAGCCTGGATCAGCTGTAGAACTTGTAAGGAAAGGAGAAGTTTTTGATTTGTCCATTCCTCCTGAAGCTCTACAGAGAGCCTGGGGAGCAATGGGGCACCCGCTCGAATATTATATGGGGTGGGCCCAAGTTGTGTAGGAGCTCATCTAGTTCCGAGGAGGGTGAAAGGCAGGAGATCAATCCAATTCATTCCAGTCTCCAGGCATAATTTTGCTAAAGTCTCCTTGAAAGTTCTATTTGTCCTTTCTATTTGCGTTGAACTTCAGGTACAGTAGGCACAGTGTAATTTCCATTCTATTCCTAAGGTTTTACTAATGAATTTAGATAGCTTAGCCATAAAGGCTGGGCCATTGTCAGACCCCAGAAATAAGGTCAAGTCAAATCGGGGAATTATTTTTTGTAAAAGCTTCTTTACGGTTACTTCTGCTCCTTCCCCTTTCATGGGGAATACCTCAACCCAACTAGAAAAAGTATCTATAAATACTAACAAGTACTTGTATCCATAACTTCCCTTTTTTTGTGTGTGAAGTCTAGTTCCCAGTGTTCTCCAGGATTTGTCCCTCAGTAGTGAACTCCAGGTGGTCCAGTAATTTTTGTGGCGTTTGTTTTAGCACAAATCAGGCACCGTTCCACCAAGTCCGAAAGATTGGGAGTTATCCCAGGAATATATAAATGGGGGACACCATTTGAGATATCTTCTTTTCACCCAGGTGGGTAGCCTCATGAAGTTGAGTTAATAGGGTCTGCCCTAGAGTCCTTGGAATGATTAGGCGCCCATCTGGGTGTTGCCACCAACCATCGTGTGTCTTTCCCAACCTTTATGGGAGTATTTGGCTTCTTCTTTGGGGGAATAGGACTGCTTATCTGGTAGTGTAGGTTGAGGATGGAGGACTAACTGTCCGATGTTCCCCACTGATTTTTGGGCAATTGCCTTTGCTTTTCTATCTGCAGCTTATTTTCCTATGACCTCGCGGGAATCACCTCTTCTATACCCCTGCCTTTTGGGCAGAGGTCCCCTGGGGTAAAGGTTGGGCCCATATTACCTGCAACTGGTGGTTTACCATGGCAGCTCCGACATATCAGTGCCCTTGAGGAATGAAACTGCTCCCGTAGGTGAAGAAAGTTTCAGTTGCATCTGGGAGTGCCTGATCAGTAACTCAGGCCGTCCATTCTTATAAGTCTCTTGAATCTCAATACAGTCATGAATTGGTGGGCCCTCATTAGACTGCAGCAGGAGAGTAGCAGGATTGAGTCCTGATACCCTTTGGAACTTGAGCCTCGGTTGGTCCAACAATTGGCCCTGGTATTGAAGTAGTCTGGCATTCGAGAGCCATCTGTCAGGGGGGAGCTGTGGAGCAGGGGTTCTATCACATGAGGTGTGATAACCATTAGAGTTTGGCCATAGGAAAGTTTATCACCTCTTTTACAAGGGTGGCAGTTGCAGCAGCAGTTCGCAGGCAGACGGGCCACCCTTGTGCCACAGGTCCAAGCGTTTGGATAAATATGCAATGGGTCTCTTTCATGGCCCAAGAGTTTGGGTGATGACTCCCTTGGCCACCCTGTCTTCTTCAGCCACATATAAGAAGAAGGGTTTTGAGATATCTGGCATAGCCAGAGCTGGGGCCGAAATTAATGCTCGCTTTAGCTTATCGAAAGCTCCCTGTTGGGCCTCAGTCCAAATCAAGGGGGTGGATCCCCCTGCAGTAGCCTCATGCAATGGTTCTGCCATTTCAGCAAACCCGAGAATCCAGATACGACAATAACCCATAGTTCCAAGGAACTCTCTGACTTGTTTTTTAGTGGTGGGTGGAGGTATCTGGAGAATTGCTTGAACCTGAGAGGCAGAAAGAGACCTCTTACCTTCTGGTAGAATGTACCCCAGATAGGTGACACAATTCTGGCAGATTTAGGCCTTTTTCCATGAGACTCGGTAGCCCAAATCCTGTAATGTCTGTAGAACTCCCTCAGTTGCCTCCTGGCATGTAACTTCATCTGGTCCGGCAATAAGTAGATCATCAACATACTGTAAAATAGTGGCCTTTGGAAAGTGGCCTCTTACCGGCAGCAGGTCCTTATTCAGGGCTTCCCCCGAACAGGGTAGGGGAATTTTTAAATCCTTGAGGCAGTCGAGTCCATGTCAACTGCCAGGTGGTCCCTGTATCTGGATCTGTCCATTCAAAAGCAAATATCGGTTGACTGATAGGAGTTAGAGGAATACTGAAGAAAGCATCCTTGAGGTTTAGTACAGAGTAGACAATGTGATCTGAGGAAGTGAGATTCAAGAGCATGTAAGGGTTTTCATTTTTGTCATTGGTCCTAAGGGCCTTTTGAGGATCAAGTGTGCTGCTCCCACATCAACCAAGAAATTAACATCGGTTTCCCCCACTCTTAAAGTGGTCATAGGCTCTTGGGGATTTAACAGCTGTGAGTCCAGGTCCCATCAGTCCTCTTCTCCTGCTAAGGGGAGAATTTGGGCCTCCTTTTTTCTTCAGAGTGCAGGGCACTCCCGCTTGTAATGTCCCTTCTCTCTGCAGTAAGCGCACTGATCTTTTCTGAGAGGGGGCCTTCTAAAAGGCCTTCTTCCTTTTGCCTCTGAGGATGTTATGCTTCCTTGGTCCAATAGGGCGGCAATGGTCGCTTTCCCTACTCTTTTGACTAATTTCTCCTCTGGGGGGTTCTCAATTATGGAAGACTCTCATGGCTACACTCATAAGCTTGTCCCTGTTCTATTAAATCCTTCTAACCTTTGTAACTTCTTACAAATATCTGGGGCCGACTGGCCAACAAAAGCTGTTAATTGCCTTTCGATTTTCAGGGGGCATCCGGGTCCATGGGAGTATAGGTCCGGTATGCCTCTAAAAGTCACTCCAAAAGGTGGCAGGGGATTCCTCAGGTCCTTGTAGGACCTCGCTTACCTTCAACAAATTGGTAGGCTTAGGAGCGGCTCCCCTGAGGCCGGCCAGGAGATACTGGTGGTAATTGGTGAGTGATCTCCTACCTACTGATGAATTGTAGTTCCAGTTTGGGCATGCAAAGGGCACTTCCTCTTCCAGGCGGGTACATTAAGCCGCCTGGAGGGCTGTCCCGTCTGTGCCTAAGACGGTGCGGCAGATATGCTTGAAGATGCCCTCGCGTTCTTCAGAAGGAAAAAGGACCTGTAAGAGTTGTCGACAATCGTCCCAGGTAGGTAAATGAGTGTGAAAAACAGATTCTAGCAGATAAATGAGGGCTTGCGGTTTTTCAGAGAAGGGACGGTTTTGATGCTTCCAGTTGCATTGAAGCTGGGCAGGGAGGTGGAGAAACCATGGGCGAAGGGGAGGATGAGTTTGGGGGAGACTAGGGAGCTGAGGAGGTGGGGGATAGAGGATAAGAAGGGGGCTGGTTCAAGAGATCAAGTAGATCTTCCACTGGAGGGGGGAAAAGATAGGTTTTACCTCAGGTTTTTAGGAGCCGTGGGTTTCTTCACTGTTATTAAAACCCTGTAACCAGTTTTAAGAGAACTATGTCGCAGCCAAGTGGGTGGCTGTTCACATGCTTGTGCTCAGATAGCGATGCAGGGAAACTGGTCTGGGTGTCCTGGGTTACCTGTAACTACTCGCCACATTAACGGCTCGACACAAGGAGGGATCAAAGGAACCCTCTGGAGGCCATCCAGTTCCAAAAACTGGCCATTCCAATTCACAGAGGTTTAGCATTACCCTTTGAGAATACGTCTGCCCTTTCAGACGTATATATGGCTTTGAAGTTAACCAAGAAACATTCTAGTGGCGTGTTGATTTTAGACTCTGAACTGACCATTTTGATCGAAGGAACAATGTCGAACACAGCACAAGAAAGCAGACAAAAACGAAACATTGAGGGGTGCCTGGGTGGCTTAGTCAGTTAAGCGTCCAACTTTCACTTAGGTCATGATCTCGCGGTTCGTGGGTTCGAGCCCCGCATCGGGCTCTGTGCTGACTGCCAGCTCAGAGCCTGGAGCCTGTTTCAGATTCTGTGTCTCCCTCTCTCTCTGACCCTCCCCTGCTTATGCTGTCTCTCTCTCTCTTAGAAATAAATAAAACATTAAAAATTTTTAAAAAATGTTAAAAAACGAAACATTGAGACAAAGACATGACATGACTGACAGACACAAGTTACATCAACATAGACCAAAGTCCTGGGCACAAGTTTCACCAAGTTTTACCAAGCTATACCAAAGTCCTGGGCACAAATTTAGACCAAAGTCCCAGGCACAAGTACCAAAATCCCAGGCCAACATCTTGGCCGGGACGGTTGGTGAGGTTCCAGGCTCATCAGCCTCCTCTAATCCAACCCTTCCAAACTGGTCGCGACCGGCAAAAAACTTACCTCCGGAGGTGATGGGACAAAAAGAAACCTGGACCAATCTCCAAGGCTGCAGCCTGGCGCTAAGGCCCAACTGAAAGTCTTCCCTGTCCTTGGGATCTCACTGGGGCCTCCAAAATGTTAGACCACCTTTTCCAAAGGAGAATCACTGAGGACAAAGCCCACAAAACACAAAAGGAGTTGGTTATTCAGGTTTATTTTAGTCCGGCCTGACGGCCCCTCCCGAGTACCCAAAGAGTCCTCGGAAGAGCGCCCCGCCGAGCCATAGCTCAGGGTTTATATAGGGAGAGGGGCCAAGCCGGTGTACAGAAGTGAGAATTTTGCAGTTAGAGGCGGGGGTTGCTTAACAGTTGCTTGAAGAACATGTTTGACCATTCTAATCCCAACGTTCACTAAAGATTTACATCTCAGGGGCTTGCTGCAGCCAGGTTGCTGCAGGTTGCTCTAGGTTGCTCAACCCTAGACCTTTTACCCAAATAGAGTTTGAGATCAAACAATGGTTGGTATTCTCATTTGCAAGCCCCTCACCTTTTGGCCCAAGGGAGTTTTTACAGTGAAATCATGCAGATGGAGACACCCCAGTAAGGCCATGACAGAAAATAACATGAATGTAGGTGGATAAAGAACTGGAGTACTGCATCACAAATCTGACAGGAGCATCTGTAGTTAGCATCAGACTCCTAGGTTAAGGGTACAATCCCCAACAAGACTGCCCTTATTTCAGATGCCAGCCACAAGTTTGGGGGTCCCCACTTGCTCCTCTCACCAACTGGATTTAAATCTGGAGGGTCTCCCTTCAGGTTTGATAATTTGCTAAATGAGTCACAGAACTTAGAAAATGTCATACTTAGAATTACAGTTTATTATAAAAGATACTAATAAAGACCATAACTGAACTCAAGGAGTTCAGTACTTGAAGCGCATCAAATTGAACACAACCCAAGGAAGTGTTGAAAGCAAAGAATTTCTTATTACTTGTTACAGGTAAGGAGACAGCAAGATAGTTCTCAAAACACTATGTCCTTGTGGGGTTAGTACTGGAAGCTTTTATTCAGTGTTTTAGAGGGTAGGGGCAAGGACCTTGCCTATATGGTTTTTGGGGAAGAAGAATTTCTTTTGCCATTGATGGTCCTTCTAGCTTGACTAAGAATAAAATTGACATGAGACTGATTAGCAGGAGAAAGTCAAATTAAATAGGTGTACCTACAGGGATTCCATACAGACATGGAAATTCCCAAGACAATGAGGCAACTTGAAGCTTATAAGGACTAGGGAGCCAGTAGGGTCTAAGGATACAAAGGGGAGGAAGGTCATTAGCAGGAAGGTGAAAAGGAGATGTTTGAAAAATAAAGGTTGCCCTATTATGTAGATAAGTTTCTAAGGTAAAGAGAAATCTCTGTTAAAACACTCTTTGATGAAAAATCAAACTAATGAATATCAGGCAAGACATTAAGGGAAAGGTAAAGAGCTTCTCCTCGATTGGCTGGGTTTCTTCTTCTTCTTCTTCTTTTAATTTTTTAATGTTTTATTTATTTCTGAGAGAGAGATACCACGACCAGGGGAGGGTCAAAGAGAGAGGGAGACACAGAATCCGAAACAGGCTCTAGGCTCTGAGCTAGCTGTCAGCACAGAGCCCCACGTGGGGCTTGAACCTACGAACCGTGAGATCATGACCTGAGCGGAAATCAGATGCTTAACCGACTGAGTCACCCAGGCACCTCAATTGGCTGGGTTTCGATTGTTTTTAGCTCAAAATAATGTTCATGTCAAAGTGGCCTACCTTGAGGAGACCTGTCTCACACAATATTAAGGAACTCATACATATTCTATTATTTACACACTTCAGTTCAATTGTGCATGCCTAGCACATCAGCTTGCTAGTGCATACATCATATGTTTAAATAATGGTGGAAAACTCTACCTATAGGAGAAGATCTTACTTTTATAATGAGCTAAAGATATTTTTTAGGACAGCTCGGGGGCTTCTGTGCAGGTCCTCAGTAAGAGGCTATCAGGCGAGACATATAGCAAGGGGATATCAGGTGAAATACAGTGTCTCTTTGGCTAAAACTATTGGTTCTACAAAATAAGACACATTTTTTTCTCTGATTTTACTCCCTAACCTTCTTCCCTTCTGATAGATTTTAGCCCTTTGATTTGAATACTTCTTATTTCATCCTGGCTAACAGTACCAGCTAAATGAAAAGACATGTAAAGTGAAATCTAGGAGGGCCCCAAACACATCTTCTCCCAGGAAGGTGACTCACCTTCCTGGCACATGAATGTGTTCACCAACTTGGAATCCCCACCAAATTTCATTTTATTATGTAGGCATGATTGATGGAATCTTGACTCTATGACTGAACTCAATTTTCAGTCACCCTCCCCTCCTGGGAGGCTGGCCTGGCTAAAAGCTCCTTAAATCACATGGTTGGTCTTTCTGGTGACCAGCCCCTCATCCTGTAATTAGCATAAATTCAGGTGTGACCAAGGGGCTCATGAATTACAAAGATACTCCTATTATTCAGGAAATGCCAAGGATATGGAGTCTCCTTCTCTGGAACCAGGGACAAAGAGCAGTCTTTACTGTACAATAAGGACTCATAATATAACATGAAAGATAGTTGAGAAATATTGGCTTGTCTTGAGAAGCTTATCATAGGAGTTTTAAGGAATTCACACTTAAGTATTTAGAAGCTTATCATAGGAGTTTTAAGGAATTCACACTTAAGTATTTAGCAAAGTGCATTAGGAAAGAAATCTGACAAGCACAGTCTCTTTTAATATGAAATCATAGGAATCAAGCTCCTGGTTATTGCAGGAATTGAAATGTGGATGTAATAAAGCCCAGGGTGTTGTAAAGGAATTGGTGTTCCAGAAGATGAGAGAAGTTGAGGAATATGTCAAGATACAAACATGGAAGATCTGTCACAGTTTATGTATTCTTTGCCTTCTCTTAGGAGCGGAACAAAATAAAGGTTAACCCAGGAAGTATTATGTAGCAATTTACCACAGCTGCTAACTCAGAAACTGAGTGCAGTGCCATAGCCAACTGTCCCTCCTTGCTCCCAGAATCCCAAGGGAGCAACTACTGAGATTTTTTTTTTTTTTATGTTTTTTGGAAAGAGAGAGCATAAGCAGGGGAAGGTCAGAAAGAGGGACACTGAGGATCCTTAGTGGGCTTTGTGCTAACAGCAAAGAGCCCCATGCAGGTCTCAAACTCATGAATTGTGAGATCATAACCTGAGCCAAAGCCAGACACTCAACCTACCGAGCCACTCAGGTGCCCAACAACTGGGACTTTTTAACATACCTTAACATCTAGTAGTTCTGACACCCCTTCCTTATTCTTATTGCTCAAAAATTTCTTGAAAAGTTATTATATTAAAAATTCTATTTTGGGGGCCCCTGGTGGTTCAGTTAGCGTCCAAGTCTTGACTTCGGCTCATGTTATAATCTCATGGCTTGTGGGTTTGAGACCCTCATTGGGCTCTACTCTGCCAGTGTGGAGCCTGCTAGGGATTCTCTCTCTCATCTCTCTGCCCCTCCCCTACTGTCTCAAAAACAAATAATAAAAACTTAAAAAAAAAAAAAAAGAAAAGCCCCTTTAAGATAGACCATAGGTCACCTGCTGACCAAGATTCCAATCATTAAGTGATAACATAGGGTCTTTAAGAACTTTATTTTGTAGAACGGCTTTATGCATTTGAGTTATTTCAGTGTTTAATACTGTAATGCTATTTTGAGAGTAATTCAAGGCCTTAATTGTGTATCAGGTTGTGTTAGCCATCATATAGACTCTGTTTTGTTTAGCAAGCAATCTGGTAATTAATAAGAGGCACTTTAATGGAAACAAAAAAAATATATAGTTTAATGGTTGAAGTAAATTACAAACCCAGTGTCTGAGTCTCAAGTGCTACCAGTGAGAAGATTTTCAGATGTTAGGCTTGAAGCATCCTCAGATAGAGTGGGAACAGGCAGTGGGTTTTTTTTCTGGTTTGTAATTCAAATGTCTCTGGTAATCCTTTTAAATGGTCCATGGAAAAAATGATACAAAGACTGTCTGTACCTGAGTTTTGTGGCAATTCTACTGAAGGTGACCTCAAGTTGTTCATCATCAGTTTTTAGGACTTGAATATAAAGGAGAGTTTTAGTTTTTAATGACTTTAAGTCAAGAAAATGGAAGAAGATTGGAAACCTTAGTTTGGAGATCCATAACCAGCTATTTGAGGAAACCAGAAGAATTCAGTATCTAATCTAGTTTATACTAAATCTAATATTAAAATCTAATATCTACAGGGTTACCCAACTGTCTCAGTTGGTAGAGCATGTGACTCTTGATCTTGGACTTATATATAGTACCCATGCTGGGTGTAGAGATTACTTAAAATAAAATCTTAAAAAAATCTACTATTTACAAAGATGTGTTATTGAAATATATTTTGTATCTATAACCACCCTCAATTTTATTAACTTGGCCTGATTATTTACATAACCTCAGCAAGAATAGCAATTGTTATATAGATCCTTTAAAATCTGCTTTGCCAAAACTTTTTATAAGAAACCTCTAGATTGAACTTTTCTTTATATATATATATATAAATATATATATATATATTTAATATATAAATTATATATATTAAATTTATTTCTAGGAGAGAGAGAGAGACAGTGTGAGCAGGGGAGGGTCAGAGAGAGAGGGAGACACAGACTCTGAAATAGGCTCTAGGCTCTGAGCTGGCAGTCAGCACAGAGCCCGACGGGGGGCTCGAACCCACGAACCGTGAGATCATGACCTAAGCGAAAGTCAGACGCCCAACCGACTAAGCAACCCAGGTGCCCCTGAACTTTTCTTTTTAAGTTTATTTATTTTGATAGAGAGAACAAGAGAGAATGTGTGCATGAACAGGGGAGGTGCAGAGACGGAGAGAATCCCAAGCAGGTTCTGGGTTGTCAGCAGAGTCCAGCTTGGGACTCCAACCATGAGATCATGACTGGAGTTGAAATCAAGAGCTAGAAGCTTAACCAACTGAGCCAGTCTGTTTCACAGACTGAAACAGGCTCCAGGCTCTGAGCTGGCAGTCAGCACAGAGCCCGACGCGGGGCCGAACCCACAACCGCGAGATCATGACCTAAGCGAAAGTCGGACGCTCAACCGACTAAGCCACCCAGGCGCCCCTATTTATTATTTTTTTAATGTTTATTTTTGAGAGAGAGACAGAGACAGAGCATGAGTGGGGAAGAGGTAGAGAGAGGGGATGACACAGAATCCAAAGCAGGCTCCAGGCTCTGAGCTGTCAACACAGAACCCTATGTGGGGCTTGAACCCACAAACTGAGATATCATGACCTAAACTGAAGTCAGATACTCAACTGACTGAGCCCCCCAGGCACCCTGGAGATCTTTCAAAACAAATTCCAGATATCATACTATTTCATCTATAAGTTCTTTAGCATTATACCCGATTTGTATTGTGTCCCTGCAAACTGGGAGCATAATCACAAAGCACAATTCATCATAAAGGTTTAAAACAGTGTGAACAAAATTCGCAGTGTTGTGAATGTCTGGAACTACATAATCCACAGAACTGGATACTACGTACGCTTCAAGGAATCCTCCATGGACTTTGTTTTACTTACCTGAGTTTTTGGTAAGAATTAGGGAGACGGAACAATGTTCAAGGTTATATGTTTTGGCAAAAACTTAAGAGTGCAAATTATTCTTGCTGCCGATTAAGAGAGGTCCAGTGAGCAGAAAGTAGATTTGGCATCCTTGTAAAAAAATTATATAGCCTAACCAGAATTCATGACACCTAGCTGCTGCACATGAGCCCTTGGCAGGAGTCACTAAGCTGAATTGTCTTTCATCATAATGGTGTCTCTTAAAAGTGGACAGCCAGAGTGAGGGAGCCAAGTAAAGAAGAGTACATCCTTCATGATGTCACTTACATGAAAGTCTAGAAAATGCAAATTTATCTATACTGTCAGTGAGAGGATAAGTGGTTACTTGGGGATGGGGGTAGGGAAGGGCAGGAAGAAAGGAATCATAGAAGGGAATGAAAACTTCTGAGATGTTCACTTACTGATTGTGACGATGGTTTAATAGATATTTACATCTAACAAAACTTACCAAAGTGTACACTTTAAATCTGTCCAGTTTATTGTATATCAAGTATACCTTCATATATATGTTTTTCAAGAAGCACAGCTGACGGGCAGTGTGGTGGAAAGCCTGCAGATGCCCTGTCAGAGGTGCATGCCCATAGCTCCAGGTGCAGGTCATAAGTGGAACTTGAAACAAGAGACAGGAGTCTGCAAGCTGACAACCATGAGCCCACAAGTTAAGAAAACCACCCTCTGGGCACACAATCCATTCTTTGGGTGGAGTCTTAACCAGCCAGTTGATTGAGTCAAGGGTGGAGACCTGAGCCTTGTTCATTCAAAAGGTTGCCCAGGAGATACAGTCCTTGCCTCCCTGGTTTTCCTGGGGTTTTCTTTAGGCAGCCTGATAAAGCTCCCAGCTTCTTTGTACAACAGGACAATTTTTGTGTACCTGGACCTTGTCATGCTCATATGAAGCTGAGAACATGGTGTGTGTTTCTAGTCTTCTATCTGAATATAAAAGCTAAAAAGGAATAAAAATGAGCATGGGAATTATCTCATACCTGTATCTCCAAGAATTGTGTTGGGAGTCTAGTGGAATTTAGCTATCAGGCAGGAGAAGTTGCCAGTCAGACACCACAATCTGGAATTTTTGACTGTCACTCAGGATTCCTGGACAACTAAAATTTAAGAAAGGATTGTCAAACTTTTACATGAAAAATTGGTTCAGGTGGTGACCCAATGCATATGGGTACAGGGAAGGCTGCTCTTGCTGGTTTCTCTCTGCCTACCTAATAGTGCTTCAGAGGAAGCACACCCCACAGTAAAGGCCAGGTGTATCCATTACTGGATTTACATCTTTACTTATACCATTAGAATCTTGACCCTTCAAGCTTTGGAGTCCCATCTAAAGTTCATTGTATCTCTTACTGGAAAGTATTGGAGTGCTCCAGGGTCCATGTAAGTCCTGTCATACCTGCTTTCAGGTTTTTCCTCATGCCTGAAGGTCTTTTGGCTGCCCTAAGAAATACAGGAGACCGGTGCCTGAACCTTCCTCTTTGGAAATGGTTGAGGCACCAGTCTAAATTTGAATGAAGCTCTAGATCCTCAGGGGCTGATAGCATCTGACCCAAGATACCTGAAGATTGGAAAATTTAGGAGAGTAGACCCCAGATAAATCCTGGAGAGAACTGAGCACCAAGTGAGGGAGCCTGAGTTCCCAGGCAAGCCTAGAATAGGGGAGAGAACTCAGTCAAGAGCAACAAGGAATGGGAACAAAACAATGGAAGATGGTTGCTCTGAGCAGACTCATGCCAATATCTCTAAAGGCCATGGAAACATCATTCATGAAGGTGGCAAGTTGGTTTGGAGGCACGGTAAGCACCCACTCATATTCCCACTGCAGGGCTGTAGCTCCCTTAGAGTCGCCCAAGGCCACATGCAGCAGGACTCCACCAGTGCTGCTGCCATTGCTGTCATCCACATCAGGTCAGGGGGCTTTGATCCCAGAGGTGGTAGGGGTAGTATTTTAAGAGTGAGTTCTAAAATTTAACCTAAGTTTCCCTGGTTCTCACTAGCCTACACAGATGTGCAAATGGGGCTACCCTAAGGTAATAATCCAAATTTCAGTGTCTCTTCCAAACCCTTAAAAGGTCTCCTTCTCTGTCCAAGTGTTGCTGGGGTCTGAGGAAAGTCTCACAGATGCTCATAAATCTAGTCATCCAGGCATACTTTCATTCTGCTCCTGCTGAGCATCGCCCCCAATAAATTGAAGTTATTAAACCACCAAATCCCACATTGGGGGGTGTCTGTGCCCAAGGGAGACATGTCTTTCCCTCTCTTTCATGTTCCACTTCATTAGAAGTCTGCCCAAACAATGTGTACCCCAGGGTCCTGCAGAACTTCCATAACTGCAGATTCATATTGACATTCAGTCTTCTTTCTGCCTGGGAAGGAGAATTAGAGGTGGTGACAAATCACGTCCACTTACTCTTTAATTCAGCAAATACTTCCTGAATTCCTTTTCCATGCTAGCCATGTGGTAAACAAGATACATGTGGTCTTGTACCCATGGAGTTTACAGCCTGTTGCAAGACCAAAACAAAACGAAACAAAACAAAACACACAACAACAACAGAAGTCACTTAAAATGTTACGTTCAAGGGGCGCCTGGGTGGCTTAGTCGGTTAAGCGTCCGACTTTCGCTTAGGTCATGATCTCGCGGTTCGTGGGTTCGAGCCCCGCGTCGGGCTCTGTCCTGACTGCCAGCTCAGAGCCTGGAGCCTGTTTCAGAGTCTGTTTCTCCCTCTCTCTCTGACCCTCCCCTGCTCACGCTGTCTCTCTCTGTCTCCTAGAAATAAATAAAACATTAAAAAATTTAAAAAAAATGTTACGTTCAAGACTTTGTTATTGGGTCCAGTTCTTTGTGGATGGCTGCTGCTTCTTCTTGGGTGAGTTTTGTGCATGAAGCCTGTCAACCCTCAGGCAAATAGATGCTGACAGTCTGCCTTACCATGTGGGGGACTACTCCTCCTTATCCCATGGCTGCACTGATCTACTAGGACCTCATGCAGGAGATAAATCCTTGCTGTGCTAAAATCATCTGATTTTTTCCCCACACTTAGTGACAATCAAAGAAAAACATGAACTATATTTTCCCAAGAGCTTTCTCTCTGCCATTCCACACCATGGTTCCTAAACTCTCCATTTCCTGAAGCAAAACTGGGTAGTGAAAGGAATGGCCTGGTGGCTGTGATAAATTCAACACTGTAAGAGGAAGCCAAGCATTTGCTAACCCTGGCAGAAGAGGGAGGAAGGCCAGTGTAGATATGGGGAGGTAGGAAATTTTGAGAGAAGATGAAAGGAAGTCTTGCAGCGTGGAAAGTGGAAGGTTGAAGAAAGAGGCACGGGAGGAACCGAGGGAAGTCTTCGAGGCACATCCTTCATTGGCCTAAGGAACCCCACACAGAGATAAACCAAAGTCTGGGCAGCAGGCACATGGTTGGGAGCACCTGGTGCATCCCTCCAAGACTCTATACTGTTTGGATTTTGGCCTTGAAAACCCTTTCCTTGGGGTTTTCCATGAGAATGAAAAGTCTCCCCAACTACCAAATGGCACATGAAGGAGATGTGTTCTTACCTCACTTTCTATAGAGATGAAAGGATCTCATAGAAAATATCCAGTGAACGAACAGTAAGACTGACACCCCTTGCCTGCTTCTCATCCTGTCCCGGGGCTCCCTGTGGCACTTCTGTCTCCATGTAGCCCACAGAAACTGAACTCAGTCTGATGGTCATCCAGGGTGGAAAGCCAGTGTGGAATTTTAGCTTCCTGTCCAAGAAAAATCCAGATATATGTGTATATATACATATATATATATTTTTTTTACACCATTAAAATATCAGATTCCTTTTTTTATTTTCTCCCATCTAAGTACTAACCAGTCTCAACCCTGCTTAGCCTCTGAGGCCAGAAGAGATGGGGAGTGTTCAGGGTGGCATGACTGTAGACACTTTTTAAATTTTCTTACTTTCTGGTTCAGTGACTTGGAATATAGAAACTTTTAGTCCCTCCTTTTGTTAAGTGTCTGTTGATCAGGAAACACACCCTATAGTAACATTAAGACAAGATACTACCTGATGGGTTCATGTGATTATTTCCTCAAGTGAGAAATTCTTTCATAATTTGAATAATTTCATTCTATGAGTAGAGTGTTCTGTAAATGATGTTATAAAGTAGGTTCAATGACTTAAAAGGCCCATCTCATTAAAGGGAGGATAAATATCTGCAGAGAAATTTCCTTCACCTTGTACTTCCAACCCCTCAGTGCTCCATACAGGGTTTTCGCGGAGCACATAGACTGTGCCTCAATCCAGGTGGGCACCTCATCAAGACTGGAGGAATGCCTGCAGGCAGTGGTAGATACATTGAATGTGGCTCCTGCTGTGGCCAGTGGCAAATGGACAGGCAACTCTTCCTGTGGAGAAGTTTGGACACTATTTTCCAAAGACATGATGTAGACTTCAAGCTTCAGCTGATGATCATGTGGTTGTACAGTGGTGGCAGACTATTTCTATAATGAATGGAGGGACTGGCAGTACAGAGAAGGAGGTGTGCCACTTTGTATCATTATCGCCCTTGGATCAGGGTGTCCCCTGGTCATTATGAAGTTCTTGAGTGATGCATGACATGAATGCATCATAGATGGGCACTCTCCTCAGGTGAATGTATCATAGATAGGAGTATAGTTTATGGCATAATGCCTAAAATTAGGCAATTAGAAGTCTCAGGTTGTCACTTTTTTCATTTGTTTGCATTTTGTTTTTGTTCTTGTTTTTAATTTCAGAGAAGGGGGAGGGGCAGAGGGAGAGAGAGAGAATCTCATGTAGGTTCCACACTCAGTGCAGAGCCCAACACAGGGCTCAATCCCATGACCCTGGAAACAGGACCTGAGCCGAAATCAACAGTGTGACACTCAACTGGCTGAACCACCCAGGTGCCCCAGGTTGTCACATTTGGTGCCTTGGTGGGACATGGTGGTCTGTTCTGGGAGCTTAGCAGCAGAATTTAGCACTTGTGTCAGCTATCTTTGATTAAAGCATTATTAACCCTGGCCACCGACCCCCTCAACCCCCACTACGGTGGATCCTAGTCAGGCACTAAGTCTGCCCTTTGTACATAGGTTAGTTTTACCCAAGCATTAAGAGCTATGAAGTTCATTGGGAAGATCTCCAAGCAGTTTTTGGTGCCTGCAATCCAGCACTCATGATAGATGATCTATCCACCTGCTGGCTTTGGTTTCCTGATACAAAAATGATTTAGAATTAGAAGCACATAAAAAATAGCTGTATTACTGGCACCCCTGCCTCTAATGTCACTTCCCTTCATATTATTTTTTTTTTGACGTTTTTATTTATTTTGGAGATGGAGAGAAAACACAAGCTTGGGAGGGGCAGAGAGAGGGAGACAAGAACTGAAGCTGGCTTTGTGCTCACAGCAGAGAGCCTGATGCAGAGCTTGCACTTATCTAACTTAGCTGAAGTTAGATGCCACCTAGGCGCCCCACTTCATATCATTCTTTATAACATTATGCAAATCTGATCATACCCACGCTCAATTTAAAAAAGTGTTTCCAGAACCTATTGGATTAGATCCAAATCTCTTGGCATAGCAGGTGAGTCCCATTAAGAAAGCCCGTATAATCTCATGAAAGCTTTTTGCAGAGGACACTTTTGGCCCTTACACAACAGTCATCCCTACTTCCTTGATGGCAAAGCTTTTACAAATTTTATCTATTGTTTCAATCCTGTCCTGTCATCAGAGATGGAGGTCCCTTCACAGCTCAAAGGGATATTACTACGATTGGTCTATTGCCTCTTCCACCCCTCTTGCCATGAGTGATTTAGTAGTAGGGCTCTGGGCCCAGTTAGAATTGAGGGAAAGTTGGCTGCGGCACTTCTGGGAAAACCTTTCTGTCTCTGAACATGGTTGTTGAAGATGTGGTATCTGCTGCTGCAGCAGCAGTCAATCACAGTCTATGAGAATGAATTCCAACACACCAAGGATTGGGGAAGAGCGAGCTGAAAAGAAGCTAGGTCCTTGATGACATCATCCAGCCACCAAATTAACCCAGAACCTTTTGTCTGGAAACCTTTTAAATCTGAAAACTTTGCACTTGCAGCCATAAACATTCTGAAAGATAAATGTGCGTAATATAATCTTTCACAATTCACCTCTTTCCTTCTACTTAATGCCTGCAGTGGTCTCTCTCACACCTCCAGCTTCTTGCATGTAGTAGTGCCCTCTGTCTGAAGTGCTTCCTCTGTACTTTTTGGCCTGTAAACTCCAGTCATCTTTTCTGTCCAGCTTGGGTGTGACCTCCTCTGTGAAGTCTTTGCAGCCTCCCTCCCCCACTGGGGCAGAGCCAGGGAAGCCACCCCAGTATTCTCACTGCTCCTCATTGCTCTAATCTCTATGGGGGCAGTGCTTCCACATGTGGAACACATAAGAACTTCCCCATCTTATCTTACCAAAATCATTTTATGAAAAAAATTATAAACCTTCTTTTATTAATCTGTCTGATGGAAAAATTCAAGCATCCCATCAGAACCCATTATTTTGAGGCACAAATGTAAGTTTGTAAAACACTTAAAAATTTTAAATTAAAAAATACTTTTCATTATAGAAAGTCTCAAACATTTAAACGGAGATTAAAAAAAAGAGTAGAGTCAATGCTATAGTAGACTGTGTATAGTAGACAGTGTATAGACTGTATACACTGCTTGACTGTGGCATATAAAGTATGACCAATCTTGGTTCATCCACTGCCTGCTCCATCTACCCCATTGTTTCAAGGCAGCCTCAAACATTATATCATTTCTCTCATTAATATATTACTATGATTTCCAGGAGTAACAGCTCTCTTTTTAAAAAAATGTAACCATAATATCACTATCACACCTCAAAATATCAACATTGATTCCTTCATGATATCATTAAATAGCAAACCAGGGTTAAAAGATTAATTTTCTTTGACTATGATGATTGCTTTACACAGACATATACAGTTTCTTGGAAAATGAGGATCCAAATAAGCTCCATATATTGTAATTGGTTGATTTATCACCAGTCTTTTTGAAAAGTTATTTAAATTTTATTTATGTCTGTTTTATTTTTATTTATATTTATTTATTTATTTTACAGTTTATTGTCAAGTTGGTTTCCATATAACACCCAGTGCTCATCCCCACAAGTGCCCTCCTCCATCCCCATCTCCCCCCTCCCCCCACACCCATCAGTCCTCAGTTTGTTCTCAGCATTCAAGAGTCATTCATGGTTTGCCTCTCTCCCTCTCCCCCACTATTTCCCCCCTTCTTTTCCTCCATGGTCCTCTGTTAAGTTCCTCCTAATCCTCCTATACATGCAAACATATGGTATTTGTCCTTCTCTGCCTGACTTATTTCACTCAGCATAACACCCTCAAGGTCCATCCATGTTACTACACATGGTCAGATTTCATTGTTTCTCATTGCCATGTAGTATTCCATCGTATAGATAAACACATCTTCTTGATCCATTCATCCGTTGATGGACACTTAGGCTCTTTCCATGTTTTGGCTATTGTTGAGAGTGCTGCTATGAACACTGGGTACATGT
The DNA here is from genome assembly GCA_017311185.1 of Proteles cristata cristata. Lineage (NCBI taxonomy): Eukaryota > Metazoa > Chordata > Mammalia > Carnivora > Hyaenidae > Proteles > Proteles cristata. Next base: position 456,503 of record JAESUZ010003765.1, on the reverse strand, counting down.
GCTCTTATGCATCAGCTCTCCTATATCCCTTGGGTGAATTCCTAGCAGTGCTATTGTTGGGTCATAGGGGAGTTCTATTGTTAACTTTTTGAGGAACCTCCACACTGTTTTCTAGAGGGGCTGTACCAGTTTACATTCCCACCAACAGTGTAGGAGGGTGTCCGTTTCTCCACATCCTCGCCAGCATCTAGAGTTCTCTGATTGGCTCATTTTAGCCACTCTGACTGGCGTGAGGTGGTATCTCAGTGTGGTTTTGATTTGTATTTCCCTGATGAGGAGGGATGCTGAGCATCGTTTCATGTGTCTGTTGGCCATCTGGATGTCCTCTTTGGAGAAGTGTCTGTTCATATCTTCTGCCCATTTCTTCACTGGGTTGTTTGTTTTTCAGGTGTGGAGTTTGGCGCATATATGTGCATTTATATATACACTACTCAAATGCCCCAGTCTCTCTGCTTCTCTGCTTGGTGGCTTTCTCTAGTGCGGTGAGAACTCACTTAGCCACTGAAGGAAGACTAGAAGTGCCAAGGAATTAATACCTCCAAGGGCAACCACCCCACCAGTGAATAGGATTTGTTGGGTGCTATGGACTGATGTTTCTGTCTTCTCCACCAAAAAATCATATGTTAAAGCCCTAATCTGCCATGTGACAGTATTTGGAAGTGGGTCTTCAGGAGGTAATTAGGTTTAGATGAGGTCAGGGGTCATGGAGCCCCCATGATAGGATTAGTGTCCTTATGAGGAAGAGACCAGAACTCTGTGGTCTGTGTCTGCAATGTGGGGACAAAGTCAGAAGGCAGCCCTGTGCAAACCTTCAAGAGGCCTCTCACCAGACACCAAATCTGTCAAGACCTAGATTTTGGATTTCCCAGCCTCCAGAACTGCGAGAAAGAATTGCTTGTTGTTTAAGTTATCCAGTGTGTGGTATTTTGTTATGACGGTCCAAACTGACGAAGATGATGGAAAATAATTTATTTATCTCTTAAGGGGACAAATCTGAGGAGGACTCTCTACAGTTCCTTAGAGGGCTCCCAAAAGTTTTAAGTCCCACTGTCCCCCAACTGTAGTCCACAAATTAACATACACACCATTGGCTCTTTTTCCTTCCCTGTCTCACTCCTCCCAGCCTTTCACTTGTGCTTCCTAGGCTCTACTCCCAAGGAAATGACTTCTATGCAAGTCCTTGTCTCAGGGCATGTTACTGGGAAAACCTCAACCTTCATGAAAACACCATCATTTTCATGGCTCTTCACCGTGATTAATGAACATTTCACTGTCTTCTTTTCCTTTCTTCTGCTTTTCCTTCCTTCCTTCCTTCCTTCCTTCCTTCCTTCCTTCCTTCCTTCCTTCTTTCCATTTCAAACAAGGTAATGGAAACCTTGTACACATCTTGCACATCTGTACAAATATATCCAAGTAGGATAAATTCCTTGAGGTCGAATTGCTGGGGAAAATTATGCACCTTTAATATTTTCATAGACACTGCCATCTCCTTAAAAAATCTGTGTACACATATTTGGGGAAAATTCTACACATTCTCACCTCCTCATTTCCTGGTCCTGTCATGTAAATTCTCTTTCGAGTTTCCCCCAGGTGCCTGAACTACGACTTCCTTACTCTGTGACCAACTCCCATTTCATAGACCAGAGGCCCCAGGTTCTAATTTCCTTGCATTGGATCTTGAAGATGAGGAAATTTCTGATCCTTAACAGGAATTCCATCACTACAGGTTTCCTTTGGAGGCTTCTGAAGGCCCAGGTTTCATTTAGCCCTGACTTAAAACTTGAGTAATGTAATAGACCCTTTTGGAAGAAATACAATCCTCATGGACTTGACTTAAATTATTTTTATAATTTAAATGTGTGCAAAGCATACATGCAAACCCAGCTAATTCTGAATTCCTTATGCTTCAAAACTTGAGCAGTTAGGCTCAATTGTTTAAGCGTTCGACTTTGGCTCAGGTCATGATCTCACGGTTTGTGAGTTCAAGCCCCATATTGGGCCCTGTGTTGACAGCTCACAGCCTACAACTTGTTTCAGATTCTGTGTCTCCCTCTCCCTCTGCCCCTCCTTGCTTGTGCTCTGTCTCTCTAGCTCTCAAAAGGGGCGCCTGGGTGGCTCAGTCGGTTAAGCGTCCGACTTCAGCTCAGGTCATGATCTCACAGATCATGGGTTCGAGACCCGTGTGGGGCTCTGTGCTGACAGCTAGCTCAGAGACTGGAGCCTGTCTTTGGGTTCTGTAACTCCCTCTCTCTCTGATGCTCCCCTGCTCACACTGTCTCTATCTCTCTCTCAAAAATAAATAAAACATAAATAAATAAAACATAAATAAATAAACAAACAAACAAACAAACAAACAAACATTAAAAATTTAAGAAAAATACTTGAAGAGTTATAAAGCTGTAGAAACAAAACAAAGTGGAAATAAATCCACATAGGGGCGCCTGGGTGGCTCAGTTGGTTAAGCGTCCGACTTCTGCTCAGGTCATGACCTTGTGGTTCCTGGGTTTGAGCCTCTCCTCGGGCTCTGTGCTGACAGCCAGCTCAGAGCCTGGAGCCTGTTTCAGATTCTGCATCTCCCTCTCTCTCTGACCCTCCCCTACTCATGCTGTCTCTTTCTCTCTCTCTCTTTCTCAGAAATAAATAAAACATTTTTAAAAATTAAAAAAAAAGAAATAAATCCACCTAAAAGTAAAAAGGCAAATTAAAGCAACTAATTTGATGTGATGAGTAGCTGTTTTTCAGAAATGAAGTTGATGCTGGCAACATTAACACATACTGTCTAATGCAGGTTCTTTTGAAATTGACACAATATTCCGCTGTGTGCCCAATGATGACTCCGTTCTCCCCATACTTGTGTCTATTGAAACTGCTAAGCAATCTTTGTCAGTACATGTCCTCTGGACTTCACTTGGTACAAATGTAACCCAGACAATTACAGAAGTGCTAACTTGATCATAAGAAGCTAAACACAAACATGAACAAACACAGACACTCAAATATAGGGCTGAGATCTGTTACATATGATCCAGAAAATGCTTATAACACTTTTTAAAAATCACCAATGACACAAAAACATGGAATTTAATCATTTTCACAGAGCATCATGGGTTCTCAAGAGTCCAGGGACCTCAGTTTGAAAAACACTATCCTAGTACTGACGTTGACTTCCACTATGACCTTGCGCAAATCTTTTGCCATTGTTGGATCTCTGTATATTCTTCGTACACAAACAATGATTTGAGCCACCAGTATCCTTGGGCAATGAAGGAAGTCAGAGTCTTTTCGAGGACTAGAAGGAAGGGAAAAGGCCTTTTATAGACCCTTGATTTGGGAAAATAATGATGGCTAAGACCCTCCAGTCTAACTTTGGCTTTGGAGTCAAAAGGATGAGGGTTTGAATTCTAGATCTGCCAGTTGCTTTGTATGTCTGTGAGCAAGCTGACTTCTCTTTTGTTTCTGCCCCTGTAAAGGTGGGCATGTATCAAAATGCCACATCATAGAGCTGTGGTGAGGACCAAATAAGGTGACTCAGGAAAGTGCTGAGGGCAAAGCCTGGCCCTAACAAGGTTCAGTAATCAGCAGTGTTTTCAGGAAGAGGCCAAGGCTGCTGAGAATACCACAGGCTTTTGGCAAAGGACAGGCAACAGAAAAGAGAAAGAGAAGATTCTGAGATTCTGAATATAAATAACAGTCTATAAATAACAGTATTTCTGATACATGACTCTCGGGAAATTTCACCCTAATGAGACCTGCAGCAATTTTGTCAGCTTCCACTCAGCCTTTCTCATTTCTCCTTACCTATCTGTCCTTCCAGGCCCAGCCTGGAATCTCTTTCCCCAAAGGCTTTCACTTCTTTGTCCAGCCAGTAATATTGGTCACCTGTGAAGCAAGCGCCTCCCTGTGGCCATCCTGTTCATTGCAGGAACCATAAGCCTTACAAAAGAATCTGATGAAAGGTGGAGTTTGGAGTTTTCATGTGGGGAGCAAGACTCAAGTAGCTCAGGTGTCTCTCTATCCCCACAGAGGCTGTTCTGGATCTCCCTTCTAGATCCCTCCTCTTTTTGAAGAAGGAAGAGAGAGGCGGAGGAATCTAGGAGAGGTCCTGGGTGGGAAGCAGGAACTCACCTCAAGATCTGAGACAAGTTACAACCTCTCCAGGTCTGGTTCCCCTCTCATGAGGAACCCTGTGCCTCACACTTCAAAGGCTCCAAGGAGACAACCAACTGATGTGAAAATACCAGAAAAATATCTAGCATGTACACTGCTCTCCTGTAAGATCTCAGCATTTCTTCCTGGCATTCCAGGCTGAGGGCAGGAGGTGAAACACTGGCTAGATGTGGACGGAATAAAGTTGGAATCAGCTCCTCCCTACCCCTCAGCTGTTGCTCTGCCAGATGCTACCAGCACACTGTTGCCAGAAACCACCTTTAAAATCTAATCAAGCCATTTCCCAGCTCAATACCCCAAGGCCCTTCCTCCTCACCTTCAGAATAAGCCAAACTGCTAATGAGATTACCTCACTTCACTCTGCCTTTCTGGGTTTACTCACCTGGACAGACCCTGTCTTCCAGTCACAAATACATTTCCACATAAGCATGTATCCCTGCAATTGTTCCCTCAGCTTCTTCAGCCAGGAGCTGCCCTGCCTCATCTCTGCAAATCTCTATCTGACTTAAGGTCCAATTCAAGCTCCAACTCTTCCATGAAGTCTTCTTTGACTTTGACTGAGGAGGACCTGATCTGCTCCTCCCCTGGGTTTCCCCAGCCCCTTCCAGCTCCAATTATAGCAAGGGTCATACTGTCTTTTGTGATTTTATACATATACATACACATACATATATGCATATACATGCCTGGCTCAGCCTCTGGACTGTAAATGCCCAAAGAACACGGAGTGGGTTGGGTTTCTCAATGTACCTCTCATAGTGCTTACTTTCAGCCCACAAACAATAACTATGGAATCAACTGGGAGGTGGAACTCAGAGACCCAAGTGACACATGAGGGAGCCAGAGAGGGAGATCACATCAGTGGAGTTTGGTTGGTTGCTTCCATGAAAGGTGTTTGTGCTTTACAGATGCCGTCTCATATTATCATCCCTACAGACTCCATGGGCAGGTGTTATCATGTCCATCTTACTGGTGAGAGAACTGGGATGTAGTAGTACTCATTACAAGAAGCTAGATAGTAAATGGTAATGTCAAGCCTCACCTCTGAGAGACCAAGCCTTGCTTTCTCCCCTCTCCTTTTAGTACTCTGCCTACTCTCAGGCTGTGAGAGGCGTGGTCACTACCTCTCTCCCTACCCCACCCCCTCCAAGCCTAATCTGTCACCTTCGGCTTTGAGGATCATATTTTCCAAACTAAGAATTGGTGTACACTGTCTGACAAGGACATTTGATTTCAGAAGTGGCAGGTCAGCATATGTTTGAAGTTGGGGCTGTTCCTGAAAACTAAGGGTGTCTTTTGCAAAATCCTAAGAGAAGGATGTGAATTGTTAGGGACCCAGAAGGAGGCCTCCAAAGGCCCCAGCCAGTCAATGCTAATCTCTTCCCTTGCCTGGATTCTCCCCCCTTGGCAGGACCAGACAACCTCTGCCTAAGTAAGCCCTCAGCCACAGCAAGCCAATGCTGCTTTCCCCCTGTGCTGTCTCTCTCAACTTCCTTTGTCTGGGGTCCCTTTGTCTGTGGTCTCCCTTTGGTTCAGTTTTGAAGCCCTTTGCCCCCTCCCCTCCTCTCTTTTGGCCTGGCTGCTCCCTCCCTCTCAGCGGGACCAGGGCAGTCGCTGGGATGGGGGGGGAGGGGAGTGGGGCTGGGTTGCCATGGTCACGTCGAAGCCGGCCGCAGCTGGCTAGGGCAGCTGCTCCCAGCCCCCGGATAGGCGGACAAAGCCAGGCAGCCTTGGCAGCCCCAGACCTGGAACCCCAAAGGCCTAAGACGGGGGGGATTGGGGCTCAGGAGCACCCTGCACTTGAGGTGAGAGGGCAGAAGCTAGAGCTAAAGTGGGAGGGCAACAATGAGGACTGCAGCTGGGGCCACCCCTTACTGGGAGGGGAGGGATCCGTCTCACTGTTGATGTGGGAGGAAGGCAGCCTGGCCCCTACATGAGGAGGGGAAGGCTGAGGAGGACAGTTGGGGGCCATGGTGCCACAAATGGGCTGAGGGGCTAGGATGTCCCCAGGGGGAGGTCTAGGGCCTCTGTCCTGTCACCCAGAAACAGGTTTGATTTAGCCATTAGGCATCTGTCTCCCCCGATCTGTCCCTCTGTTGTCCCTTCCTTTCCTAGCTTACACTTGTCATCACCCTCTGTCCCTTCATTTTAAACCTTAGTCTTTAGTCTCCTTCCTTTTCCCCCATCTCTTGGTTTCACTCCAACCCCCCCTTTTTTCTCCTGTCCCCTTGGTCTGTCTACTCACCTTTTAGGGCTCCACACTTTCCTGCCCTCCTTTCTGAGTGCCCCCAGCTACTCCCTTGACTCCATTCCAGTTTGTTGCTCTTTCCAGCAAACTTATCCCCTCATGCTGTGTGTGCCTTCTTCCCCTCCCCCACCTTCCTCTCTGATTCTTGGTTCCCTTGGTCCTCTGAGTTCCATCCCTCCCTTTCCATCTTTCCCCACCTGCCAGGCCGTCCATAGCTGAACTCCCCATTTGTATAGGGAGAACCCCATACTATGTCATCTCACCCCACCCCTTCCACTTCTGGGCCTCAGTTTCCCATTTCTCCTTGGGGGTTTCAAGGCCTGACTCGTGGTTGCAGACTTGCACCCCCTGCGGCCATCAGTTCTCATTCTTCCCAGCTGCCTACCAGGCCTACTAGCTCCAGAGGCAGCTGCATCTCCTGGGAAGGGGAATGCAGCTAATGTGTGTGGGCCCTTCTGGTCCACCTCCCTCTCACTGGTCCTGCCTAGCTCCCTTGCAGTGGCCTGAAGCTGCTGCTCTCTCCTACGTGCCTCTCCTCACGTTTTTTGAGCTGTTTCCCCTCCTCTCCTTCCTGGGCAGCAGGAGGCCTTTGGTTTAGAGGGGAGGGAAATCTGGATAGGAGGGCATGGATGTGGGAGGGGTCCTTTGGGGGCTCAGGAAGACAAGGTGTCCTCTGAGGTTGGGGGTGATGCAGCAGATGTGGGATGGGCTCCAGGGCCATGGAAGACTGTGTGGACCCTCAGTCTTTGGCACTACTCTGGGGGCCCCTAGATGCCTGGGATTTCCCTCTCTGGCCCCTGGGAATCTCGGCTCAGAGCCCCACATTCCAGCCGGCTCCAGCCCCCTTTCCACTGTCACTTGACTCCGTTGGGCCCCAGCTCTGCATCCCTCCCACTCCTCCAGTTTGGGCTGAGCCGAGGTGGACATCATTGACTAGGAATTTCTCTTGGGGGAGACCAGGGGGGCAAGAGTTTCAGGATTCTATGGTTTCCTCTATTTTCCCCAGAAGACCCCTCGGTCTGGCCCCGCCACGTCACCTGGCTGGGAGCTAGGTCTGGGGTGTGGAATGTCCCAGCGGGGTGTGAGGGGCTGCCGCTCCTCTTTCCTTGAGGCGGCTGGCTGCGGCCCAGCCCCGCCTGCCAGCTCCGGGCTTCCTCCTGGCACAGTCCCTGGAAGGAGGAGCCGAGAGTCGGCCCAGGTGAGGTTACTGGGGAAACCTTGGCCCCGCCCCTGGCCCGGCTCCACCCCCCGGTCCAGCCTCCCCGGGGCCCAGATACTCCGGCCGCTGTCTCCTGAGGGGTATGTGCTCTTGGGGACCCCTGTGGGTTTGGTCGGAGGGGACGGGGGAAACAGCAATTCTCTGAGTGACCATGGATCTATTAGTGAGTCCCTTAGCAGTCGGGCGTCCTTGGATTGGTGTGTCTCTGGGGATTTGGAGCTTTTGCCCATATGTGCCTTGGCCTCTCCAGAGGGCCAACTTCTTCCTGGTAGTACTTTTGTGTACTTGTCTGATTAGGACGTCGTGTTTCTTTCTTGGGACTGTTGTCTGGGACTGCACGTAGGGTGCGAGCTGATATCTGATGTGAGGTGAGTGGGGGCGGAGATCTGCAATGGACTTAGAGATCTCTCTGAGCCAGTGACATTGATAGGTGGCTGGCAGGTGTGGAGAGGTGTCCCGAGGCCTCCTACCACAGCTCTCTGTCTGGCCCACCTCACCCCGCCTCCTTGCACTCATCTTCCCTGGGACTCCTGGTCCTGGACCTTCTGGGCGGTGTCCGATTTTCGATTTGCCTCTGTCCCCCTCAACACCCTCAACTTGTCCAGGCCTATCCCTGCCGTGGTCATAGCCTCGACCACGCCAGGGCCAGAGCTGGCTGGGCCTGAGGGAGGCTTGCCCTGAGGACTCCTGGGCTTTGAGCAGGGAGCCCAAGAGGACTAGTGTCTGGGAGTCTGGGCCCCAGGATCCTTGAGAGGACTGGGGGAGGGGGAGAGGAGTGGAAGTAGAGAGAGAATTGGGCTAGGAGACAGTGGGGAGCCATCAGGCTCTGGGAAAATCTGGGTTGGGGTGTAGAGGACAGGAGGCAGGAGGGTGCTAGAGAGAAGCAAAAGTTGGTGGTGTGAAAAATGTGGGTCTGGGGGGCCTGGTTAGACAGGTGAGCCTGCCCCCTTCCTGCATCCAAACTCCTGCTGCTGGGTTGGGCACCCGGCCTGTGGGAACCTGCTCCTTCCCTGTACCCTGGGGCTGCCCCCTTCACCTCCCTCTCCAGGAACTGAGCCCAGAAAGGGGGAGTAGGGAGGGGGCCATCCCCTCCTGGGGCCTGGATATGTGGGAGGCCCCAAGCGGGGCCTCAGCTTCGGCTGTTTCCATTAGTGGGGACCCTGGGGGTTGGGCAGCGCGGGTAGGCAGAGGGGGCTGGGCACGCCGTGTTGAGGGGACAGCCGGGTGGTTACCTGGGGGAGGCAGGGGCGCGCCTGGGAATGCGGGGTGGGCGTGGCGGGCGCTGGGGAGCGCGCTGCCGGGAGGGCGGCGCCGGGCGTGGGAGCGGCGGGTACGACGCGGTTCTGGAGGGGGGAAGGGCGGCGACCCGCGCGGGCTGGCGGGAGGGAGGGGGAGCCGGGCGAGGGGGAGGTGGCGCCTGGGCCCGAGCCGCCCCAGCCCTGGCTCCTCTCCCCGGAACAGGCCCCCGACAGCTGCGCGCGGGAGCCGCCTCCCGACACCCGAGCCTAGCCGGCGCCTCCCGCTCCCGGCTCCTGGCTCCCTGCGCCTCTCCCGCCCCTCGCCCAGCCGCCGAGGAGGCCCCGCTCCGGGGTCGAACGCAGGGGTCTGCTAGGAAGAGCGATGTGAGGTAGGGGGAGCGGCCGGAGGACCCCTGCGGGGCGGAGGGGCGGAGGCGGAGGCCTGGGGCTCCGGGAGAGGCGCGGCGGCCGGGTGACGGCCTGGCGGCAGAGGCGCGACGCTCCCGGACTGTTCTTGGTTGTCCAGCTCTGCCAAGCGTGACCCTACGTGCCTCCCCAGCGCTCTGGCTTACTCTCTGAAAATGGGGGGAACCTCCAGACCTCCGCGAAAGTGCGTACCAGCATTGAGGAAGGACCCCTTTTACTCAGTGTGAAGGAACTGACCCCCAGGAAGACAGGTGCTCGTGTGTGGCCTCACTGAATCATCTCCTTGGCTCTCTGGAGAAGTGGGCCTGCCCTCCCACTAGGCCAGTCCCTGTGGGCATCTGCTAATCGCTACGCCTCCACTCAGTCAGTTCCCAGTTGGGTGGCCTGCCCCCTGCCCAGCAGAGAGAGGCTCTGACAACCTAACCTGCCAGTAACAGCCTCAGGATGGTCAGTTGGTTCTGTCGTGAGACTGTGTCACTGCCCAGTGAGCACCATCCTCAGTGTCCCATCCCCCACTCCCTTCTGCACCCTCTCGCACCCCCTCCTGGCCAGCCTTCACCCTGCCTTCCTCGCACAGGTCCCCTGCTGGCTGGACTTTCCTTTCCAGCACCACTACTAGCCCCAGCCAGTGTCTGGTGCTGAGAATCCCTATTGCTGCAGGCACTTAAGTGCATCTGGAGTTCAGTGCTACAGTGGACCCAGGTGAAAGCTGAGAGTATGGGAAAATGGAGCAGTGACTCCTTCTTACTGCCATTTCCTTCTGCTCCCCACCACCTTGACTTTCCTCTGGCTTGGTCATGGTGTGTATTAAGGGGTGAGTCCCAGTGCTCTTGGGATCCTGTGCCTGAGAGCCTGAGTGTGTGTGTCTCACACATTGTCCTCTAATGGTAGGCCTATGTGGTGTCTGTCATTTCATGGTCACAGGTGTCTGAGGATGGCTATTTTTTTTTTTTTTGCAAAATTTTTTTGAAGTTTTATTTATTTATTTTGAGAGAGAGAGAGAGAGAGAGAGACAGGGAGCAGGAGGGGGCAGAGAGAGAATCCCAAGCAGGCTCTGCACTGTCACCACAGAGCCTGATGTGGGGCTTGAACTCATGAACTGCGAGATCATGACCTGAGCCAAAATCTAGAGTTGGATGTTTGACTGAGCCACCCAGGTGCCCCTGAACATGACTATTATCTAAGTGATGGGATTGGACTTTCAGGAAGGCCAGTGTATGAATGGAGTTGATGTGTGTCTGAGCATCTGTGTTTGCCCCTGCTGGGAGTCCATGTGTGTAACAGATTTATGTGGATGTCACATGTGAGTGTCACTGAAAGTGTGTGGAGAGTTGTCTGTCACAGAGGGGTGTGTGTGTGTAAGGGTGTGTATGCTACATCTAGCCCCAGAGTTCACGGGGCTCTGTCAGTAAGCTCTGGAAGCTGGCATGTGTGAAGTCTCTGTGTGTGGATGGCTGGGTATACAGAGCTGTGTGGGTGTTGTCTGTGGTGGAGGGTGGGGGGTGAGAGAAGAGAGGGAAAGACCTGCTGCAGTCCAGGTCCCGGCTTTGTAACTGGTTGAAATGGGGTGGGGTGGGGTGCAGTTAAGTCTTCTAGGTCTGTTCTTCATGAGTCTGACCCAGTGGAGAGAAATGGGGTGATTGGAGTGTTGGAGGGATTGGATTGCCCCAGGCATTTGTGTGTTTCTCTGCTTGGCTCTGTGCCCTGTGCTTCTGAGCCTGCTCTATTTACCTCTTGCTTTGTGTTTCTCGGCCTGTCTCCCCCTGCCTCCTATCCTCTGCCTGTCTTTGTATCTTTGCCCGGGGCTCCTCTAGCTCCGTCTGGCTCTGATGACTCATCTGGGATAGGCATGAAGGTTACCCACGGGAACAAGGGCCCCGCTGTTCCCAAGAGAGGTGGGGGTGGAGAGCGGCACCCAGGAATTCCAGGCCAGCCGCCTGGGACCCTGTAGCCTGCTTCCCTGCACATGGCTCTTGGACCTCCAAGGGACCAGGTGTGATGCCTCTGGCTCTAGCTCTTCTTTGATGCCTGGGTGCCCCCCGCAATTCAGTCAGCCCCCTCAGCTGCTGCTTCAGAGCTGTAGGGTCTCAGCTGCCTCTTACATTCCTGCCCTAGAGCATTATGGGAGCAGCTGGAGGAGGACAAAGGGATGGGGGAGTGTCCCCCCACTCTTCCTACCTCCTGGGGTGACCTGGCCTCCCTGTCTTTAGACCCGCCTTCATCTCCAAGGCAACGCAGGCTTTTCCTCAGCTCTAGGCTTTTCCTTCAGAAGCAGCCACCCTCAGAAAGTGGGACCTGGGGGAGACAGGATGTTTGGGTCTTAGGAAGGGAAGATAGAGCAGGGAGAGCTGGAATGGGATGCTTTGGATCTGATTGCAGATGTGGCACTGGGGGTCTCTAGGGATTCCAGGGCCTGGAGAACTCAGTGCAGTCCTCCAGGAAGAGGAAAGATCAGAACAGTTTTTCCTGCTGCTGGGACTGGGGAGGGTAAATACCTGGATTCACAGGGAGATGCCAGTGGGAATGGCTTTAGGTTGTGTATGCTACCAGGGCCCTGGTGAAGAAAAGCAGGGATTCTCAAACTTCAATGGGCACAGATCACTGGGAAATTATGTTAAAATGCAGCTTCTTCTTCTTTTCTCCAAATTTTTATTTAAATTCTAGTTAGTTAACACATAGTGAAATATTGGTTTCAGGAGTAAAATTTAGTGATTCATCACTTACATGTAACACCTGGTGCTCATCATTAAGAATGCTCTCCCTTTGGGGCGCCTGGGTGGCTTAGTCGGTTAAGCATCCGACTTTCGCTTAGGTCATGATCTCGTGGTTCGTGGGTTCGAGCCCCGCATCAGGCTCTGTGCTGACTGCCAGCTCAGAGCCTGGAGCCTATTTCAGAGTCTGTGTCTCCTCTCTCTCTGACCCTCCCTGCTCACGCTGTCTCTCTCTCTCTCTCCTAGAAATAAATAAAAATATTTAAAAAAAAAAAAAAAGAATGCTCTCCCTTAATACAGAAATGCTGATGCATAGGAGCACATGTACCCCAATGTTCATAGCAGCACTCTCAACAATAGCTAAAACATGGAAAGAGCCTAAGTGTCCATCCACGGACGAATGGATCAAGAAGATGTGGTTTATCTATACCATGGAATACTACATGGCAATGAGAAACAATGAAATCTGGCCATGTGTAGCAACATGGATGGACCTTGAGGGTGTTATGCTGAGCGAAATAAGTCAGGCAGAGAAGGACAAATATCATGTTTGCACGTATAGGAGAATTAGGAGGAACTTAACTGAGGACCATGGGGGAGAAGAAGGGGGGAAATGGTGGGGGAAATGGAGAGAGGTAAACTATGAGAGACTCTTGAATGCTGAGAAACAAACTGAGGACTGATGGATGTTGGGGGGAGGGGGGAGATGGGCATGGAGGAGGGCACTTGTGGGGATGAGCACTGGGTGTTATATAGAAACCAATTTGACAATAAACTATTTGTGAAAAAAAAAAAAAGAATGCTCTCCCTTAATGCCCATCACCTATCCAGCCCATCCCCCAACTCCCACATGCCTCCATCAACCCTCAGTTTGTTCTCTATCTTTAAAGTCTCTTATGGTTTGCTTCCCTCCCTTTTTTTTCCCCTTCCCATATGTTCATCTGTTTTGTTTCCTAAATTCCGCCAGTGTGCCTTCCCACCAACAGTGTAAGAGGATTCCTCTTTCTCCAAAATGCAGATTCTGATTCAGCAGATCTAGGGTAGGGATGAGATTCTGCCTGTCTCCTAATCTGCTGGTCCAGAAATTATACTGGACTTAGAGGGGCTACAGAGGACAGTGAGATTGGAAAACACTGGGGTCCTCCACTTCTCTCAGAATTCTGGTCTTCTAGGTGGGGAGGAGATCAGACTTTAGGCCAGTGTTTGGTACATGGGAAGCATTCTAAAAAAATAGCTAGTGCTCTTAAACAATGACTGCTTTGTCACTTTACTCCTATTATTCCTAAAGCAGCCCATTCTGTATTTTGGCTGTGACTCAGTCTCCTTGATTGCCCTTTAACTTACCCTACCTCTTGTTTTGTCCCCTGCAGAGATGCTGCCTCCACCCCCTTAGGCCTGAGGAGTCAGGAGCTATGGGACCAGGGGCCCTCTCATCTCTACTGCTGCTGTCGCTGCTCTTGGGGGCAACTGGAGATGCTGACATGAAAGGACATTTTGACCCTGGTGAGGAGACTGGTTCCTGGGTCCCTGAGGATGGGGCTTTGGGAGACAGAGTTCAGGGACCCTGACCTTCCTTGTGCCTGTGTTCACCTAGCCAAGTGCCGCTATGCTCTGGGCATGCAGGACAGGACCATTCCAGATGGGGACATCTCTGCCTCCAGCTCCTGGTCAGATTCCACTGCTGCTCGCCACAGCAGGTACCCAGCACCTCTGGGACTGCTCCAGAGGGAGCTCCTGGGGCCTCTACTTGCCCTTCCAACTCCTCTGCCCAAGCCAAGAGGCTTCTGAGAGGGCAAATGCCAATGAACTTTCCCACCCCCAATCCTGGGGGAGCTGTAAATATGAGAGACAGAGACAGACCAGATGTTCCTTGTGACCTCTTGCCCCCTCCAGGCTGGAGAGCAGCGACGGAGATGGGGCATGGTGTCCTGCAGGGCCTGTCTTTCCAAAGGAGGAGGAGTACCTGCAGGTGGATCTGCGGAGGCTGCACCTGGTAGCTTTGGTGGGCACCCAGGGGCGGCACGCTGGAGGCCTGGGCAAAGAGTTCTCCCCCAGCTACCGGCTGCGTTATTCCCGAGATGGCCACCGCTGGATGGACTGGAGGGACCGCTGGGGTCAGGAGGTGAGGCTGGTAGAGGCAGGCCCCAGGGATGGTTGGCTCTCCTCTCTCCCCCAGCTATACTTTAAATGCCACCTGTCTGCTGACGACTCTCCCAATTTATACCTTCTCTAGCCCAAGCCTCTCCCTTGAGCTCCATCTAGTGTTGCAAACCTGACCACCTTCTATGCCTTTCCACTTGGATATCTAATGGGTTCTCAAACCTACCATAAATTTCCCTAGCTGAACTTGAATCCCATTCCCACTCCAAACTTGCTCCTCCTCAGGCCAGTTGCTCAGGCCATAAGCTAAGATGATACTACTCACTCCTCTAGTCTCTCACCTACTAGTTCCAAAGCACCAGCAAGGCCAGTCTGTTCTACCTCCGTAATTCCTGAATCCAGCCACTTCTCACCACCTCCACTTATACCCTCGGCCCTGCTCACGCTGTCCCCAGCTTAGATGAACACACTGGTCTCCAAACTGTTCTGCCTGCTCCTGTCTGTTTACAACCTGAAATCATATTTCCACCTAAAAGCTATAGACATTCTACCTGAGAAAATGCAAATCAGATGATGCGCACTTGGCTCATAGCCCTCCACTGGCTTTCCGTTCTGCCAGAACAAAAGCTGAGCTCCCTTCTGGGTGCAGAAGCTTAGCCTGCCCTGGCTCTATCCCTTACTTCTCTTTCCTATTCTTTTTTTTTTTTTTTTAATATTTTTTTTATTTATTTCTAGAGAGAGAGAGAGACAGCGTGAGCAGGGAGGGTCAGAGAGAGAGGGAGATACAGACTCTGAAATTGGCTCCAGGCTCTGAGCTGGCAGTCAGCACAGAGCCCAACGCGGGGCCCGAACCCACGAACCGCGAGATCATGACCTAAGCGAAAGTCAGACACTTAACCGACTAAGCCACCCAGGCGCCCCTCTCTTTCCTATTCTTGCTCTACCTGGGCCCACTGCTTTTCTTGCTGTCCCTGGAACAGGCAAGCATTCATCCCACAGCCTCAGGACATTTTGCATGCTGTTCTCTGTGCCTGGAAAGCTTCTCCCCCATATCTCCAGTTCTCCTTCCACTTAGTTCTCCTCTAAATATCACCTCCGCAGCGAGCCCACCTCTCCCTGCTCCAGTCCCACACCCTGCCTCATGTTCTTCATGGCTGTTTTTCCTACTTGAATCCCAATACCGCAAGGGGAGAGGGGATGGATGGATGTTTACCACTGAGAACGTGCATAGCTGGCACAGAGTAGGTACTCAACCAGTCCCTGCTGAGTGAACAGAGAGAATGGAGTAAAGGGAGAGAGGGGAAGCCAAAGCAGGGGTGTAGAGCTGTGAGGGACTGGATAGAATCCATGCACAGCTGGATGGGTGGCTTAGAGACAAATGGAGATAGGCAAAGAGTCCAGGCTGACACTGGAGGTAAAGGACAGACTGTCAGGCTGAGAGATGTGTCAGAGATATTTGCTGCAGCCCCTCATTTCACAAATGCCTGGCTGTACCCCATATCCCTGTATGTTTAATAACACCCTTCATGAATCTCTGCGGCCACTGTGTGCCGGGCCAGGGAACAGCTGGTGACTGGGAAGTTATATCCAACCTATAGCCTTTCCCACTTATCCACCCTGTTTCTTGGGTGACAGGTGATTTTAGGTAATGAGGACCCTGGGGGAGTGGTACTGAAGGATCTTGGACCCCCCATGGTGGCTCGGCTGGTTCGCTTCTACCCCCGGGCTGACCGGGTCATGAGCGTCTGTCTGCGGGTAGAGCTCTATGGCTGCCTCTGGAAGGGTGAGTCATTCAGACCCCCAAGAATTCGTTTCCTGGCCTGGGGTCTGGGGAGTGAGGCCTGGGGAGAAGAGCATCCAGGATCTTCTTTCTCCTGTTGTCACTCTGAGTGAGGAGGGGCCTGGCTAACTTTGTTTCCTCTATGCTGGTGGGCCTGTGGAGGGACACAAGAGGGGGAGCGACACAAGAGGGGGAGCGACACAGGGGAGGTGGTAAGAGGCTTCCTGCTTCTAACATCCCTCCTCCTACCCTGCCCCAGATGGACTCCTGTCTTACACAGCCCCTGTGGGGCAGACGATGTACTTATCTGAGGCAGTGCACCTCAACGACTCCACCTATGATGGACATACCACACATGCTGTTGGCGGGTAAATGAGGCAGGCCCTGTGGGACGTGAGCCTGTGGGGTGGAGGAAGGATGCAGTGGATGGGTTAAGGAGTCTGGGGACTGAGGTGGAAGCAGTAGTGAGAGGAAAGGGTTAGGTGGGGCCTTGAGGACACAGGAACAGGATTGAAGGGTAGCAAGGCGACTTCTAGCTCATGTGACACTTTGTGTGAATTAGAAAAAGGCACCCCTTTGCTAATATACATCTGTTGGAAACTGTCACAGTAAATTCACACACTGTAGGTTGAATGGTGCCTCCTAGAAGTGGTGCTTTCCTGTAGCTTCTAGCTACAAAGTACCATGACAGTCCTGGGGGTGGGAGACAGAGAACCACAGGAAGGAAGTTGGGGCAGGAGGTAGGGGCTGGCCCAGCTGGCTGAGATAGGCGTTGCAGAGCACTTGGATGGGTGGCACTCTCTTCTCTCCCACTCTCTTCTTCCTTGGCTCCCCTGCTCTCCAGATTGCTATATGGAGGTCTGGGTCAGCTGGCAGATGGTGTGGTGGGGCTGGATGACTTTAGGAAGAGCCAGGAGCTGCGGGTCTGGCCAGGCTATGATTATGTGGGATGGAGCAACCACAGCTTCCCAGGCGGCTATGTGGAGATGGAGTTTGAGTTTGACCGGCTGAGGGCTTTCCAGGCCATGCAGGTAAGTGCGTGAAACTCTTAAGCAAGGTTCTGAGACTAGGGTGGTTGCCCTGGGGGTGCTCGCCCAGGTTCTCCTGGCTTTTGACCCTGTGTCCCTCCTCCCTTCCCCCCAGGTCCACTGTAACAACATGCACACCCTGGGAGCCCGCCTGCCTGGTGGGGTGGAATGTCGCTTCAAGCGGGGTCCTGCCATGGCCTGGGAGGGGGAGCCTGTGCGCCACGCCCTGGGGGGCAGCCTGGGGGACCCCAGAGCCCGGGCTGTGTCAGTGCCTCTGGGCGGCCGTGTGGGCCGCTTTCTGCAGTGCCGCTTCCTCTTTGCTGGGCCTTGGTTACTCTTCAGCGAAATCTCCTTCATCTCTGGTAAGCACCTGGTCTATGCCCAATCCTCAGCCTCTGGGATTGCCAACCCACAGTACACCAAAATATCCACTCCTGGCACCATGTTTATCTATCATGGAAGTCATGAGACTTCCCAAGCAGGGATACTCCAAATAATTTGAACACATCCCTACCCCTTCCCCCCATCTCTGTCTTTTACTTTATGAGTCCTTCACTCATGAGTGATATTGAGCGAGTAGGACAGTGCTGGCTATAAATATATTGAAGTACTCTGTGCTGGCTAAGAAATAACCTTCTCTCCAGGCTTCCTGATACCCAACTCCCCAACCTGGGGCTCTCTCTGAGAGTCCCGCCCCTCCCACAATCCAGCATCTAGAAAGTTGACATCCGCAACAACCAGGTCCCTCCCATTCTGATTGGTTGGTACATACACTGAGTATCAGCCCTGTTCCTAGAAGTAGAATTCCCTAGGTCTCATGCAAGTAGCTTTCCTTTGGTCCCTCTTCCCTATCTGACTCCCTCCTTTCTTCTCTTCCTTCTTTGCAGATATTGTGAATGACTCCTCCCCAGCTTTGGGGGGCACCTTCCCACCAGCTCCCTGGTGGCCACCTGGCCCACCTCCCACAAACTTTAGCAGCTTGGGTGAGCAGCCCTGGGGCTTCCTCCTGAACAAGTGGGTCTTGGGCTACTATCCCTCTGTGCTCCCTCCTCCAACTTGGATAGGAAGCCTCCTCTGGTTCTGACTCTCTGTCTCTGCCAGAGCTGGAGCCCAGGGGCCAGCAACCTGTGGCCAAGGCTGAGGGGAGCCCGACTGCCATCCTCATTGGCTGCCTGGTGGCCATTATCTTGCTGCTGCTGCTCATCATCGCCCTCATGCTGTGGCGGCTGCACTGGCGCAGACTCCTCAGCAAGGTGGGCAGAGTGAGGGCAGAGCCTGAGCTACACGGAGGGTGGTGGGTGTGGGTGGAAGGAGTTGGGGAGTATAGCCTGGAGAGGACAGGCAGGGTATGGGCGTGGAGAGAGGCCAGGGTGAGGCCTGATTAGTTTGGGTCCTCTGGGGACCACAGAATGTAGTCTAATTAGAATAATTAGAGGTGGGCTTAGTAAAGAGACAGGTTACAGAGGAGTGGGCAGATGTATGGAAATTAGAAGTAGTGCAATTTCCACAGAGCTGTTACCATCCATGGGCCTGGAAAATGAGAAGAGGGAGGGCAGTTGCTGGAACCTGGAGGAGTGAGTCTGGGGAAAGGGCTGCTTGAGAGGGGCAGTGGGCTTTGCTTCATGGACACAGCTAGCCTAAGCACACCTCTCAGGGAGAGGCTGGGAGAGTAATCACCCTGACCTCACTTCTTGCCTGCCGGACAAATTCCTCTTGGGCCAACCCAAACCAAGCCTGTTGATATGGTCCACACTGGTCAATCTCTTGGGGCAGAAGCTGGATGGGAAAGGTGGAGAGTGGAGCTAGAGAGGCAGGGAGGAGCTAGAAGAAGAAGCCTGGTACACTCAGCCCATGTCTTCCTGGCAAGAATCAGTGGTGGTGATATGCATGAAGGTTGGATGATTCCATAATTATCTGGTCAGATTTGGGTTGAAATCCCGGAATGGGACATCAGGGGATTCACTCATATGCTCTTGAACCTCTGTTTCTTTACCTGTGAAATAGAGTTAATAGTAGATACAACTGAGGGACTGTTGTGAGAACTGAAGGGGAGAAGGTGGGCATGGCATTTAACAAACTGGAATCATACATTAAGCAGCAGCCGCAGTTAACCTTCCCATTCCCAGGCTGAGCGCCGGGTATTAGAAGAGGAGCTGACAGTTCATCTATCTGTCCCTGGGGACACCATCCTCATCAACAACCGCCCAGGCCCTCTTGAACCACCCCCTTACCAGGAGCCCCGGCCTCGTGGGAATCCACCCCACTCTGCTCCCAGTGTCCCCAACGGCTCTGGTAAGACCTGCTTTGTTCTAGTAGCCTCCAACCTCTGCATATTTTCTTATTGTATCCCTTCTCCTCTCTTCCAGTTCCTTTTTCCTGTCGTCTCCAGATTCATCTCATTTTCTTATTTCTGCCCTTAGTCACCATACTCCGTATCACTCCATGTCCCTACTGTGTAGTCTCTCTCAAGAATTTTCCATAATCCCTAGTGGTCTCATCCTGTCTCAGTGTCCCATACACATCTCTCTTCTCTTGTTCCCTCTCCTTGTGTCTTCTTGGCCCCCTCCTTTCTCCTAGACTCACTGCATTCATTCCATCCATCTGTCCATCCATTATCTATCTTTTTATCTGAATTCATACATCCATTCATCCATCTGTCCATCCTTTTGTCTGTCCACCATTTGACCATTTGTCTATCATCCATCCATCTATCCATAAATATTCACACATCCATTCAACCACCTATCCATCCTCCGTCTAGCCATGTTGATACATCCATTCACCCATTTATCCATCTATCCATCTATCCAACATCCAGCCATTCATCCATCGTCTACCTATTCATCTATTCATATATATATTCATCCATCTATTTGTTCATCTTCCCATCCATCCATTCATCTATCATCCACTCATCCATCTACTCATATATATAAATCCATTTGTTTATCCGTCCATCCATCTGTCCATTCAACCATTCATTTGTCATCCATGCATCTGTCCATTGATCTATCCATTCCTTCATTCATTATTCATCTAGGTATCCAGCACCCTGCAGATCCTTGTTTTATCTTGTCCCTGTCTCTCAGTACATCCATTCCCATCCGCCCTGGTCTTGCCCTATTTCAAGTCTCCCTGTCTGTCTAGCCTTGAGTCTCATCCCTTCCCCGTGTCTTTCCCCCCCCTTCCTTCTCCCGACAGCGTTGCTGCTCTCCAATCCAGCCTACCGCCTCCTTCTGGCCACTTACGCCCGTCCCCCTCGAGGCCCTGGCCCCCCCACACCCGCCTGGGCCAAACCCACCAACACCCAGGGTAAGCCCCTCTGCCCCTGGGCTCCTTCAGGTTCCCCGTACCACTACTGGGGCAGGGAAAAGTCCTCACATCTTGCACCCCCTCCTCTCCCTGCTGTGGCCTCTTCTGCTCTCCTGAGCTCCCAAGGAGGAAGCTCTTATGCCCTTAGCTCTCTGCTGTGCTTGCTCCTTCTTCTTTTTTTTTTTTTTAATGTTTTTATTTATTTCTAGGAGAGATAGACAGCATGAGCAGGGGAGGGTCAGAGAGAGAGGGAGTCACAGACTGAAACAGGCTCCAGGCTCTGAGCTGGCAGTCAGCACAGAGCCCGACGCGGGGCCCGAACCCACGAACCACAAGATCATGACCTAAGCGAAAGTCGGACGCTTAACCGACTAAGCCACCCAGGCGCCCCTGTGCTTGCTCCTTCTTAAGGTCTTTCCCTTGAGCAGAGGAGCAGAAAGCTCAAAGGTTCTCAGCTCTGTCCTCCTTTTCCTCTTCCACCCCATCTTTTTGCTCTCCACACCCAGAGAGAAGGTTGCTACGCTGACCCCAGGTTCTCTTGTAACTTCTCCTGTTTCCCCTCTCTCTCTAGAGCTGCAAGGAGGAGGGCCTCTCACCCTGGGTGCTTGGCCTCTCCCCCCATGTGTTTTCTCTTTGCAGTTCCAGAGGTGAAGGCTCACACCCTTCCCTTCCTGTCTGCTCCTCCTCTCCTTGGTGTTGCCTTCTCATTGTTCCCCCTTCCCCAGGGCTAGGAGAGGACAGCTCTGCTTCCTCTTCTCTGTCTGTAGATTCCTTGTGCTGGCCGTGAGAAACTGTTCTCCTCTCCCCCTTTCTGTGTGCCTCTGTCTCTGCTTGTCTTTGAGGTTGGGGTTTTGGGTCAGGAAGGGTTTGGGTAACCACGGCAGGGAGGAGTCAAGGCTGAAAGCAAGGGGTGTGGGGTGGGTAGAACAGCTGTGAACAGGAGGGGCTGACAGTGAGTGGGACAAGGGTTTGGAAAGTAGTGGGTGACTGGATGACTGGCACCGTCCTTCTTCCAATGGTGATTAGGAGGAATTCCCCTTCCAGCCAAGAGTTACCTCATGGTCTCTTGGGCTGTCTTGGGATCCCTAGAGAATAGACTTTATGTTATTCTTTGTTCAACCATTTCCATTGCCTTAAACTCTGGAACAGCTCTCATGCTAATGTCTTCTCTGATTTGAGGTTGGTGGGTAGACTACCAAGAAGATGGGGAGTGGTCCCAGTCTTTCACCCAACATGGAGACAGGGGGCCTCTGGGAGGCTGCAGTGTGGAGAGCCATGGGTCTCAGGGGCTGCTCCTGATGTCTTGTCCTGTCTTCTTTTCCCTCAACTCTCCAGCCTGCAGTGGGGACTATATGGAGCCTGAGAAGCCTGGTGCCCCACTTCTGCCCCCACCTCCCCAGAACAGCGTGCCCCATTATGCCGAGGCTGACATTGTTACCCTGCAGGGCGTCACCGGGGGCAACACCTATGCTGTGCCTGCGCTGCCCCCAGGGGCTGCTGGGGATGGGCCCCCCAGAGTGGATTTCCCTCGGTCTCGGCTCCGCTTCAAGGAGAAGCTTGGTGAGGGGCAATTTGGGGAGGTAAGGAAGATCCCTGCCCAGCTATCAGTAGTGTCTCCACTGTCTGGGGCTCTGATGCCATGCCCATAAATCCCCATTGGTTGGAACCTGTCATTTGTGACTGTGTTATTCCAACTGACTCTGGACCTCAGTGAACCATGTGACTTTCTGACAAGCTTCTTTCCCCAGGTGCACCTGTGTGAGGTAGAGAATCCTCAAGATCTGGTCAGTCTTGATTTCCCCATTAATGTATGCAAGGGACACCCTTTGCTGGTAGCTGTCAAGATCCTACGACCAGATGCCACCAAGAATGCCAGGTGAGGACCAGAGATGATGTCTGGAGATAGGGAAAGGAGGCCATGAAGAGTGGGGAATGATCTAGAGACCAACAGAGGGGGAGTGTCTGGTGAAGGAAGTTTCCACCTAAGGCCGATCTCAGGCCAGGTCTGTGTCACTAGAGAGTTAGCTTGTCTTCTGGGGTTAGGGTGCTGGTCTATGTGAGCAGGAGAGATGGTGCAGATCAGCCCCTTAGTGTCCCTGCCACCTACCTATTTCTCTAGGAATGATTTCCTGAAGGAGGTGAAGATCATGTCAAGGCTAAAGGACCCAAATATCATCCGGCTCCTGGGCGTGTGTGTGCAGGACGACCCCCTCTGCATGATTACTGATTACATGGAGAATGGTGACCTTAATCAGTTCCTCAGTGCCCACCAGCTAGAGGACAAGGCCACTGAGGAGGCCCCTGGGGGTGGGGAGGCTGCCCAGGGGCCCACCATCAGGTACTGACTTAACGCAGGCTGGCCCTTTCCTGAGAGCTCCCCAAGGCAGTCTCCTCTCCCCTTGCTCTAACCCAGAGGGAAAAAGGGGAGCATGGGATAGGTAGTCCGCTAGATGTTCAGCGGGGTGCGGGCTGGGATGAGGAACATGTGGTCATGTTCATCTAGGGACTGAGGAGCAAAAGGCTGAAGTTACTGCCTTGTGGGTGGTGAAGGGACTTGAGCTCTGTCAGGCATCTCTCCCTGCCCTCTCTCACCCTCACTGCCTGAGTCCAGACAATAAAGCACAGTTTTCTTGGGTCAGATGAACCAAACAAATGTTGAGTGGGCATCTACCCCTGGCCTCTACACGGACATTCCATCTCTGCACCAGGAATAGATGTAACTTGGTCCCATGGAGTAGGCTCCCCTTCCTCTCCTGGGAATCTGTGAGGTGGGGATGAGTCTGGGGCTACCCCAATGACCTTCTGTTATTGGCTCTCTTCCTCAGCTACCCCATGCTACTACACGTGGCAGCTCAGATTGCCTCAGGCATGCGCTATCTGGCCACTCTCAACTTTGTACATCGGGACCTGGCCACAAGGAACTGCCTGGTTGGGGAAAATTTCACCATTAAAATCGCTGACTTTGGCATGAGCCGGAACCTCTACGCCGGGGACTATTACCGAGTGCAGGGCCGAGCAGTGCTGCCCATCCGGTGGATGGCCTGGGAATGCATCCTCATGGTGAGGCCCTGAGAGAGGCGTGCAGGGGAGGGGAGGGAAGGTGAGGGAAGACAGGGCAGGGGGAAAGCAGGGGAGGAGAGTACTGGCTGCTCTGTGGTCTTGGCCAGTCACTTGACTTCCCTGGACTGCGGATTCCTCATCAACAAAGTGAGGGTTTGGGCCAGTGCTCTGTAAGGTTCTTTCTGGCTCTAGGGCCCAGAGAAAGTGGGGAGGAATGGTATGATGGGAAAGGGTCCAGGAGCCAAGAGTAGGTATAAGAGCTGGAGTCAAGGTGGCAGAGAGCAAGAGAGGTAAGAGGAGACAGGAGGCTAGAGATAGAAAGGCATGAATTGGGAGAGAGTCAGGACCAGAAAATGGGGGGCAGGGTGGAGAGGGAGGGTGGGTAGAGAAGGAAAGAGGTGAAAAAGAGGACTAGAGCCCAAGAAAGAAGGCAGAGCCGGAAGGGAGGAGCAGGCTTGTTGGGAGAGGGGGCCAGCCAAAAGGGAGTCCAGCTGGGGTAAGTGCTAAGTGGACACTGGGCTCCCTGTGGGGAGGGGAGGAGGGTCTATGTGGCCTGATGCCTTTCTCTGCCTTTGTTGCTTTATCCATGCACCAGGGGAAGTTCACGACTGCAAGTGACGTGTGGGCCTTTGGGGTGACTCTGTGGGAGGTGCTGATGCTCTGCCGGGCCCAGCCCTTTGGACAGCTCACTGATGAGCAAGTCATCGAGAACGCAGGGGAGTTCTTCCGGGACCAGGGCCGGCAGGTCAGAACAGAAGGATGGAAGACAGGGTTGTGGGTTTGGGATGGAGAACCTGTCATCTTGGGGACTAAAGAACATTTGTTCCCTGCCTTTCATTCACCCCACCATAACGCAGGTGTACCTGTCTCGGCCCCCTGCCTGCCCACTGGGCGTGTATGAGCTGATGCTTCAGTGCTGGAGCCGGGAGCCTGAGCAGCGACCACCCTTCTCCCAGCTACATCGGTTTCTGGCAGAAGATGCACTCAACACAGTGTGACTCACACACCCAGCTGCCCCTTCCTCAGGGAGGATTCAGGTGAAGCCAGAGGCAATAAACAAGAGGATTTAACATCACCCCCTCCCCCCTCCATTCCCAGTCCCCATCACCCTTCACCTCTGAGAGAGAGGCAGTGTGACCATAGGTGGGCTGGGCCTGCCAGGGAGCTGATGCCTTCTCTTCCTCGGACACACTCTCATTTCCCCTTCCTGCTCCCCTCCTGGAAGCCTCTGCCACCCACCCAGCTGGCCCCGTGGATGGGATCCTCTCTGACCTCTTCTAGTCATCCCTGGGGGGAAAGATGGGGGCACATATAGGGCAGACACTGGATAAGGCCTATTGGATCACCTGGACCCCACTGGACAACACTGGTTCCCGGAGAGAAGGCTGTGCGCCCCCAGCCTTCCTCTCTTTCCGTTGCACACTGGACCCCACTAGCTAATAATCTGGGGATGAGGAGGACAAGAAAGGGAGGATATTCCCATGTTCCCTGTTCTAACTCCTGGAATTATCCTTGGCTTTGGCTTCTCCCTCTTTCATCCTCTGAAACACTGGACCTGGGGATCGTGATCCCTGTCCCCTCTCCCCAGCTATCCCCACTTCCCACCTGCTGTGTTATAGCTAGAACTTCTCTAAGCCTGTATGTTTCTGTGGATTAAATACTGGGATTAGGGGGAAAGAAGGAGCAAGGGCCTGTGGCCTTGGGGTTGGACATCTCTGTTGTAGCTGCCATATTGGTTTTTCTATAATCACTTGGGGTTTGTACATTTTTTGGGGGAGAGACACAGATTTTTACACTAATATATGGATCTAGCTCAATGCAATTTTAATATCCTGTACTAGGCAGGTAATAATAAAAGTTGAGTTTTCCACAGCTGTGAGTGGGTTTCTTGGGCTTCCTGTGTCCAATCCCAAGTCATTTCCTTTCTTCTCCCTTTTTCTCTTTCTCCTCATTTCATTTCCTACTGTGTATTTTGCCCAGTACAGTGCTCTGTTTCTCCAAAAGCCAGGCCCTTGCCTCTGGGACCTCAGGTCCTACGTGAATATATGAACCTTGTCAGCTCCAAAGGGAGCTCTCCAGGAGGCTTGTGGGGGCGGGGGGTGAATTAGGCCAGGGGTCTTAAACTTAATCCGTGGAACCCTTTGGCAGTCTACAGAGGTCTACTGATTCCTCCTGAGAATTATTTTAAAACTCATTACACAGGAGCACCTAGGTGGCTCAGTCTCTGTTAAGCATCCAAGTCTTGGTTTTGGCTCATGTCATGACCTCATGGTTTCCTGAGTTGAAGCCCTGCATCAGGCTCCATACTGACAGTGCATACATAGCCTGCTTGGGATTCTCTGTCTCCCTTTCTCTCTGCCCCTCCTCTACTCATGCTGTCTCTGTCTCTCTCAAAATAAATAAACTTAAAAAAAATTACACACGTAAATATGTATATCTCATATGTATGATCACAGAGATCAATTGAAAGAGTTTAACATGTTTAAAAAATTTATGACACAGTAACCTACATGTTTCTTTTAAATATATTTAATAACAAGATCTAGCAGTAGGTGTAGTAACTCCTAACATCTCCAAATAGTAATAAGCATAAAAGATACTTGACACTGGGGTATTTCTACAAAGGTAGTGGGATATGAAAATAGCTGTGGTGTCTTAGTGACAAGACCCAGGTCCTGCTAACACTACTGAGGGTTTTGGTCATATTCATACTTGGAGGAAATGCTAAATTTCAGTTAGAGATTAATAAAAGTAGAGGTGTGATGGGGAGGGGGCAATTCTAGGACCCCTTTCCAGGGTCTGGAAGTCCTAGGGGGAGAATCTTTGAATTACGCTGATCAAATGTACAGATGACCTAATAGATGTGAGCTATTTGGTTGGGAGCTAGAATCAAGAGTATAAATTATCTCAGAGGTTTGGAAGGATGAGCCACAATCACTGAGAGAACATTTAACAGAGTTTAAATTGGTTGGGGGGAAAAATATCTTGCAAGTATTGGACAACGCAGATCTATCTTGATGGAAGTTCCTGTGAAATAAAGACCCTGGGGTTTTGGTTGATGATATCACAAAATGAGCCAACTGGATAATGAAGATATCAACAAAGATAGTTTAATCTTATGTTGAATTAATAGCCCTTTGGGATCCAGGTCACAGATATACGAGTCCTGATGAAACCTATGAGGGTCCAAATACTGTGACCCATGT
Source organism: Proteles cristata cristata (assembly GCA_017311185.1). Lineage (NCBI taxonomy): Eukaryota > Metazoa > Chordata > Mammalia > Carnivora > Hyaenidae > Proteles > Proteles cristata. The sequence goes on along the minus strand of JAESUZ010003765.1, from coordinate 430,008 downwards.
TTTAAGACATGCATTGATGGGTCAGGAGTTTAGAGGCCACGTCCTAGAATGGTGAACAATGGAAGCCATGGCAATGAGCTGAGAACTCCCAAAGCTCTAAGCCTATGAAACCACCTAGCGTTCATTTGAACTTGTCTTGGTGTGTTCAAACCTGCTCCTCCATGGTTTCCTGACTCGGTGAATGGCAGCAGCATCCACTCAGCTGCACAAGCCGAAAACCTGGGGAGCATCCTTGACACCCTTTTCCTCTACCCTCACTTCCCAAGGCCAGTCCATCATGAAGCCCTGCTGATCTTCCCATATTTCCCTTAAATTTATCATTTTTCTCCATCTCCATCTCCATCCTGGCACATACTACCTCCATCTTGCCAGGATGACTGCAGTAGTCTCCCAGGGTATATTCCTGTTCTCTGATTTGTTTTCAGCCCTGCAGTCAGGCATAAATCTGATCCCTGCTACTTTATTTTAAATCCTTTAAGGGCTCCTATTGACCCTAGAATGAAGAACAAAATGTTCTTGACCAAGTTTGCCCTTTTCCTTCCTTCAGCATCCTTCCCCACCCTGTCTTTTATATATCACTGGCCTTTTAGTTCCTGTAACTGGTCATAGTCCCTCCTGCCATGGCCTTTATAGAATCTTGTTCCCCTGCCTGGAACATAGTTCTCTGCTGTCTTTGCCTTGTTAAGTCTTCCTTGTCCTTTGGCACTCTTCCCTGACTTGACCAACCAGATCGAATCCTCTCTCGATGCTCTCAGAGCACATGACTTTCTTTGTAGTGTTTACTAAAAGTGTGATTTTTTTAAAAAAAGAAAATGATAATGATATTTTCTGAGCACCTACTATGTGCCAGGACTACTATGTGCCAGGACCATCCTTATTACATATTTTTAATAATGTCTTTATTTTAATTTTAACATAATTTATTAAATTGGTTTCCATACAGCACCCAGTACTCCTAACAAGTGCCCTCCTCCATGCTCATCACCCACTTTCCCCTCTCCCCTCCCCCCCATCAACCCTCAGTTTGTTCTCAGTATTTAAGAGTCTCTTATGGTTTGCCTCCCTCCCTCTCCGTAACTTTTTTCCCCCTTCCCCTCCCCTATGGTCTTCTGTTAAGTTTCTCAAGATTCACATGAGTGAGAACATATGGTATCTGTCTTTCGCTGACTGACTTATTTCACTTAGCATAATACCCCCCAGTTCCCTCCACGTTGCTGCAATTGGCCAGATTTCATTCTCTCATTGCCAAGTAGTATTCCATTATATAGATAAACCACATCTTTACCCACTTGTCAGTTGATGGACATTTAGGCTATTTCCATGATTTGGCTATTGTTGAAAGTGCTGCTGTAAACATTGGGGTACATGTGCTCCTATGCCTCAGCACTCCTGTATCCCTTGGGTAAATTCCTAGACATCCTATTTCTGGGTCAGAGGGGAGTTCTAGTGTTAATTTTTTGAGGAATCTCCACACTTTTCCAAAGTGGCTGCACCAGTTTGCATTCCCACCAACAGTGTAAGAGGGTTCCTGTTTCTCCACATCCTCGCCAGAATCTACAGTCTCCCGATTTGTTTTAGCCAATCTGACCAGTGTGAAATGGTATCTCAGTGTGGTTTTGATTTGTTGTATCTTTTTAAATACAACCTATGAAATAGTTAAAATTACTGCCATTTCACAGAAAAGAAAACTTCTTTTAAGCAACTAGCCCAAGGCAGCACAGCCAGGAAGCTACAAAACTGGTAAGCAGCAGTCAGTGGGCCCCTGGCTCTGTGTTCTTTCTTTCCAGGATGCTGCCTGGGGGAAGGAGGTTGTAAACTCTCCATCACTCACTGGATAATCCTGTCTCCTATGTCAGGAAGTTCCTAGGATCCCAGGCTGATTATCTTCCAGAAGGCCAGTTCCAGAAACTCAGCTTGTACTCGGTTCTTGACATCAGACAACTAGCCCCCATTCACTGCATCCCTTCAAGCAGGGCTCTTTAAGAGAATCTGTGATCATAGAAATAAATGGTCTCTAGCGACACCATCCAACAGGTAGCCACTAGCTACATGTGGCTATTTATTGAGTACTTGAAATGGGGCTAATATGACTGAGGAACTGAATTTAAAAATTTTATTCTAGTTATGGGGCACCTGGGTGGCTCAGTCGATTAAATGTCCAACTTCGGTTCAGGTCATGATTTCATGGTATGTGAGTTCAAGCCCCACGTCTGGCTCTGTGCTGACAGCTCAGAGCCTGGAGCCTGCTTCGGTTTCTGTGTCTCCCTCTCTCTCTGCCCCTCCCCCGCTCGCACCCTGTCTTTCTCTCTCTTAAAATAAACATTAAAAATTTAAAATTTTATGTTAGTTAATTTAAATTTAAATAGCTACAGGTGGCTAGTGGCTCCTGTTCTGGACAGGATAGCCTTACAGCGTTTTCACTGCACTGCAGGGAACTGTGACCTGGTCTGCCTAGCTTCCCCTTGCTTGCCCTGTCAAAATGAAGCATATGACCTATTTCAGTTTTACACATACGCAGAAGCTTCTCACAAAGATGGCATTGAACTATACATGCCATTTTGTAATCTGCTTTTCTCCACCTCATGATAGGTTGTACATAGCTCAGTCACTATGCATACACTATGCATACTCTCAGTGTTGCCCAGTATTCTACATTGTTGCAATGACCCACATTTTATCTAACCCACTCCCCATGATGGACATTCAGGCTGTTTCCATTGTTTGCATAATACAGTAACAAACACACTTCAATAAACAGCTTTGCGTGTAAATCTGTATCCATGTGGGAGAATTTTCATATGATACATTTCTAAAGGTGGAATTGGTAGATTGAATGGCAGTCACATTAAAATAAATGGTACAGGGGCGCCTGGGTGGCTTAGTCGGTTAAGCGTCCGACTTTCGCTTAGGTCATGATCTCGTGGTTCATGGGTTCGAGCCCCGCGTCGGGCTCTGTGCTGACTGCCAGCTCAGAGCCTGGAGCCTGTTTCAGTCTGTGACTCCCTCTCTCTCTGACCCTCCTCTGTTGACGCTGTCTCTCTCTGTCCTAGAAATAAATAAAAATATTAAAAAAAAAATAATAATTGGTACATACTGCCAATTGTCCTGAAAAAGGTGTGACTATGTCAACTTTAGAATACTGTAAGTTCTTACACAGTGACAACATTGAGGTTGTCATATATATATATATATATATTTATATATATTTTGCTAATCAGATATTTTGTTTAACTTACTCTTCCCTAATTATTGGTGAAGAGAGCCTTTTCATTTGATTATAAACAATTTGTATCCTGTTTATTGCCTGTTATGGCTTTCTACAGTATTTCTTTTTGTTATGTTTTTTATTTATTTTTGAAAGTTAGAGACAGCACGAGAAGGGGAAGGTCAGGGAGAGAGGGAGATACAGAATCCGAAGACAGCCTCCAGGCTCTGAGCTAGCTGTCAGCACAGAGCCCGACGCAGGGCTCGAAGGCACCAACCGTGAGATCATGCCCTGAGTCGAAGTAGGACATTCAACCGACTGAGCCACCCAGCCGCCGCTCTACAGCATTTCTATTCTGTTCTTTTTCTTGTTGCTTTGTAAAAGCAATATTTGTAATAGCAATATTGTCTATTTCGTCAAACATTTCTTCCCAGACTAATTTGTCTCTTATTGTACTTAACGTTAGTCATAAAAAAACTTTGTCAGCTTTGTGCCATTCTTTGTGGACTTTATACATCAATTGCTAAAGAAATGGAATAACAAAACAAGCATGGGAGCTACAAAGCATAACCAAGTCTTACACAGTTCTTGCCATTTTGGTTCGCAGTCCCTCACAGATACTTCAAATCCTAGCTTCAGGATTTTCTAGATGAAATGATTGTGGGCAAAGTTCTCCTCCTTCTCCTTCGTTTTAATGTTTATTTATTTTTCAGAGAGAGCGTGAGCTGAGGGAGGAGCAGGAGCAGGGACGGGGTGAGGAGGGAGGAGGTGTGGCTGCAGAGGATCCGAAGCAGGCTCCGCCCTGACAGAAAGAGGGCAAGACCTGTAGCTGGCACTCACAAACCTGGAAATCATGACCTGAGCCGCAGTTGGACGCTCAACCGACTTGGCCACTCCGGCGCCCCTGTGGGCAAATTTCTTAATCCCACTGAGCTTTGGTCTTCTAGTCTGTAATGTGGGAATAATAAAACTTGCTTTATGGGAACTTGGGGGTACTTGTAGCTCTGGCTTAAGACATTCCCTTTTGTTTCTCTGCATCAGCCTCATATAAATCAGACCCAATAATTGGTTTCCTAAAACAAAACAAAACAACCCTGCATTTATCACAATCTTCTAACGAAACGGGTTGGTGGGAGCATGGTGGACGTGGCAATTTAAGATTTACTGAGTACTGGGGCACCTGGGTGGCTCAGTCGGTTAAGCGACCGACTTCGGCTCAGGTCATGATCTCACGGTTCGGGCCTTCGAGCTCCGGGTCGACTCTGTGCTGACTGCTAGCTCAGAACCTGGAGCCTGTTTCAGATTCTGTGTCTCCCTCTCTCTCTGGCCCTCCCCTGCTCACGCTGCCTCTCTCTCTCTCTCTCTGTCTCTCTCAGAAATAAATAAAACATTTTAAAAAATTGAGTACTTACAAGCCGAGTAAGACGCATTGAGTGGTGCTTCTAACTCGGGAAAACGCTCTAGAGAGTGCTGTATTTCAATTTGACGTGGTGCAAAGAGCTCAAGGAGTTCAGTTTCGTGTGTCTCTGAACTAAGCGTCTTATGAGCCGCAAGCCCTAGCAGCCCTTCTCCTTCCTGGGTCCCGCCTTCCGGCGAGGTCGGTTAGACTCCCCGTTAGCCGCCATGAGCGGAAAGCAACGCGGAACTAAGTGGCGCTGCCTCGGGTGTCTCCCGGCTTTCTCAATTAAAGGCTAGCCGCCCTCCGCTCGGCTTCCCCGTGGTGCCTTTTGGGAGTTGTAGTCCGACGCCCTAACGCCCACTCTGGGGTGAGCCCAGAAAAGACTCCAATTCCCAGAATGCCCCGCGGCGGGCGAGTGAGTGCAGTGCCTGTTTTTTTTCCTACTTTTCCACTCCTACCCTTCCTTTTCTTTTCTTCTGAAACCTACACTCTGGACTCCTGTCTAGTTCATTGTCCCTCTCCCCATCTTTTTCTCTCATTTTCCGTTGTCCATTCTCCTATTCCGGAGAGCCAGCGCCAGACATTAGCTCCGGTTAAGCGACGACTCTGAGACTCAGGGTGCACGAGGGCGGGGGAATCGACACTGAGTGGTAGGGGGGACCAAGAAAGATGGGGTGGGGAAGGTATAAGTTGAGTGAGAGGCGAGGAGTAGGAGGAAAGTAGGAGAGAAGTTAGGAGATCAGACGTATGGGTCAGGGTGAATGGGGTGAAATCTTGCGGGGGAAAGAGGAGAGGTGGGCATATATTTGGGAGCCAAGGTGGAGAAAGGTAGTTCATTGCTGTGCCCGGCAAGACCTTGTGGGGCCAAGAAATAAGATGGGAAGGACTGACAGATTTGGAGCTCAAGCTAATGGGACCAGAAGAGGTGGAAGGGAGAGAGGATTGGGCTCAAACAAGTTTCCTTGTCACTGCTTAGGTAAAGGTGAGACAAGATACTGAAATAAAAAATGATTTTGCAAATATGGGACAATTAACAATTCATTCATTTGAAAATTGAGAGAAGACTAGAGTTGAGGCCAGAAGTGGGGTGAGGAGGCAGGAGAGGAGAGGAGGTTGGTCAGGTGTGGGAGAAAGGAGAAATGAGTGACACAGAAAAGGAAATCATAGAAAGGATGAGTTATTGTGGGGGCCAGTGGATCTGGAATTGGGATGAGGTGAGGGATGACACTGGCATGGACTGGTGGGGGGGAGGGTGTGTGCATTTCTGACTTTGCATCTCTCAGGTGATGGAGAGCACCCCCTCAAGGGGCGGACTGAACCGAGTCCACCTACAATGCAGGAATCTGCAGGAATTCCTAGGGGGCTTGAGCCCTGGTGTATTGGATCGATTGTATGGGCACCCTGCCACCTGTTTGGCTGTGTTTAGGTAAGGACCCCTTCATGGCAGGGACCATGTTGAGGAAATGTAATGGGGCCTGCAGACTGGAATAAGTTATGGGTTGAAGCTTAGCCCTGGGGGCCTTGTAGACTAAAATGTGTCAGGCCAAAACAGATGGAGTTAGTGGGGGCAGCAAGACTGGTAAAGGTGTGGGGAGTGGGATGGGATGTTTAAGAGGCTGTTGAGGGCAGAGATTCACATAAGGCAGTTTTTGATAATGACATTTTATTTCTACCCTCTTCCAGGGAGCTCCCATCTTTGGCTAAGAACTGGGTGATGCGGATGCTCTTTCTGGAGCAGCCTTTGCCACAAGCCGCTGTAGCACTGTGGGTGAAGAAGGAATTCACCAAGTGAGTCTCTACTGCATGCTCAGCCAGATATACGTTTCTCAACAGCTAGATATTCCAAGTGTTCCTTGGGACACTTTCAGGAAATATTAATGGATATAGCAGAGTTTGTATTTAAATAAGTTTGGGAAACTCTGCATACTGTATTTTCCCCCTTGAAAAGATGTGATGTCTACAACAAGGTTCTTGTAGGTATTGCAGTAAGAAATTTGCCTTAAGAAGATACTGATTTCAGTCTGTGAAATAGTGTTCCAAGGATCACCAGTTCAGAAGAGGCAGAAAGAGGAGCCTTTGTGGGCCTCCTTCTTTTTGTTCTCACCTCCTTGCTTCTGTTTCAGAGCTCAAGAGGAAAGTACAGGGCTGCTGAGTGGCCTTCGTATCTGGCACACCCAGCTGCTCCCTGGTGGTCTTCAGGGCCTCATCCTCAACCCCATCTTCCGCCAGAACCTCCGCATTGCTCTTCTGGGTGGGTATGTCATTTCCATCTACCTAAGCTAGGTGAGGGGAACTAGTTATTAAACTGCTGGATGGGGGAGTGCCCCAAGGGACCTCTCTGGAACTTAGTGGGCTCCACCTTTGGGAGCTCCTTTAGGAATAAGTTAAACTAGATGTAGCTGCATGGTATAGGAAAGAAATGTCTCTGTTCATAGCCCATGGAGATTAGGGGGGTAGGGGAAGAGGGCAGGGCGGGGGGGAGGCAGGGAACATTGGCAGGGTTCCTTACTCTTTGCCCATCCTGGCATAGGGGTAAGGCCTGGTCTGATGACACAAGTCAACTGGGTCCAGACAAGCACGCTCGGGATGTTCCCTCACTTGACAAGTACGCCGAGGAGCGATGGGAGGTGAGGACTTGGGACTCTGTCTCTGCTTGTTCTCATACTTCCATTGGCCCATAGAAGCACTGTTCTATCTGTTCATTTCTGTTTCTCAGGTGGTCCTGCACTTCATGGTGGGCTCCCCCAGTGCAGCCGTCAGCCAGGATTTGGCTCAGCTTCTCAGCCAGGCTGGACTCATGAAGAGGTAAGGAAACCAGGGGTACATCAGATCCCTGCTAAACTGAGTGTCCAGGGTGGATTAGGATTACAGATGGTGAACTGAAGAAGGAGAGCCAAGTAGAGAATAGCCAGAGAGAAATGAAAAAAAAACAAGAGAGTACAAGTGGGGATGGTGGCTTTTCTCTGCATCCCTCTACCATTGTCTCTCTCTATGTCTCTAGCACTGAACCTGGAGAGCCACCCTGCATTACATCGGCCGGCTTCCAGTTCCTGTTGCTGGACACCCCTGCCCAGCTCTGGTACTTTATGTTGCAGTATTTGCAGACAGCCCAGGTGAGGAGGACACACATGCTCTGCTCTTCTCAAGACCCACCAAGAGACTACCCCTGCAGACTATTCCCTGATGTCCTCATTTTCTCCCTTTCATCCCTCCCACTTGGTTTCTGTCCATTCCTCCCTAGAGTCGGGGCATGGACCTAGTGGAGATTCTTTCCTTCCTCTTCCAGCTCAGCTTCTCTACTCTGGGCAAGGTAAACAGGGGGTGAGCTGGGGGCTTGGGTGGGCAAGCTGATGGGTAGAGAGATGAGAAAGGGAAATCAGGTTATGGGCAAAAGTGTGAACGATAAGAATAAAAGCACAGATGGGAAAAGGGAATGAATGTATGGGGTTGGGAGGGGGAGAATAGAATGTATTTTGGACTCCAACTGGGCATCTCTCTTTCCCAGGATTACTCTGTGGAAGGTATGAGTGATTCTTTGTTGAATTTCCTGCAACATCTGCGTGAGTTTGGGCTTGTTTTCCAGAGGAAGGTATGAGCACTCAGATACATGGCTTCTAGGGAAGAGGGAGGGTGGTATGTTGCCTTGGCCTTTAAAAAGGAGTGGGGTCTCAGGTGTTAGCTACACTTGTAGTGAGTATAGGGTAAGTGTAGAGTTGTTGAATCACTATGTTGTATACCTGAAACTAATGTTACATTGTATGTCAGCTATACCAAAAAAAAAAAAAGAGTGGGTCTCGGGGGACAGTAGCAGGATGTAGTTGCTAGGACTTGGATCCCTTGGAGGAGACAAGTTGTGAGTTGAGGTTCTGTGCCCTGGAAGGGGTCTGTCTCAGACAAGAAGATGTTGGTTAGTGTCACATGAGCAAGAGCCCCCTGCCTTTCGCTCTGTCTTTTCCAGAGGAAATCTCGGCGTTACTACCCCACACGACTGGCCATCAATCTCGCATCAGGTGTTTCTGGAGCTGGGGGTACTGCCCATCAGCCAGGCTTCATTGTTGTCGAAACTAATTACCGACTGTATGCTTACACAGGTGAGGCCAGACAGAGGGCCCCAAGGACAGCAGGTTGGGGATGGGAGTGGGGATGAAGTGCCAGTTTATGTTCATATTTACCTGTCAGTTTAGAGTTCTCTGACATTCCTCCTCACACTTGAAGGTCATGAGGGAGTCTGGGTATGGGGATAGCTTCCTCATCTTCTCTTCCTATCCCTATTTCAGAGTCGGAGCTGCAGATTGCCCTGATTGCCCTCTTCTCAGAGATGCTCTATCGCTTCCCCAACATGGTGGTGGCACAGGTGACCCGGGAGAGTGTGCAGCAGGCCATTGCTAGTGGCATCACAGCCCAACAGGTACCCCCACTTGGGGAAGGTGGGGGTGGGAAGATAGATTGCACTTGGGTGTGGGGTACAAGGTACTCATCTTACAGAAGGCTAACATTGGCTCTGTTACAATAGATGGTGGTGAGTTGTTTGTGTTTGAGCATAGACCACGCACACGAAGAGAAGTAAGGCTTTTAAGTGTGGGAAAAGGCAGATCCTCCATGGGCAAGAATATAGGGGAGGAGGTATAGATTTGTGTCTTCACTACCAACCACTTCTTATCTGCTGTCTATGCAGTGAAGGATTTCTTCTCTTCACTGAGCCGCAGTTTCCTCATCTGGAAAGTGGAAATAATGGTAGTTCTCACCTCATGGGGTTTTGAGGAGGATTCAGTGATAGAATAGCAGTAAAGCATTTGGCTCAGAGCCTGCCATGCAATAAGTGCTCCAAAGTTAATAGCTGGTGCTATTTTAAAGAAAGAAAAACAAAATAAGACTATGGAAAGGGCAAATGTGCTAGAGCACATTTAGCAGACATGATCAATGGGAACAGCAACTTGGGATTACATCTGAACAGAGATGGGTTAAAGACAGGCATGTCTATGGATTTTTAAACAGTAAGCTGATATTTTAGTGACATCAGATGACAGCTTAAGTAGCTTTCCTGCCCTCTTACTTGAGCTCCTGATCCCCATTCTTGTCTGTTTCCCTAGATCATCCATTTCCTAAGGACAAGGGCCCACCCAGTGATGCTCAAACAGGTATCAAGCTGCTGGAGGCTGACAGCCACTGGCACCTGGTGATGGAGTGATGAAAAAGAGAAGGGGCATCCAAATCTGGGGAATAAGTAGACAGCTGGGGTTGCCTGGGGCAGTATTCCTGAATCTTATAGCCATTTCTTGCCCCTAAAGTCACCTGTGCTGCCACCCACTATCACGGACCAGATTCGGCTATGGGAGCTAGAAAGGGACAGACTCCGGTTCACTGAGGGTGAGTGGCTTCTGGTGGTTGATTCTTGATCACTGGCCAGAGGAAAGACAATTTAGTCTTGATGAACTGAAAAAGCTATTATTGCATTTTATTTTTTTGTTTACTTCATGGGCTGGTAGAAAAAAATGTGGCAAAACACTTTTATTTTGGAGATAAGTCTGTAGTAGTAAGTAAATTGTCTCAAATCTGTGCAATTGGGATTTAGCTAGAAGAGGGAATTGGGAGGGATAATTCACAGTAATTTCTCTGATTTGGTGAGCATTAGTTGGGTTCCCTTACTGTGTTATATTGCCTTACTGAATATGGCTGGATCATGCCAGTGTTAGCATGAGCCCTGAAACAGACAAGCATAGAGGATTCGTTTTCAGATTGTGGTGGATGGCAAGCCCAGACCAATGCTCCGAGGCTGCCACGCAAGGGCTTCAGTTCTTGCCTTTTCTCTCTCCCACCACCCCTGTCCTGCGGACTCCAGGTGTGCTGTACAATCAGTTCTTGTCGCAAGTGGACTTTGAGCTGCTGCTGGCCCACGCTCGGGAGCTGGGCGTTCTGGTGTTCGAGAACTCGGCCAAGCGGCTGATGGTGGTGACCCCGGCCGGGCACAGCGATGTCAAGCGCTTCTGGAAGCGGCAGAAGCACAGCTCCTGAGAGCGCGAGCTTGGATCCGGGCAGGGTGGGGCGGCTGCGTGGAGGCGGTCGCAGCCTCAGAACTCAGGTGTTTTTTATTCACACGCCGGACTCTCATTGTTTAATAAAGTTGTGGAAGTGAGCCACGGTGCCCCCCGGGCGCCTCCCCGCGAGGCTTTTCCTCTTTCCTTTCAAGACCTGCAGGTCACGACTCTGGCAGCCACCTGACCAGAGAGTGAACGGATCTAAGCAGGCTACTGCGCGTGCGCCGGGCGTGGCCCCGCCTCTTGCAGCTCGCGGGTCGTATTTCGGGGTCCGATTCGCTAGTTTCCTCCAGCCTCCTAGGCCGTGGCGGCCGCGGAGCACCCTGGGATAGCGGCGGACTTACCGGGTGAGCGCGCGCCAAAGCGACCTCCTCGGGGTGGGTGGCTCGGCGCAGCAGAGATCCACGCTGTGCGAAGAGCTGGAAAGTCGGGCGGAGCAGGGCCGGAGGCAGTGCGGGCGGTGTTTGGGCAGGCCGAGATGGCAGTGACCCTGATGAGACTTTGCTAGCTCTCAGGCGCCCTGATGGCAACAATCTCCCAGAATCCTTGAGTCCTTTCCCCGCCCGTGCTTCGGAGGTCATTCACCGTCGCGGATACAGAGGTTGAGGGCGACAGACTCCGACACCGTGCACTCTAGTCCTAACGGGCGAAGAGTCCTATGGGAGGGAATGGACAGAAAGCAGACCAGTGCTAGTAGAAGGCAGGGAATGAGGAAGAGGGTGTAACCCCCCACCCCCCTCCATCCTTCTAATGTGCTCTGTCTGTCTGGAACAGCTTTCCAAGCACTCCTGATGCCTCATATACCTCTGGCTTCTTTTCGGTCACCACTCTGGGGCCTGAGGCCCTCACAGGTCTTCCCCAGGTCCCATCCCCTCTGTACCCAGTCAGAGCCCCATGGATCCTCCCTCTCCCGGAGAAACCATGAAGCCAAGCGGAAGCGCCAGCGAGAGAAGCAGGCGGCGCTGGAGGCTGTGATAACCCTGAAGAACAAGGTTAGGGGTCAGATAGCTTGTCCTTGGTTTTTTTGGAAAACTTTGGAGGGGGCTGGAGGAGAGACTGGCTGGATTGTAGGTGCCTAGGGTATACTGGAAATTGTATCCCTGCATCCCCGCTTTTGGTCGTTCTCTCCAGTCACCTACAGAATCAAGTAAGGCCTGGGCTTCTAAGGAGGTGGTGTTATATGAAATTCCCACAGAACGCGGTGAAAAGAAAGGTAATTAGGGAACTTGAAGGTCTTTCCTCTCACATTTTTGTTGCCCATTTGGTCAGAAATGCAGCCTGGGAACAAAGTTCAGGGGTTAATGGAGCGCTCTCTACTGCCGCAGATGTCTCCCAGGCCCTGCCTCCTGCATACAGCCCTCGATATGTTGAGGCTGCCTGGTACTCTTGGTGGGTGCGAGAGGGCTTCTTCAAACCGGAATATCAGGTTAGTAACTGGAAGAGAGGGGTATTAAATGGTCCCCAGCCATTGAGCTTGGTGGGTTCAGCTGAGTCTCAGAGTTTGGGGCTTACAGCCAGGCATATTACAGAGCCTGCATAATAAAACTGAGAACTTGTCTTCTGCTCCTGGTGTCCAAAGCGTTTTCTTGGCGGGTTTTCCCCTTTCCTGTAATTTGCTGGACTCTTTCTGCCTCAGGGGCACTAGAGGGTGCTGTTCCCCCAGGTGACATCCAGTCTTCTTTTGCCCTTTGACTTTTCTGTTTTCTAGACCAGGCTGCCCCAGGCCACAGGGGAAACCTTTTCCATGTGTATCCCACCTCCCAATGTCACCGGCTCCCTACATATTGGGCATGCACTGACGGTGGCCATACAGGATGCTCTGGTGCGCTGGTGAGAGGGGAATGGGACTGCTTACGTTCTTGGAGGGGAAGGAGGAAGTGTGCTAGTGTGCAGGGAATGAGAGTAAATACGGAAGCTCGGGGCTTCCCATGAGGGTATTTGTTTTACAGGCACCGAATGTGTGGGGATCAGGTGCTGTGGGTCCCAGGCTCAGATCATGCAGGAATTGCTACACAAGTATGAATTTTGCCACTTTTTCCTTTTCTTTGGTGAAGGAGAGTTCTCCCTTTGAAGTGACCTGATTCTCTGTTCATTTGCCTCCTAATCTTACCGTAGGCAGTGGTAGAGAAGCAACTGTGGAAAGAGCGAGGATTGAGGAGACATGAGCTGAGCCGGGAAGACTTCCTTAGGGAGGTGTGGAAGTGGAAGGAGGAGTGAGTACAGTGGGTGGAGTTTGCTTCCCCCTGCTCCCCACACATGGAAGGTTTGGGTCCTTGCTTCTCAGTCACTTGTCTTAACCTGATGAGCTCTTTGTATCTAGCCCTAACTTCCCTCAGAGAGGGAAGCTCTGGATTCCTTTAGCATTCAGTGGGATTTCTAAGCTTTGTGAGTGTGTGTGTATTACATACTTGAAAATGCATGGATTTGTGTGTGTTGGTGTGTTTGTATATTGTTTTTGCACTTATCCCATTTTTCCTAGCCTAGATTTCCTTATCTCGTCTACTTACCTATTCTTACCTTCCATCGACTTGAAATTACCCTCATTCTTACAGGTATCTATTATCACAAGCCATCTTCTCTATAAAGCTTCTTTGGGTGTTTTCCCAAATTGGCTGAACCCTCCTCTGTTACCACAGAACTTTATTTCCCTCCCTCCCTCCCTCCCTTCCTATTTTATACCCAACGTGGGTCTTGAACTCATGACCTTGAGATCAAGGGTCACATGCTTTACCAACTGAGCCAGTCAGGCACCCTAGAACTTTATACTTCTTTTAATGCCATAGAAGATTCATACTGAGTTTGTATGTGTATCTCCATTAGTTTCTAGAGACTAAATCAATGCTATACATTGCTGGGAGTGTCACTGAGACTGTACATAGCTGGTACTCAGGACAAGTTTCCTGACAAAAATCCCTCTGGGCACAGGAAAGGTGGAGAGATCTGTAAGCAGCTCCAAGCCCTGGGGGCCTCCCTGGACTGGGACCGAGAGCGCTTCACTATGGATGCTGTGAGTGCTCCATACCTTGGTCCCTGTGGGTGCTGAAGAGTGTCTAGAGATATGTGGCAGGCTGGTGGGATGTTGTGTGTATTGGGGGTAGCAGAGTGGGAATGCCTGGGTCCCTGAGTGGGGTGATGGGCTGAGATGGGTCTGTTAGATATGGACACTAAGGTCATCTCCTAGGGCTCCTCAGTGGCCGTGACCGAAGCTTTTGTGCGACTCTATGAGGCAGGATTGTTGTACCGGAACCAGCAGCTTGTCAACTGGTCCTGTGCTTTAAGATCAGCCATCTCGGATATTGAGGTGAGGCAGAGGAGGAGAAGCAGGTCTGGGAGAGCTCCTAGGGATGATGGAAATGCCTGTGGCAAAGGGGCATTGTGAGAATTAAATGAGAATTCATGGAAGGTGTTCAGCACACTACCTGGGTGTGGTGTAGGTGCTTGGTGAATATTTCTTAACTATGACTGAACGAGGGGATGGGGAGGTGGCCCCTGAATCCTGAATGTCTTTAGATGGGCTACAGGGCAGGCGGGTGAGTAGAGGAAAGGCTGCTCTCCATCCAGCCCTGCTGTGACTCTTCCAGGTAGAGAGCCGGCCCTTGCCTGGCCGCACAGAGCTTCGACTGCCTGGCTGCCCCACCCCTGTGTCTTTTGGCCTCCTCATTTCTGTGGCCTTCCCTGTAGATGGAGAGCCTGGTAAGATAGTCCTTGGAGAGGTTGCCTACTTATCTCTGCTTTCTTGAGTACATGTGGGGTTGGTGGGAGGGAGCCCACCAGTCTGTTTCCCACATGGCCTGGTGGGAGGCACATAGGGAACCTTGGTAGTGTTGGTGTTCTTTTGGGCATTTATTCTGGGTCTTCTGGACCATATAAGAGAAGTACACATGGTCACTGCCCTTTGGAAGCTTGGTATAATTTTACAGGAGGCTGCTACCCCTGAAAGAGACAGAGATGTGGTTCGAGCAGTATATGTTTGGAAGAGTTCAGAGAAAGAGAAGAAAGATTAGAGGAAGTTTCTCAAGGAGGGGCTGGTGCTTGCCTCAAAGAATGAGTAGCATTTGTGATTAGGACACTGAAAACCCCCAGTGTTCTCTGGCACCAAGTAAGGATTCTAGTTGCTTTTGTTAATGCTGTACTTGTTTGTCCCATGGAAGTTATGGAGAAATTCCTTAGCACCAAACAGCCTCCTGGGCTTCTGGTCATCAGCTTACATGGAAACTTTAGGCTCCTAATTTTCTCTAGTTATACTAGTTATACTTCCTTTGTCTGGTTCTCCTGGCTTTAGTTACAGGAGTGCGGGTCCAGGGCGATGACCAACATTAAGTGCTTGAATTTTGTCTTTAGACACAGAGATCGTGGTAGGAACCACAAGGCCAGAGACATTGCCTGGAGATGTGGCTGTGGCTGTTCATCCTGACGACTCCCGATACACAGTAATTCACATTGTGTTCTCTGCCAGCTGGCTTTCCTACCCTTTTTCTTCCCTTCCTGTTTGATGGTAGCTCCTTCTTTCCTTCGACTTCCTTTTCCTAAGACTTGTCTCATCTCTGCTCCCCTGTGCCTCTGACTCCGTGCGTTTCTTTTCTTGATGTTCTGCTTATTCTCTAGCTTAGCGGTTGACAAATTATTGCCTGTGGGCCAAATCCATCCCACTGCCTGTTTTTGTATGATCCCCACTTGCATGTTTTATGTATTATCTATAACTGAGTATTATTACCTAACTGTGCTGCATTGGCAGAGCAGAATAATTGTGCAGAGACTGAATTTGCCTCGTGGCCTGCAAAGCCTACAAGACGCTCTGGCCCTGTAAGAAAAAGTTTAGTGACTGCTGCTCTAGCTCTTTATCTTCTGGTTTTCACCCTCTTATTCCCAGAGTTTTTTACATTCAGCCCAGACCTTTGCACCCCACACATGTGCCTGCCCTTGATCTCGCTCTGTTCCTTTCAGCATCTGCATGGGCGACAGCTTCGTCATCCCTTGACTGGGCAGCTTCTCCCCCTCATCACAGACTCTGCTGTTCAGCCACACATGGGCACAGGTAGGTGGAGTCCACAGGAAGGAGAGCAGGCTGGGGATTCTGGAACAGTGGGGAAGCACCGGGAAGAGAAAGAAAGGAGGGGAGGCGAAGCCTCATCTGGGGTAGTCTCAGTGGAGAGTGGGACAAAAATGAGGCATGGACAGAGAAGGGAGAAGAGGGATGGAGGCATGGGCGATAATAAACTGGAAAAGGTCAGGGCTCAGTGCTCATGGTGGTTCTGTACCCCCAGGGGCAGTGAAGGTGACTCCAGCACATAGTCCTGCTGATGCTGAGCTAGGGGTCCGACATGGCTTGAGCCCCCTGAGTGTCATTAAAGAGGATGGGACCATGACCTCCCTCTGTGGGGACTGGCTACAGGTGGTACTTGCCTTAGTGTTGCCCCATCCTTTGGGAGCACCCTCTGCCTTTCCTCACTCCTCCCTCTCACGCTTGTTTTTAGCAACCTTTAACCTTTGCTGTTGCCATTTATCCCCAGGGTCTTCACCGATTTGTGGCCCGGGAAAAGATTATGTCTGCACTAAGGGAGCGGGGCCTGTTCCGGGGCCTTCAGAGCCACCCCATGGTGCTTCCTATTTGCAGGTAACCCCATTTAACCCTTTTACTTGGGACTTTTCTAGGAAGGGTGTGGCTGAAGCTAATCGTGCAATAGGATGGGCTCCATAACCCTTGCAAGGGAATAGAAGCTCTGTGTCAGTTGTTTTTTTTTTTAATGTTTATTTTTTTTGAGAGAGAGAAAGTGTGAGCGGGGAGGGGCAGAGAGAGAGGGAGACACAGAATTTGAAGCAGGCTCCAGGCTCTGAGCTGTTAACACAGCTGGACCAAAGTTGGACGCTTAACTGACTGAGCCATCCAGGCACCCCTGTGTCAGTTTTATTTGCTGCTATATTCTTAGGTCTGAGGGCCTAGCATGTAGTAGGGTCCTATATCACAGTGGGGGAAGGCACAGGGCCCCAGGAGCAGCATACTCACCCTGTCTCTTTCTCAGCCGTTCTGGGGATGTGGTAGAATACCTACTGAAGAGCCAGTGGTTTGTCCGCTGCCAGGAGATGGGGCATCGAGCTGCCCAGGTGAGGCTGCAGTGCAAGGTAGGAATGGGAACTCCCTGAAAATTGGAATGAAAAAACGGAGGCCGAGGCCCTCCTGCCCCACAGACCTCTGGCCCTGGCACTTGAGAGGAGAGCTCTGGGGATAGAGGCAGGGAGGCCCAGAAAGGGCTGGCACAAATCCCAATCAAAGCCCAGATCTTCTCAGGAGCATCTGGAGGTCCTTTCTGAGTAATAGCACTGCCTCAGAGGACACTTGTCCCATCTCAGCAGTGGTGCTGGTGCAGGAAGGGAAGCACTATCTAAGGGCCTTTTTCTCCAGGCTGTGGAGTCAGGAGCTCTGGAGCTCAGTCCCTCCTTCCACCAGAAGAACTGGCAGCACTGGTTTTCACACATCGGGTAAGGGTAAGGGACTCCATGGAGGTGGGGTGGGGAGATGCACTGGTGATGCGGAGAAATCACTGACGTCCTCTCGACAGGGACTGGTGTGTCTCCCGGCAGCTGTGGTGGGGCCATCAGATTCCTGCCTACCTGGTTGTAGAGGAGCAAACGAAGGTTGGTAGGAGGAAGGGGACAGGAGGGCTGGGCATGGTGGAAACAGAAATAGCCATAGCGCAGGTGTCAGAGGACTTCCAGCACCCTTCCCAGTCCCCTGCCTTTCCGGGGGCTTCATGATCTTAGTCCTGTAGCCCACTGCAGGATCAGAGTGCTTGAGCGGGCATTTCTTCATGTCATTGCCAGAGGGGCTGGCCATCCCCACGAAAGTCAGTGATGTTTCACACTGGCAGGTGTTACTCTTCCTTGTTCTCCCCGACTCCTTACTTTTTCTGTAGGGTGACAGGGAGGACTGTTGGGTGGTTGGGAGGACAGAGGCCGAGGCCAGAAAAATAGCTTCAGAGCTGACAGGGAGACCAGCAGCAGAGCTGACCCTGCAGAGGGGTGAGTGTGTGTGTTGTGGAGGGCAGCAGAGGGTGTCTGGGCCTTTGAGGGGGCAGATACTGAGGTGGAGGTGGGGTTAAAGTTGGGAATGGGGCAGAGGGTCTGACCCTGGTCTCTGTGGGTAGGGTCGGGCTGGAAAGATGCACAGTAGTGGGCTTGAGGTTCTAGTTGTCCCCCATTCCCTGTTCTGTTTTCCAGACCCTGATGTCCTGGACACATGGTTCTCTTCAGCTCTTTTCCCTTTTGTTGCCCTGGGCTGGCCCCAAGAGGTGAGGCGAATTGAGAAGAGGAGAGTGAAGGTGGGGATGGTGAAGTAGACGCCTGGCCTCCCAGAGAGCCTCAAGGAGAGCTGCAGGCACAGGGCTTAGGCCTCTCACTGCTTATCTTTTTCCTCCTAGACTGCAGACCTCACTCGTTTCTACCCCCTGTCGCTTTTGGAAACGGGTAGTGACCTTCTGTTCTTCTGGGTGGGCCGTATGGTCATGTTGGGGACCCAGCTCACAGGGCAGCTCCCCTTCAGGAAGGTAACAGCTCTTCCATGCCCAGCGCCTCTCGTGGACTCCTCAGTCTTCCCTAAATCTTGTTTTCTATTTTAGTCCCTAATGCAGTATTTTCTGTGGTCCCAATTCCCTTTTCCTGATTCTCTTCCTACCCTAACCCCTGCTGCATGGAGGCTGGAGATACCCTGGGCACCTCCGGGGAAAGGCTCCCCTAGCCCCTCTGCTGACTCCCTCCATGCCCCCAGGTACTTCTTCATTCCATGGTTCGGGACAGGCAGGGCCGGAAAATGAGCAAGTCCTTGGGGAATGTGTTGGACCCACGAGACATCATCAGTGGGGTGGAGCTGCAGGTCAGGATGAAGTCTTGGGAGGGATGGGGTTTGTGGGAGAGAGGAAGGGATCCTGTGGAGAGGAGCTGGCTGGAGGGAATATGGGTGGAACCCTTATAGTGGCAGAATCTTTGACCAAGGCCAGTGAATTACCCATCCATCTCAGGTGCTGCAGGAAAAGCTGAGGGATGGGAACTTGGACTCCACAGAGCTGGCGATTGCGGCTGCAGCACAGGTGAGTCACCAATGTCTGCTTCATCTCAGCCTCTAGCGCAAGGCTGTTGGTTTTCTTCACAGCCCAGGTTTCTGGCCCTGCAGCTGCATAGGCATCTGCCACTCCTCTTCTCCCTCTGGTTGCAGAGAAAGGACTTTCCTCATGGGATCCCTGAGTGTGGGACAGATGCCCTGAGATTCACCTTGTGCTCCCATGGGGCTTTAGGTAAGCCTGAGCAAGAGAGGGATTGGGGCTGTAGGCACCCTTGTAGAGGGTGGGGCAGGGTCAAGGACTCCTTGCACTGCTGCCACCCATGTGCACATTCCCGCCTTCCTCTTCCTCTCAGGGGGTGACTTGCATCTGTCTGTATCCGAGGTCCTAAGTTCCCGGCATTTCTGCAACAAAATCTGGAATGCCCTGCGCTTTATCCTCCATGCCTTAGGGGATACATTTTTACCCCAGCCTGCAGAGGAGGTAAGAGACACTTGGGAGGCAGAATCATCAGGTCTCTGAGGACTAAAGATGGCATTCAGAGGGAAAAGACACAGGGGAGTCAAGTCGTCCCATCTGAAGACCTCTGCTGCCCGCAGCTTTCCCCCTCATCACCCATGGATGCCTGGATTCTGAGCCGTCTTGCCCATACTGCCCAGGAGTGTGAGCGAGGCTTTCTTGCCCGAGAGTTCTCGCTCATCACACATGCCCTGCACCACTTCTGGCTCCATAACCTCTGTGATGTCTACTTGGTGAGTAGACTGGGGTCATGGCGTGGCATTCCACTCCTGTTACCTGAACCACACTGACAATTTTATATACCTCCCCACACGTCGAGAATCCCTGCCCTAGATTTCTACTTTTCACTTGCTCCAGAGTGTATTCTGGGACAGCCGATGGGGTCCAAGATGCTGTGTACTCCTGCCCATGTTTACCCACAGCATTCTCCACTGGCGGGGCAGTGAGTGTGTGGAGAAATGACACAGATGTGCCCTTGGACTGTCCCTGACCCTATGGCTCCCTCCCTAGGAGGCTGTGAAGCCGGTGTTACTGCACTCGCCCCGTCCCCAAGCCCCCCCTCAGGTCCTGTTCTCCTGCGCTGACATCGGTCTCCGCCTCCTTGCCCCACTGATGCCCTTCCTGACTGAAGAGCTCTGGCAGAGGCTGCCCCCCAGGCCTGGTGGCTCCTCTGCCCCTAGCATCTCTGTTGCCCCCTACCCCACTGCCCACAGCCTGGTGAGTACACATCCCTGATGTCTGGGAATGATGTCTGGGAATGGGCGGAGGGCTGGGGAGCAGTCTTCTCAAAGGGTTTGCTGCTGTGGGGTCATCAACAATCATGATTTGTACTTTAGTGTAGAGTCTTTAGGAGGAGGTTGTTCTTGCAGGTCTGTGTTGGGGGCAATATTAGCCCCATGGACAAGAGCAGGACTCTGGTGCTAGACTGACCATGCATCAGTTCTCCATCTTTAAACCAGAGGTAGTAATGGTTCATGGAATGGTTGTGATGAGAACTAGATGTTAGTAATAGAATGGCCCCCAAATTGCTGTAGTATCCTTCTTTAATAATTTCAGGAGGATAAATACTGCAAACTCACTCAAAAAATAATTTTAAAGTTTAATTATTTAAATTTTTTATGCTCATTTGGTTTTGTGAGTTTTGAATGATACAGTTTAAATTCTAACTTACTTATGGTTGTTTGGTATCTTGGATAAGAACAATTAACAGACATCGACACAGACATCAACTAAGACATCTTTAGATGGTACCCCAGGTTTTACTGGGTTCCGTTCCTTGAGGTGGTAAATTTTGTGTGTGGTGAAAAGGAGAGATTCTGTTGCCCTTAGCAGATTGGGGTGGGCAGGTAGAGGGTAGAGCCAGGAGAGCTGATATCAAGTCTCCCAGGGGCCTGCTTGTCAGCTCTGGGTCTCCATCTCCAGGAGCACTGGCACCAGCCTGAGCTGGAACAGCGCTTCTCCCGGGTCCAAGAGGCTGTGCAGGCACTGAGGGCTCTACGAGCCACATACCAGCTCACGAAGGCCCGGCCCCGAGGTGAGATGGGTTCTGAGTTCCTGAGTCCCTGCAGAAAGAAGGGGTTGGCAGAGGAATGGGGAGAGCCTAGAGGGCAGAGTCCAGAGTTAGGAGGTACAGGATGGGAAGGGAAGCAGGATCTCATGCTTAACCCTGAGTCTCCTTTTCCTCCTCAGTGCTGTTGCAGAGCTCAGAGCCTGGAGAGCAGGGCCTCTTCGAGCCCTTTCTGGAACCCCTAAGCACCCTGGGCCACTGTGGGGCCGTGGGCTTCTTACCCCCAGGTGTACTGGCTCCCTCTGGCTGGGCCCAGGCTCCACTCAGTGATACCATTCAGGTGTACATGGAGCTGCAGGTGCCTAGAGGAGGTTGGAGGGGGAAGGGGGTGGGGATAGAAAAGGATGTTGGGAGGAGGGCAAAGGACAGATTCTGTAAAAGTGAGAAGGGCTCCTGAGAATGGGGTGGAGAGAGGTACTGGACAGGCTGCAGATGGTGCAGAGAAGGCTGAGCCTTCTCTGTTCTTCTGCAGGGACTGGTGGACCCCCAGACCCATCTATCTCTGCTAGCTGCCCGAAGACACAAGTTGCAGAAGCAGCTTGATGGCCTCATGGCCTGGATCCCGTCACAGGGAGAGGCGGAGACTAAGAGGCAGCAGAGGGTGAGGTTGGAGGAAGCCTGATTCCCTGTGAGAATGTGGGCTGGAGGGGATGGGCCTTTTAAGGATCCTCACCTGCTTCTCTTCTCGGCTAGCTTTCTTCCCTCCAGTTGGAATTGTCGAAGCTGGACAAGGCGGCCTCTCACCTCCAGCAGCTGATGGATGCATGTCCTAGCTCCAGGGAGCTCTGAGCTCCAACTCACTATCCCTGGTGGTTTTCTTCTCTCCCAGAGCTGCCTTTGAGGACAGACAGACTCTGGCAGCTGTCAGAGCATGATGGGGATTCTGAGACCATGCGGCTCACCTCCCTCATTTTGTAAATAAGGAAACAGATTGGTTTGGTCAGTGTCACTGGGTGTTCTCAAGATGCTCACATTCCTCCCCAGCCTCCCTCTTATGCAGTCCCACCCGGAAGATTAGGAACGAGATAAATTTTTGAAATCCCACATACTACTGCCTGTGGTCCTTTTGTCCCTTTCCCCTAGCGGTGACTTTCTTGCCTTTCAGTTGTTCCCTGAGTCTTTGGTCTAGGAAAAGAGGGGGGCTGCCTCTTAGCCTGGGGCTCTGGGCGACAGTGGGAGTGTGCATGCTGGTGAGGCCTGCCTCACTGGAAGAAAGAGGAGCTTCCTAGTAGGGCCTGGGTACTGTGACTCGGGTTCCACCTACTTCTTGGAATCACTGACAATGCCCTGGCTTCTGGAGGCTCTTCCTCCTCCTCACCAAATGGAATGTCCCCTGCTCCTTGCCCTTATCCCAGGGTGTGGTGTGCTAAGAGGAGCAAGTACTTCCTCTGGGCCTGAGGGGCTGCAGGGCATGCTGGTGCTTGAGTGCTGCTGCTGTTCTGTATACCTGACACCAGACTGCCAGGGACGTCTTCCCCAGCCTCTAACAGGCTCTATGCTGACTGCCAGCTCAGAGCCTGGAGCCTGTTTCAGTCTGTGACTCCCTCTCTCTCTGGCCCTCCCCTGCTCGCGCTGTCTTTCTCTCACTCTCTCCTAGAAATAAACAAAACATTAAAAAAAAAAAAAAAAGATGTACATCCCCACTGGTACAGATACCCACTTACCCACCCTAAACACCTTGTGTCATCTCCGTGGACTTCAGAGACCTGCCTCTTACATGCCCAAATTACATTCTGTCTAGCAGCTCTGAGGCTATTATTTATGGTAGGCCTATCATGGTCTGGGGCTTCCGTGATGGATTTATTCCCTCCTGAGAACTTCATGAGGTGGATATTTGCTCCATTTTGGAAATGAGGAAATGTGCTCAGAGAATAAAAGTAACTTGTCCAAAGTATTAACTGGGATTTAACCTAGTAAATAGGTGCAGGTTCATTTTGGCTACTGTAACCAAACTTCAAATATAATGGTGGATTAGGCAAGGTGGACATTTCTTTTGCTGAGCAGAGGCAGTGCAGGGTTCTGCAACAAAGGAGGCCCACACCCTGTTTAATCTTATTTCCTGCCATTCTGATATACTGTTTCCAATTCTGGGCCTAAGATCTGCTCCACCCCATCCTACCAGTGGGGAGGAGGGAGAAGAGGGGTTGGGCAGCTTCCTTTCTGTCTTCCCCCAGTTCAGCAAGTATTTCTTGAGCACCTACTATATGCTGGGACCTATTTGGACCCTTGGATTCATCAATGACTGAAACAAAGGTCTTTGCCTTTGTGGTACTTTCATTCTAGCAAGGAGAGTCAAAAAGGACACATGTAAATAAGTAGACTATACAGTATGTCTGAGAGTCATAAATGCTATGGGGAAAAAAGGGTAGAATAAGGCAGTGTGGAGGGGGGCAGACTGTAGTATTTAAATAGGGGGTCGGGGTAGAACTCACTGTGAAAGTGAGATTTAAGCAAGGACTTATAGGAGATGCAGGTATTAGCCAAGTGTATGCCTGCGAGAAGAGTGTGCCAGATAGAGGAAAGAGCCAGAGCAAAACTAAGATGGGAGCATATCCTGAGTGCTCAAAGAGCACCAAGGAGGCCAGCGTTGGGGGGAAAGAGTAGGAGATAAAGTCCATTATGGGGTATGGGGTCAAGAAAGCTCAAGGCAGATCATCTAGGGCTATGTTGGCCATAATGGTTGCCATTTAACTTAATTCAAAATTAAATAAACATTCCACTCTGTAGTCAATTAAATAACAACTAAACATTCTGCTCCATAGTCACATTAGCCACGTTTCAAGTGTCTGATAGCCACATGTAGCCAGTGGCTACCATATTGGTCAATGTAGGTTCTAAAACCTTTCCATCATGGAAAGTTTACTGGTCTAGGGCCTGTAGGCTACAGGAAGGACTTTTGTTTTCTTCCCTCTGAAATAAAAATACCTTTCCTTTCAGAGATGTCATCATGAAGTTGCATACTGCCTTTCTCCTTGTATTCCGTTGCTACTCCTAGCTGCAAGGGAGGCTGGGAAATGTGATGAGCTTTGTGCTAAGCTAAATATAAGTGAGTCATATGCTCAGTTAGAATTTACATGATTACCCAAAAGGAGAAGAATGGCTATTAAGTCTGTTGAATCCCAAAACATTCTTTGCCCTATACTGCTCTGTCTTGAGTCTTGGAAGAGAGGTTTTTTGTTTCGTCTTGTTCTTTTGAGAAAGAATCTGGAAATCACAGCCAGGTGATCCCAGGCCCTGAGATGTAGGAATTGGGTTGAGGAGCACTTAGCTGTTTGCTGCAGGGAAATCCAGACATCCAGTTCCCCAACTTGGGTAGGGCCTACACACTTGACCCATGAGTGCCACCTGCACCTAGTGCAGGCTAGGAGCAAGTCATGAAACACTGGGGCCCTTTTCAGCTCCCAGCTACTTCTCTTCCAGGCTGCGGGTCCCAAGATAGTTGTAAAGGAAACTAGAGGAATTTTGTTTTGGAAGTTTTTCTTTTCACTTCCCCACTTCCCCTCATCTTCAAGGATCCCCTATATGGAGCCGTTGCCTTCACCTCTCTGCAGGGGATTCAGCCTCTAATTTCCCATGGTGACGATGCTGGGTAGGTGGGAAATATGGTAGGTAGTGGACAGGGCTGTGGAGAACAGGAAACAATCACATCAGTACCCCCAAATGGTCAAGTTTGAGCAGGTAGGAAGTCAAGATAATCTTGAATCTTGGGGGGCGCCTGGGTGGCTTAGTCGGTTAAGCGTCCAGCTTTCGCTTAGGTCATGATCTCGCGGTTCGTGGGTTCGAACCCCGCGTCGGGCTCTGTGCTGACTGCCAGTTCAGAGCCTGAAGCCTGTTTCAGTCTGTGACTCTCTCTCTCTCTGACCCTCCCCTGCTCACACGGTCTCTCTCTCTCCTAGAAAAAAAAAAGATAATCTTGAATCTTGGGTGAGGAGACAGAGGAGTGCCTGTCTCAAGAAAATCAGGGGGCGCCTGGGTGGCTTAGTCGGTTAAGCGTTCGACTTTCGCTTGGGTCATGATCTTGCGGTTCGTGGGTTCGAGCCCCGCATCGGGCTCTGTGCTGACTGCCAGCTCAGAGCCTGGAGCCTGTTTCAGTCTGTGACTCCCTCTCTCTCTGACCCTTCCCTGCTCACGCTGTCTCTCTCTCTCTCCTAAAAATAAATAAAACATTTAGAAAGAAAAGAAAGAAAGAGAGAGAGAGAGAGAGAGAAAGAAAGAAAGAAAGAAAGAAAGAAAGAAAGAAAGAAAGAAAGAAAGAAAGAAAGAAAGAAAGAAAGTCAGTCAGGAGAAGGAGGACCCTGGACCCCTGAGGGGACCAGGACCTCTAAGTCAGTACCATGGTTGAATTTTAACAATCCTTACTGCTCGTGCCCACTTATCTGTCCATGTGCCCCAGGAAGTTTCTCCATGTAATGCTCACAACTATCCAAGCATTAGGTACTATCATCCCCACTTTGCAGGTGAAGGATTGGAGGCTCTGAGAGGATACACTCACCTAGGACTCAAGCGTGGGACTATATGTGCTCACAGCCAGCACAAGCTCTGCCAGCACCTACCGTCCTCCCCACCACACACTCGGCTGGTCATCCTCTTGCAGGTGGAATCTCTCCTCTCCCACTGGAGCTGCCTCCCACCCCCAGCTCTTACCTTAATTGACCTGTATAGGGCCCTGGGTTAAGGGGTGCATGAGCTCCCAGCTTAAGCAAAGAGAGAGGAAATGAAAATCTTGCTTAAGCCAAAGCATTTGTCTGGTGTCTGACTTTAGGTCCACTGCTAATGGACCTAAAGTGAGTGACTTCTCTGTAAACCTCAGTGTTCATCTGTACAATTGGACAATGACACCTATTATGCTACATTAAAGATCACTGCAAGCATCAAAATGGGAAAGCATCAAGTCTAGAACAATGTAGGAATTCAGTTCATGTTTCTTACCATTATTCTGAAGATCTTGCTTTGAAGTGTGTGTTCACGCATATGTTTATATAGGTGTGGTGCATGTGTCCCCAAACAGTTAACTTCCCAGATTCTTTCTAGGCCTTTCACACTGGTGTTGAGGGAGAGGATGTCCATCCTGGAGCCCCTCTGCTTAATAAGAGGGAGAGTCAGAGACTTTGGTGTCCAGTTCCATTTTCCTGCCAGCCCTCTGCTCACAAACCCACAAAGGCAAGTCGTTGAATTCATCATATTTACTGCCACTTGCAGGTTAGGGCATCCCACCTGTATCTTGGTAGTCAAATGCCTGGGCCAAGGCGGGACACAGGTTTTGACTGTTCTCAGACCTTGCAGATGGCAAGGTATGGGGATCCTGCATGATGGAGAGTGACATTGGTCCCTGGTGGGAGCTGGAGGAGGAGGCAGAGCTGTGGGAGAGAAAGGGTTAGAGGGAAAAGTGTAAGATGGCTCTCACTCACCCCTTGGAGACAGCTAGACCCCAGCAGAGAGGCCCACACTCACTCAGAAACACACTCAAATTTCATACAGCCCCGCCTTTCCCCTCCTAAATAACTACCTTTTCGAGCAATTCCAGGAAGCTGGAATCATAGGAGGAATTTGCTAGAAGGGAGTCCTTCAGCTTCAGCTGCAAAATCATTCCTGGCCCTAGGTATCCAAAAATACAGCTTAGAGCCCAGTTATTAGGGATGCGGGCACCCCAGCCTTCCCCACCCCTAAGTTGTTCTTCCCTGACAATGCCCTTCAGGACCCTCTTGATGAGGGGGTTCACAGCCCCAGACCACTGGGAGCTCAAGACTGGGTGCCTCTCTTACTCCCCTCTTTGGCCTTTTCCTGCCATGAGCACCCAGGCATCTAGCCCTCCAGACCTCACCTGTTCCCTGTGAGCTGCCCAGGAGTATCAGGAACAGGAAGAAGGTCAGCCTGGCCCCCATTGTGGCCACTTTGCTTCTTGCTTCTCTGATGGACAGAAGAGAGGTCTGAAGCCCCAGCTGGCTCTTCTCCTTACGAGGCCTTCTTTTCTATACTCCACTCAATCCTTAGCATAGATACTTGGGGAAGGGGGGAAATGAGACAGGGAAGCTGGGTAACTGGATTTTCCAGTTCTCCCAGTATGCCTTTGAGGACCTAGGAGAGGGCCATTCACTGTGCTGTTGGGGAAAATAGAAGGTGGTCCCCTTTCCTCAATCCTGTGCCCCACCCCTTCCCTATGTTTGGAGGCTTGAGGGGGATGGTGCCCAGTTCTACAGAGAGGGAAGTTAAGGAGGGTTCCCTCCTGTGGGTGGGTGTCTGTGCCCCACCTAAGCCTGGGCCTCTACTTGCTCTTTAGGGATTAATTATTAACTGCAATTAATTTCCATCATTCATGCCACCAAAGGGCTCAGGAATGTGAGCCCAAAAGGGAGGGGTAGATTACACCAAGTTTTTTCCCAAGTCCAGGTATCGTGCTCCTGCAGGCACACTGGCTTTTTTTGAGAAATCTCTGTAAAGGAGGAGAAATTTCATCCTTGAATGTTTTGTCTTCCTTGAATCTTCTAAAGCATTCTATATACTCAGGTGGAGGCATGAGTTTCATCAAATACTGTCCCACCCCCTGCCTTATGCATTCATCCTTACACACAGGCACTTCAAAAGGCAAAAACAAGGGCAGATGTATAGAGAGAGTTTGAAGCGCATCTAGTTTACCACCTTTCATTACAAAACCAAGGCCCAGAGAGGGCATATGACTCATTAAGGCCACATGGCAAGTCAGTAGCAGAGAGATTAGAATCCATCCCTCATGACAGACATGGGGACAAGCTCAACAGATTGACACACTAGTCACATAAGCCCCTGGAACGGACAAAAGCACATGCCCTTTGTCCTCCTATTTGCCTTCCTATGTACTATCTCCCGTCTCCCTCAGAAACCAGTGGGCCCAAGCACGGAGGGATGGAAGCAGTGAGAGCAATGGGCAGAGTCAGGGAAAGAAGCCAAAAGCAAAAGCAAAAGACATCCAGGTGAGACATTCAAGAACTCTCAGGCTTCCATAGGAGATAGGAAGAATAAGTGGACAGAAAGATCAGTAGGCTTAGGAGGTATGAAAAGGGGATAGAAAGCAGGAGCACAGAGAAATGCTTTGGGGCATCTGAGTCGTCTTACGAGGAGAGTGGAGGCACCTTTATGTCTTTCCCAGCTGGTGCCCCCAACTCTTTCTACATCGTCATGCTAGGAATATTAGAACCACTATTTCCTTTAATGCTTGTAACAACCCATTGAAGTAGGTACTAGATCACCCCATTTTAGGGGTGAATAAACTAAGACTTAGGTCACATGACTTGCTTGAGATTGCACAGGTTGGGAGTAGTGGATTCAGAACAGTCTGGTTTCAGAGCTAGGTTCTGAACCTCTGCATTTACCTGTTCTTGAACATGATTCATGTCTTCCTTGGTGCTCCTTTTCTCTCCTTGGCCTTTTTCTGCCAAAAGAATAGAAAGCTTTGTGGGCTCTGGCCAGCTAGGTGAGAGATGGCTCAGGTGTTTACTCTGCCCTGAGATCTCCTAAAGGTCAGATGCAAGCCCCAGGCCTTGACATTCTCCACTTTCATCCAGTTCCCAAATTCTCTTCCCCAGGGACCTATGTATCCATCCTCATCTCCAATGGTTGTACTTCTAGGAGCAAGAGGACCTTGTGATTGGACACTTGGGCCTCTTCCCTTTGAGAAGATCTGAACTAGAGATGGACTTGGGTCTGATAGATTGGTCCCAAGTCTGGGAGGAGCCTGAGGGCCAGGTAGGGGAATC
This sequence comes from Proteles cristata cristata, assembly GCA_017311185.1. NCBI lineage: Eukaryota > Metazoa > Chordata > Mammalia > Carnivora > Hyaenidae > Proteles > Proteles cristata. Next base: position 401,502 of record JAESUZ010003765.1, on the reverse strand, counting down.
CTCAGCCTCCCACTTACTCTCCCCTACCCCCAATGTTTCCTGGGATCAGGTTGGGACAGGTTAATCCCCTGGGGACAGCTTGGTGATCTCTCCCTGGGGATGGAGGTCCTGGGGTTGATGGAGGTACTAACACACCTGGTTCTCCTGAGACTTATAATCAGCCTCAGAGCCTTTATTTTTGTTTTATTTTCTAATTTGAGAGAGGGAGAGAAAGAGAGAGAGAGAGAGAGAGAGAATCTGAAGTAGGCTCTGCACTTAAGCAGAGAGGTTGATCCCATGACCCTGGAATCATGACCTGAGCTGAAATCAAGAGTCAGATGCTCAACTGACTGAGCCCCTCAGGTGCTGTAAGGCTCAGAGCCTTTAAAGAGTCTCGGGGCGCCTGGGTGGCTTAGTCGGTTAAGCGTCCGACTTTCGCTTAGGTCATGATCTCGCTGTTCGTGGGTTCGAGCCCCGTGTCGGGCTCTGTGCTGACTGCCAGCTCGAAGCCTGGAGCCTGTTTCAGTCTGTGACTCCCTCTCTCTCTGACCCTCCCCTTCTCACGCTGTCTCTCTCTCCTAGAAATAAATAAAACATTAAAAAAAAAAGAGTCAGGGAAATATATCTGGAAAGGCACACACAGTCAGGTAACATGGACACTACACTGGTGCTGTTCCTGAGCCTGCAGGAACATCAACCTCTGAAAAGGGGTGCTGGGGTAGAGAGGTGAGCTCTGGAGTTGGTCAACTTTTCTAACCCCATCATTTCATTCTTCTTCCAACAATAGCTCATCTGACCTCATCAGGAAACAGCATCTGGACATATGCTGACAACCTCTGACAGTCACTCAGAAAATACTTCTGCCAGTCTCCTATTTCGGAGGCTATCTCTCTGCCAATCTCCCCACTATCTCTGCCGGTCTCCTATTTCTGAGGCTATCTCTCTGCTGATCTCCCCACTGTCTCCAATGGTATCCCTACCATCTCTGCCAGTCTTCCTATCATCTCTGAGAAGATCTCTGTCAGTTTCCCCACCATTTCTCCCAGTCTCCCACTGTCTCTGGGTAGATCTCTGCCAGTCTCTGCACCTTCTTTGCAAGTTTCTCAACAATTTCTTCACCTTCTGGGAGTTTTCCAAGTAGTCCTCTGACTTCAGCTACAACCATTTCTGGGAGCACTACAATAACATTCTTGGTGTCGCCAGGTGGTATTTCTGTTGCTCAATCCATCTCTGAAAGGCTCTTTAGCTTGGCCTGTGGTTCTGGGTGGGGGCTGGGTGGGGGCTCCCTGTGCTCAGCCACGTGTAAGTCAACAGTTGCCCAGAATCTCATTGAAGCAGTGCCCTGGCCTTGGTGGCTATACAAAGCATCCTCCCTCCCTTCTGCTTTTCAATTCATAAATATTTTCCCTTGTAGTTAGTGTCTTTTGTATCCTAAGACTTTTTTTTTTGCCTACTTTAAAGTCATAAAAAATAGTCTCTTATGCATGCTTCTAGAAGCTTTCTTATTTGAGCTTTTAAATTAAGCCTATGATTTATCTTTGATTAATATTTGTGTATGGAGTAAGGTAGAGATTGGCTCATTTTCTCCCCTTATGGATAACCAGCTGCCTCAGAGCCATTTATTTCAAAGACCCTCCCTCTCTGCCCATCACTGAATTGTGTGAGTACCTTTATCAAAAATCAAGTGAGCATATATGTGTGGGTCTATTTCTGAACTCTATTCCATTCCTATTTTTTTTAAGTTTATTTATTTATTTATTTGGAAAGAGAGGAAGAGTGTGGGAATACACATGTGCACATGAGTGGGGGAGGAGCAGAAAGAGAGAGAGAGAGAGAGAGAGAATTCCAAGAAAGTTCTGTGCTATAAGCACAGAGCCTGATGTGGGGCTCAAACCCACAAACTGGGCTGAAACCAAGAGTTGGACACTTAACCAACTGAGCCCCTATTCCGTTCTTTTGTGTCTATTTTTAGGTCAGTGCCACAGTACTTAATGACCACAGCTTTGTAGCAAGTTTCAAGATCTGGTAGTTTACTTCTACTTTTGTTTTGCTTTAAGATTTCTCAGCCATTCTCAGTCTTCATTTTCATAGAATTAGCTCATCAATTTATACCAACAACTTTCTAGGACTTTTTTAAAATGTTTTTTAAAAATGTTTATTTATTTTTGAGAGGGAGAGAGACAGAGAGTGAGCAGGGGAAGGGCAGAGAGAGGGAGAAACAGAATCTGAAGCAGGCTCTAGGCTCGGAGCTGTCAGCACAGAGCTTAACACAGGGCTCAAACTCAAACTCACACCGTGAGATCATGACCTGAGCATATTTTATTTATTTATTTTTTAATTTAAATATTTTTTAATTTATTTCTAGGAGAGAGAGAGACAGCGTGAGCAGGGGAGGGTCAGAGAGAGACGGAGTCACAGACTCTGAAATAGGCTCCAGGCTCTGAGCTGGCAGTCAGCACAGAGCCCGACGCAGGGCTCGAACCCACGAACCGCGAGATCATGACCTAAGCGAAAGTCGGACGCTCAACCGACTAAGCCACCCAGGTGCCCCATCCTGAGCATATTTTAGACACTTAACAAACTGAGCCACCCAGGCACTCCTATAACTTGATGGGATTTTGACTGAGGGCACACTGGATGTAATTTCTGCTTCTGCTCTCACTTCTGATTTCTTCTGGCCATTTTTTCTCTCTACTCTTCTAGGATCTGCCTCCCTCACGACAGCCTCTGGAACTGCTCCCACTGTGCCTGGCCTTCCACATAGACAGCATGACTGTCTCAAGAGGCTCCACTCACATAATGGCTGGAGTGGCCACCACATGCCCACAGCTCAGCATCCAGACCAGTAAGGTGCTCTTATTTGCATTGGGTCATTCACCAGTAAAGATGGTGGTTGGGCCTGTTCTCTCGTATTCTTCTGCAGCCAGCCCTGATTCTTGGAGGGGAATGCAGGCATTCCCACAGATTTCAATTGTGTTTTGAGTATGTCTGAAGATGTTTCCAGTTCTTAAAGGGGTTTCAGTGTCCCCTCGAGCTTCTTGTCATACCAACAGCCAGATGTCTGTTACCTGATTGCGTCCTTGAAAAGTTTTCAACTTCCTTCCTCGTGGCTTTAATCTTTCTGGTGCAAGAAGCATCCCCTCTCCCCCTCACCAAGGATTCTGTTCTCCCTCCTTCCTCTGTTTCCTCCTCCTCTCCTTTCTGTTCCCAGCAGGGGAGGCATGGGCAACCCCTCACCCCCACCCCACCCAGGTATCTGAGGTCAGGAAATTAAGGGAAGGAAGACAGGACAGCAGGCGCAGTCCAGGGTGGTGGGAAACACTGGGATTTAGAAGGAGAGAGGCCCACCTGGACATCCTCATAGTAGAGACATCGCAGATTGAGAGAGAGAGATAGACAACAGGGCTGGAGATATGAAGGAAGGTTCAGAAAGATGGAAAGATGTGGATATCAGTGATGTGGATGTCAGTACTTGTAGTGACCAAGTAGGGATGGGGATCTGGGGCCACTGAAAGAGAGGCTGGGGAATGCTGGAGATTGGCCAGCCCCGGGAGACACTAAATTCAGCTCTATCCAAGCAGTGAAGAGCTGTCTGCTGTGTGGAGTCACGTCAGCCTGGGTGTTGAATCCTAGCTCCACCAATATAGCTGTGTGATCTTGTGCAAGTTACTTAACCCCTCTGTGTCTATATTTCTTATTAATAATATTAACTAATACTTAAATAGCATTTATTATGTGCCAGGGCTTGTACATACGTACCCACCTACCTGTGATATAGATAATATTGTTACCCCTCACTTTATAGATGAGTGCTGGATAAAATGAGAATGATAGCTCAAAGGGCTGTTTGAGAATGAAATGAGCTATAACATGTAAAGCACTTAGGTGCTTGTCATTAATGGTCAATATTTCTCTTATTCGTCATTACTGTTGTTTCACTTGAAGAGGGATGCTGAGAACCTGAGTTGTCAAGGAGAGGCAGCATGAGGAGAGCTGAGGGCTGGGCAGCATGTTCCTAGGGCCCTCAGTTGACCCACCCTCTCCATCCCTCATCTCACAGGCCTGTCAGTTCTGGAAGGAGATGAATGTGGGGTGTGGTAGTGGCTCTGGAACCACTTACGGCTGCCACCATGGGGACACCAGCCACTCTCCCGTCAAATGAAGGGGCAGGGCCAGGATGGTGGAGTATCCCTCCCTCTTCAGCCTTCCTTCTTCCTCTCCAAAATAGACTCATTCCCAGACTCAGCCTTCCCCTTCAGTTAGCTGGGACCATTTCCTGTGGGTGGATTCCTGGGGCCACCAGCTTATCCAGGTCTCCTTCACCAACAGTGTAAGGAGAAGTTCACGGTCAGTCACCAAGTGGGAGGCTGAGGTGCTGGTCCTGGTCCTGCCACCAGCCTGCCATTTGGACCTAACTTCTCTGAAGCAGTTTTCTCATCTGCAGAAAGAAGGACCAGGACCAGAGGTAGGTCTGGGCAGTTGGAACCTTTGTCACTCACCCTTTCTTCCCATTCCCACCCTCTTCCTCAGAGAGCCTTGTTAGCTAAGGACACTTTGGGCACCCCATGTGCAGGAAGGGGGAGCTCTCCCTCCATAGCTTCTTCCACATGGAGTGTCCTTGGGCTGGCTCCTGGCCCTCCCAACACCTCCAGTCCTCTCATTTTGGGACAGGTTGAGGAGCCCTGCTCTGTGATGCCTTCTTAGACTACTCTGAGTGGATAAAGAACACAATTCTTGGTAAATAAAACACCATCCCCTCCACTTGTCTCCTAGCCACTGTGTATTTGTCAAAACACATGGGCTTTGCCATTATGCAGGCATCGGCCAAGTCTGGTCTCCTGCTTACCAGTTGTGTGACCTTGGGCAAGTCATTTCCCTAATCTGACACTGTTTATTCTCATCAATAAAATGAAGCTAACATTGCTAATCTCATAGGTTGTAACAAGGTACAGTATTTAGCATATTCTTTGGTATGTAGAAATGCTCAAACATTAGAAATTAGTAAGGTTATTTTGTGACTGACCTCTCAGACACAACAACTTCTACTCACAGATCAACATGAGCCTCTACTTACCCCCCAGTTCCTTTAACCCAGATACATGGATCCTCTGGAAGAAGTTGTGGCTAAAAGAGAAGGATGGATGTTTATTTATGCAACTAAAGCAGAGATTCTGAATCTTAGCACCGCTGACATGTTGGGCTAGAGAGTTCTTTGTTGCGGGTTGGGAGCTGTCCTGCACATTATGTATTATGTTGAATAGCACCTCTGGCCTCTATCCACTAGATGCTAGTAACACTCCCTCCAAATTGTGATAAGAATATCTCTAGGTGCACCTGGGTGGCTCAGTCGGCTGAGCGCCCAACTCTTGATTTCGGCTCAGAACTCTGAGTTCCTGGAGGAAACGGTGGGGCTGGGGTCTAATGGAAAAGGGAGTTGTTAGTTACTCTGGATCCAGATGGAGCTGTGGGGGAAGACCTGCTGCTGCCTTAGTTCCTCCATCTTGCAGGGTGCATTGCCTAGGAGGCAGGCTGCCCAGTTCTGAGTAGTCAGTCTTTGGCCTGACTCCATGGAGCCTCATTAATTTCCCATTAATCACATTAAATTCTCATAATTCTCACTCATTCCAGCCCTTCCTAGGGCTTAGGGACAAGTCACACCAAGTAATGAGAGCAATTCATGTGTTCTATCCCTTTGTTCCTCCCATGAGTGCCACTGCCCTGAGACCCTGTCTTCTTGACCTTTAGATCTTGACCCTCTCCACTCCTTCTGCCTGCTCCACTTCCCCTAGAAAGACAGTAGATGGTCCAGGCACCCACTCCATACAGCCATGTAGTAAGTGCTTACTAATTGTCTACTATATGCCAGGTACTGTCTCAGGTGAGGGGGAAAGCAGTAGTGGTCAAGACAAAGACCTCGCCTGCAGGGTGCTTACTTTCCATGAGAGGAGACATACTGTGAACAAATCAAGAGAGCCATAAAGATGTGGTGACTTGGACACCTCTCTCTCCTTGACCCCAGTAGTCTGTTCCCCACCGCAACTCCAGCCCCAGGTACTGTCACTTGGGAGTCCAGTGAATGAATTTTGACAGTCTTCTGAACTAATGCTTGCTCTGGGCAAGGAATCAGGAGGAAGGAAAGAGGAAGACTCCAAGAGATTCTTGAAGTGGGATGTCTGCATTTCTATATAGGGTGGATAGGGGCTTGGAGGCAAAGTGATGGCTGCTGGACTGAAGGTAGGGCGCCTGTACACTAAGCGTCTCCACCAAAGAGCTCAGCCTTTATTCCTGTCTGCATCCCTGGTGAGATGTGTGATGTCAGGTCCTGGGCTTCTGTATCAGTCTTGTAGCTTGTCTCTGTCACTGTCCCTACTGTATCCATCTCTGGACATCTGGAAGCACCTGTCTCTGCAGTAGTGGGCCATGTGAGGTCTTTCCCTTTCTTTGCTCTTTCACCTGATACTCATGGATGACTCCACCCATTGCAAAAAGAGTGACCATGTGTGAGTAAGGGGTGTGGAAAGCAGGGCTGACGTGAGAGAAGCAGAAGGGCAAATGTGAAGCTGGAGAAGAACCAGAATATGAATCTCCTCCCAGAACCTGAGCACCCAACCACCCCCCTCTCTGCCTCACCCATCAGAGCTCAGTCCTTCTAGAACCCAGCCATCTGCTCCTTATCTCTGCAGAGCCCTGGAGGCTGCCCCCACCCAGTCCCCTCTCCCTCCGCTGGGGCTGGGTCAGGAATCTGCCCACTCTGTGTTCCTTTTCCTAGATCCCACCCATTCGGCAGGCACCCAGGTGCTTGGCTCCATGACACAGCAGCTGCGGTCTCCTGTTATCAGGGCACCCCTGTGAGGTGGGGCGGTTCCATTTGTTTAAGGTTGAGACCTGGGGGGCCCCAGCCCCCATGACGTCAAACATGGCCATATAAGCTGAGAGGACCCTAGCCATGGTCCCAAGCAGCTGTCCATCTTCAACATGGTCCAGCCAACCCACTGCATCCACTCTACCTTTGGCCTCCACTGCTGCCTCCTCTTCCTTCTAGCTTCTCAGGAGGCAGGTAAGATGCCCACAGAGGCAAAGGGGTCACCATAACATGGGGAGACAGAAAACAGAGAAGGATTGTTTCTTAGCATTTATAGGGTTGAATGACCAATCATAGAAATGAATAGTAGGTGATTGTGTGGTGGGAAGGGGTGTGGGTACAGGGTTGTTTCATACAGTTGCCTAGGGTGTTCACTGCTCAAGTTTGCTGCTTAAGGGGCAGGTAGGAGATGACATCCAGCCTGTGCTCTGTTTCTCAAGACATAGCCTGCAAAGTGCACCCGCTCACAAGGGGCTGCTTCCAGTTTACATAAAGACACTGTACAGGCCAGCAGTCCTGGATAGACAGCAGTAGGGACCTGATATTCGTAGAACACCTGTTATGTGTAAGGAACTCACAGGTGTTCACAGTACATCATCTCATCTCCTCTCAAATTCCCTGAGGTGGTTCATAATATCACACTTTATAGTGAGGAGAGAGTGACGCAGAAAGGTGAAGGGACTTGTCCAAAGTCATGCAGCTAGAGGGTGGCAAGCAGGGATTCTGCCATTCCACATTGCCTGCTGCCCTCACGGGCCCAAGGTATATTTCTCTCCCAAGAGCCTGGTTCTTTGTTGACCTTAGTTCTACTCTGGACTCTGGTCCATTTAATTAGTCTGTACTTCCCTACATTTATAAGCTTAGAAGAATGCCACTTGGTCAATACCAGCAGATGATGCTTACCATTCATTTACTATGTGGTAGGCATTGTTCTAGGTACTTCATCCATATTAGCTTATTTAATCTTCATAGCGACTTGATAAGGAATGTATGGTTTTGTCCTTATTTTGCAGTTGGGAAACATTCCAGAGCTTCAGTGAGAAAATATATGTGGAAATGTTTAATGAGCACAACAGAACATACAAGTTAAAGTGAAATAACTAAATTAGTTCATCTAGTTAAGAAATAGTTCTCTGAATGACCCCAGGGAGTAGAGAGGTCAAACACAGAGGCAGTTTGGAAGGGACCTGGGTGATTCAAAGGAGAGTCTTTACGAGATAGACACACACAAATAAATTCAGAGAGACTATGTACTGGATAGGGTTATCCGTGGAAACGATGTTGATGATCACAAACCAGGCTCCAGAAAGTTGTGAGTCTCGATGCTGCAGACAGTATTTGGGGTAGGGCAGGCAGCAGCTTCTTCTTCTAATAGTATTTGACAGAGGGTGATACTGGAGGAAATTTCTCCTTCCCTGAGCTCAGGTCATGTTGGGGCCAGCAGGGATGGGGACGAGGAGACCAAGGGGACGGTGGCTGGCAGGGGCAGGGGCTGCCTATGCTGTCTCAGCAGCGCATTCCGTTTGTGCTATTACTTGATGTACCTCTCCCTACCTCAAGGGTATGGGGACAGAGGCACCAGAGCCGTCCTCAGCCTCCCAATCCTGGGTCCCTTCTCTCCTCCTTCCTGTCATGCTGCTATCCCACCTGCTGCTCTCCACACCTTCTGTTGTGCTGCTGCCCAGGAAAAAGGATCTGTAGGTACATAGCAGAAGGGAATGAGGCATAAATCAACTCCATACACATTAACTTTTGAGGGAGATTTGCTCTTGGGCACAGACAGGTGGAGGGCAGACTGGAGATCTAAATTCCAGAATAGGACCCTCTAGGATCTGTGGGTTTTGTCTGGGAAGATGGCTGCTAGTGTTTGTCCGAGTGGAATGGAGGAGAAGGCTGGGAGAAGGGCCAAGGCAGTGGACACTCAGATTCTGTAGAGAAAGGCAAGTGAGTGATAGGTGGGGAGGGTGTGAGACGGGGATAAGGTTGGGATGGGGTGAGGGTGGAACTGGGATATACAGCTGGTGGAGCACATGACTATGTCCAGCAGGGAGTGAGGCCAGGGTAGAGAGGGAAGTGATGACTGGGGTGGATGAAGACCTTTAGTGCTCAGTTCTGATCCTTCCCCCATCATTTATGCACAAGACTAGTCAAATACCCAGATTCAGATAACTGAGTCTTAGAACCCCAGAGTCTGTGGCATGCAGCCTTAGAACCTGAGGTGCAAAAACTAGATAAAATCATCTCTGAGGGGAGCATAAATGGGGTCCTGGAGCAAATCTAAAAAGGATGTTTTCCTATAATAAATGTTATTTGATTTAACTTATCTGACAGAAATATGCTCATTATGGAAAATGAAAAATTGAAAAAAGTGAAAAATAAAAGTAAAATCTAATACTCCTCAGTTACCCACCCACGCAACCATTTGAGTGTATTTCTCTTTAATCTTTTTACTCTGAGTTTTAGGTCACGTACTGAGCTTGTGTTCTATAGACATTTCAACCATTTACCCATGTTATTGCAAATGGAGTAAGCCGTATTCTAGAGGCAGGACACCAAGAAACACCAGATACACTCTTTTGGGTGAGGCTGCTCTGACAGAGACTCTACATCAATGAATCACTTAGCAGGAAGCCACCTTCTTTTCAAATAAGAGAATGAAACAGATTGAACAGACCTTTGGAATAACACATTGTTTTGATGTTGTAGGATTTGCTTTCATTCTTTAATCCAGGCTGAGCATCCATCTCCAGTGTCTAATGCCAGATTTTCCTCTCCACCTATACATCAGTGACCAAAAAAGTGATTTTCAAGCCATTATGGTAGTCGGTGAACTTAATATCTCATGGTAAAACTTCCTAGGGAACTAAAATTGCTACTGGGGAGAAGAGATGGTCATCTCATTGGTGGGGGGAGGAGGACTAGTCACTGATTTGCTCCATGGCTGAGCTCAGAACCAAGGAATCCTTTGAGCTTCAACTCCAGATTTAATAACCATAGGTTCCACAATTGTGTAATATAGATCTGGAATTCTAAGATCTAGTTATCTGAATCTAGTTATTGACTATGTGGGCCCTGCAGTTAAATGACAACCAGTATGCCAGAACTGGTGGGCTGCACGCCTTCTTTTAACATCTAAGAGGTTCAATTACTTCATGTGGCAGATATTACCCTTTGGATTTCCAACTTTTGGAGCTCACAGTTATATCTGCCTTTTTACTTTACTTTTTACTGCATAATGAGAGGTTGCTGGCACTGCTTCTGAAGAGTTTTCATCAGTCTTAAGATATTCTGTTAATCATCCATTCAACAAATATGTATGAAGTGCTTCCTGTGGACCAGATATGGTTCTAGGCTGGAGACATAGAGAGGAATGAAACAAATAAAAATCCCTGCTATTGTGGGAAGTATTTATTATAAATAGAAAACGATGAGTGTCATGTTGATAAAACACAGCAGGGGGAAGTGGCCCGGGAATATGAGGCTGCCTTTTGGAAGAGGTGGTTAAAGCAGGCCTCAGAAGTATGTGAAGCAGATGGGCCAGGAGAGATACCTGTTGCAGAAGGCCAGAGGCTCAGGCTCCCCTTACTCCCAGGAGAATAAGGCAATGTATGAGACTGTTTGAAAGACTACAATTTGGATTCAACAAATGCTTTAAATAACCTTCTATCCTCAAGCTGGTGCAGTCAACATCATTGTTATTTACAGTGGAGGACATGGAGCTTCTGAATATTTAAGTGACCCAAGCAAGGATGCAAAGCTGGTGAGGGACAGAGACTGAACTCTTAATCCTGTTCTCTGATTCTTTAAAGCCAGTGGAATTTTCCACTGTGCTGCTGCTGCTCATTTATTCATTCACTTTATGTATATTTATTCACCCACTATCACATTTAACAGTATCTGGGGTGTAGTGAGAAGGCTGATGTTGCCAATTATTTTATAATTTTGAACTTCCTTTTCTCACCTATAAAATAGTAAGATCATACACTTGTCTCACAGGTTTGTGGTGAAGATTGAATAAACAAATTTATAGACAGCATCCTTTAGGGGTTCCACAAGTGCCAGTGTTCTTTTTTTTCCCAACAGCTAGGCTGACCTATAGTTTGTGTAGTGTAGTCTTAACCAGTAGATACCTGGGTCTGGGAACCCAGAATCTGTGTTCAAACTCTAGCTCAAATTCTTACTTGGAGAGTATACTTGGGAGCTTACTTAGCCTCTCGGAACCTTGTTTCCTCATCTATAAAAAGCAGAGAATAACAAATAGTTCTCAACTTAAAAGGGCTATTGTGAAAAGCAAATGAGTTAACACATGTCCTGATTAATAAGACCTGCCTGTCTCATAGTAAGTGTGCAAGAAAGGTTGGCCATTGCTGTTGGTATGGGATTGTGTGCAAGTCACCATTCCTCTGAAATTCAAGTTTCTTGGCTATAAAATATGGAGGCTAATAGCTTCTAAGGCACCTTTTGGGGAGCTGGCATATCAGTCACCTAGAAGAGAATCCAGAAAGAGAATGTCTGTAAGACAACCACCTGAGCTCTTGGCCTAGAGAAGGCACCCAATGAATAGTAGCTATCATTGGTATTACTGCTGAGGGAAGCAAAGAATGGAAATAACATAGGGAAGTGAGGCCCTGAAAATTCACCCTTCCTTTCTCTCCCTAACCTCAAATCCTATAAGAGACTTGGGACCCTCACCCCCTTCTTGTCCCACCCATATTTCTTTCAGAGTTCCCCAGGTCTCTACTCTCTTTGGCAGCAGGGAGGTGGGTGGATTGTGTTTCTTGTGATCGGGAATGGGCCCAGGTTCTAGTTGCCGCCTTGAGCTAACAGAGACTGGAAATCTCAGTTATGTAACAACACTATCTCCCTCACTCTTTGGCGATCTCTTTACTAGGTATCAGAGACATCTCCTCTGTCCCCATTGGTTGCTTTTTCCACATAATTACAGCCCATATATGTTCATTGATAGAGGTGTTTTCTCTCACACCCTGTCCTTAAACAGTCCCTTCCAGAATTCATTTGTCTGATTCACTCATCTCAGGACCACCAAGAAGACACCTTTTTCTTTCAAGAGAGCAACCTTCATCTATCCCAGATAGCTTTAGGTGTGTGAAGGGAGGGTGGGGGGTCCAGTGGGGAACCATAGGATTGAGTCATCTCATCTAATTCTCTGCATCCAGACCAAACTTTAACACCAAAATGAAAGTCTTCCATCTCTTTCCTCTATCCATCTCCCATTCCTCTTCTTATCCTCCTCCCATTCATCATCTGTGTCTATTTATTAATCCCTATGGCAAGTTCTGCCAGAAGTCTTCAGTCTCTAACACAGTTACATTTGTGATGGAGCTGGAATATTATGGAAATATGGAGATTCTGATATTTGTTCCCTTTCCTCTCAGCTCTGTCATGGGAAGGGAAGTCCATTCCATAAGTATATAAACTCTAAAGGAGAATTTGTGGAACAAAATACCATCAATATCTGGTCTCAAAATCTTGTGATTTGATAGGGAGGGGAGGAGGTAGAAGTTGATAGACACACAAATAACTGTAACACACAATAAATTCTCAAAAAAGAGTTTTTTGAGTATTGAGATAAAACTAGATCTTATCTGCTTGGAAGAATCTGGAAAGATGCCATAAAGCCAGAAAGGTCTGAATCTGAGAACTGAGGAGTGGAGGTGGAGAAGAGGTGAAGTGGCATTCTTGCTTAAGGCACAGCCCAAACAAAGGTCCAGAGACTAGTGGAGAGAATGGGGATTATAAATCATAGTATTCTGAGAATACTGTCTGGGGAGATATATCTAGGACCCTTAGAGGGAGAGGTGGGCAAAAAACCAAGGAAGAACATAATGGAAGTTTCTTATTTGCCTCTCTCCCTTCACAGGTGCTATCACATTTCAAGAACTTTGGAAAACTGGTGATTCCCCAGCATCTGATCATTTGTTCCCTCCTACTTCAGGCTTTGTTTATAATGCACCCTCTGATCATACTGCTCTTCAGTCAGGCTATAGCCCTCTAGACCTCACTAAATCTACAGAAGCCCACAAGCTAAAACACAACTGCAATACTACACACCATCTCAAGCCGATTTACAGACCCGTAGATAATTCCCAAAACTCTACAAGTCATCATGAAATTCCTCCTACTTCTGAGAAAAACCCCAGCAATCATGGAAGAGACCCAAATGTCCGGAATGGACGGTCTATTGATCCTACTGACTCTACTAACATACATAAAGGATTGTCTGGTGTAAAACATGTAACCTCAGCAGCCAAGACCAAAACAACTTGCCATAAGTCCAAATCAGTTAGAGGAACAGATAAAACTGTAACATCTTTGGGATACATTACTTCAGAGAGTAAAAGCACTTCTTTACCCAAGCGCACAAATCCTGTCTACAACTCAGGCACCACGAGTGCCCCAGAAGGGTCCAAGGACCATGGAGAGAAGAACACAACAGTCCATGGCAAGACCACAAGTGCCCCAGAAGGGCCCATGGACCACGGGGAGAAGAACACAACAGTCCATGGCAAGATCACAAGTGCCCCAGAAGGGCCCAAGGACCATGGAGAGAAGAACACAACAGTCCATGGCAAGATCACAAGTGCCCCAGAAGGGCCCAAGGACCATGGAGAGAAGAACACAACAGTCCATGGCAAGATCAAGTGCCCCAGAAGGGCCCAAGGACCACGGGAGAAGAACACAACAGTCCATGGCAAGATCACAAGTGCCCCAGAAGGGCCCAAGGACCACGGGGAGAAGAACACAACAGTCCATGGCAAGATCACAAGTCACGCCATGGCAAGATCACAAGTGCCCCAGAAGGGCCCAAGGACCACGGGGAGAAGAACACAACAGTCCATGGCAAGATCACAAGTGCCCCAGAAGGGCCCAAGGACCACGGGGAGAAGAACACAACAGTCCATGGCAAGATCACAAGTGCCCCAGAAGGGCCCAAGGACCATGGAGAGAAGAACACAACAGTCCATGGCAAGATCACAAGTGCCCCAGAAGGGCCCAAGGACCATGGAGAGAAGAACACAACAGTCCATGGCAAGATCACAAGTGCCCCAGAAGGGCCCAAGGACCACGGGGAGAAGAACACAACAGTCCATGGCAAGATCACAAGTGCCCCAGAAGGGCCCAAGGACCACGGGGAGAAGAACACAACAGTCCATGGCAAGATCACAAGTGCCCCAGAAGGGCCCATGGGCCACGGGGAGAAAACCATCCCGGCCAACAGCAATACCACAAGAGCTCCAGGGGGGCCCAAAGAACATGGAGAAAATATCACTCCAGTCAATGAGAAGACTACAAGAACTCCAGCCAAATCTACAAAATATGGAGTAAAGGCCACATTGGCCACTGAGACAACAAACCCCCCAAGAAATCCCAGAGAAAGCACAGGAAAAAACACAGCTACCACAGTGACTATAAGACCTCCATTCAATGTCACAGGAGGCAAATCTGTCTCTAATACCTCTCCTGGTTCAAATAAAACTGATGTTACCCATGAGGTACCCATTGGTTCTTTTACGCTCTCTACATCTCACATGGAGCCGAGTTCCATCATGTCAGAGGCCCCAGGCAACCAAAACCATCCATATAAGGACGAAGATGGGTCACAAAGAGGTCTTCATGCTGGAGGAATGAGGGAAAATGATTCATTCCCTGCATGGGCCATAGTTATTGTGGTCCTCGTGGCTGTGATTCTCTTCCTGGTGTTCCTTGGCCTTATCTTCTTGGTAAGGGGCAGGGATGCTAAGGGGAGTAAACCCATGAGACAGGGAGTTGATGAGAGATTATGGATCTGAACCAGAGGGAGAATTTAGCACAGGAAAAGAGACATGGTGTGTGTGTGTGGGGTGCAGGTAATAAGGGGTAGTGGTGGTGAAAACTTTAGGGAAGGACAATGAATGCATGGGGCATGAATAGTGGCATTGGAGAGAAGTCTGTGGCTGAGAAGAAAGGATATAGAATAGGGAAAAAATGGGGGCTGGATATAGAATCTGGGATATGAGAATAAGGAATATTAGGATAGGGAAAATTGGACAGAGGAGGGAATTGAAGATGAAGTCTGGGACTTAGTGTATGGGATCTGGGACTGGAAAAAGGATCAAGATTTGGATGGAATCTTGAGAAAGGAGGAAGCTAAATGTCTAGAATTAGGGAGAATAGAACCAAAAGGTTATGGGTGTTGAGGAAAGCAAATGGCATGGTGGATGAAACTCATTCCTCCTTTTTCCTAATCACAGATTACCTATATGATGAAAACACGCCGTGCACTGATCCAGAACAGAGAGGACAATGGCCCAGAGGATGATGGGAGCCCTAATTCATACCCAGTCTACCTGATGGAGCAGCAGACTCTCGGCAAGGGCCAGATTCCTTCCCCATGATGATCCTTCAAAAAGGTCCCAGCTCTTCAATTCCCTTCCTAAAATGAGGAATTAGACTCACAATTCCTATTTCCTGGACTCCAGAAAGGGCAAAGTACTGACAGTTAACAGCATTAACTCTTCATCAGCTGTGTTCTTATTGAAACTGGTCAAGGGATGAGGTGATAAGCAAGAAGGATGTGAATTTGGGAGGTATAGAAGAAAGAATGAATAATATCACTAAGTGTTCTCTGTAGAAGATGGTGGTCTCAGAATGAAAAGATGTTTGAGGGACACATGGGGTGGGCACCAACATAGGATGCTGAACCTTGGGAGGAGTAGCATGGCTAAGGGAAGTTTGGGAGCCTTAGAAGGCAATGTCCCAGATCTGAGTGTGAGTTGGAGACTGAGGACAGAGTTCCTGGATGTCAGGATCTATCTATAATATTTTTAGCTACTATTACTTAGATTTTTGTGTAAGCAGGCTTGTCTTTAAGTTTCCAGGACACTTGCCTCCCTCCTTCTTAAATGAAAAAAGTAGAATCCTAGAAAAAAAGAAAACTTATTTCCTTCACCCTCTCCACACCTGGGAGAAAGGAAAATTCCAGAAAAGATCATAAATATCTCTCATCCAGATGATTCTTCCCTCTTCCTTCTGAATCCTTTAATTTTTCTAAGTGTCTACAGTAGACATCCTGCTGGTCTGGCTTGCTGGGTTGTGGGTGGCACACAGGGAGGTATTTTTGTTTGGTCTGCAGAGTTATCCACTGATCCCCACCCCAGACCCTCCCTGAGGGTGTTCCCAACTCATCATTTATTTTCCTGTCTGTTTTACCAAAAGCCAGTCCGGGCTTTTTCCTGGAAGAGTCACTCACCTTCTCCACTGCCCTCATTCTCTCTCTACTCACACTTTCACCCCAGATTCTGATTTTCCCCCTTGTAGGCATATCATCTGGATTTTCTCTCCAAGTTATTAAAAAGCCCTTTCACCTATTACTGATTCAGCAGAGGGGAAAGAATGAACAGATAATAGATAGCTTCCTATCTATTGGTCTTTTTATAATAAAGTAAAAAATATTTGTAAAGTAAGGACATCATAATTATTGGACTGTCAGTTGGGAGAAGTCCTGACTAGTGTTCCTGACTCTGGCTGTTACCTTACAGATGACCTTGAGCAGGAGTGGCTAGAGAACAGGAATTCTTTGGTGGGGTGGGGGGGGGCTAGAGAACAGGAATTCTTTGGGTGGGGGTCATGGAAAAGGAGGCTGAGTTTCTACTGCTCCTAAAATGAGTAACTCCTGGATTTAGATTAAGAGCCAGCCTAAGTTCCTGGTGGTCTCATTTGCATGGTGACAAAAGGAGGAGAAAATGTGGTCATTAATAAGCCAGTATTTCTATGTACCTATTATAAATTCTGTTGAGGATTGTAAAGAAATATAAGATATAGTTACCACCTGAGACACAAATATTGGGAAATTAAAGTTAAATACATAATTCAATAAGAGTTCTCAAAAGGCAGTATTACACAGAATAAAGCAGGACGCTAATGAATTAAACCCAATATTTATGAGTAGCTACTACACCGCAAATTTATGTTAGGATACTATCCCTGCTCCAAAGCCATTCCATGCCCAAATATCAGACCCAACAGAACCACTGCCCATCACCCACATAGCCTTGGCTGATTCTTACCAGAGGAGGATCAGCAATTTCCCTGACCAGAAAGGCACACTGGTCTGTCACAGGCCTTACAAGTTTAACTTCATTGAGAATCAAATAGCAACCCTTCTCTGCTACTTTTGGCATTCCCATTTTCAGGAATCTGAACATCTATCATAGACAGTAGTCTTAATCTGGACTCTCATGCCACTGAGTTATCTGCCAGGGTCCACTCCAGGCTCAGGAACTCTGAATCTCCCACCAGAGTTCTACTCCTACTAAAGGCATGATTGTAGCTTGGATCCCAGAAAGGGGACAGAGGGACTCCAGACTTAGGTCCCTGGAAAGAGCCTTGAGGCAGAGAGGGACACCTGGGTTTTTGAAAGGGCTGGGGTGCCTAGGAAAAAAGGATACAAGGCTGTAGTCATCTGGGGCAGATGGTGACTCAGCATGCGGCAGCTTCCAGGACAAGAGTGTCATTCTTTCTAGGAGAAAAGCAGATATCACCTACACCTAACCTATAATCAATGAATTTCACCAGCCTGGACCCTAATTTAAAAACTAAAAACCAAGCAAGAACACCTCTGCCCCTAGAGAGTCAAACATCAAATCCAACGGAGGCCTCCCTGCAAAGGCACCCAAATGGAGCTCTGGGGTCAAAGGGTGTGTATCCGGAGGTGTGTAGGTGGTTCTCCATTTCACAAGCACAGCAAGGACTATGGGCCCACAACAGCTGTTGATTGCCTCCCTTCCCATTTCTCTCTCCTCCTACAAAGCTCACTTGGAAATCAAGGGGGAAATTCTATGACAAGCTCTAGGGTTGGGCTCTCATTAGAAAAAAATTACATAATGAGAGGCAAGGAGGGAATGGTTCTGTCCTCATAAGCTTAATGCCAGGCACAACCCCGACACCCCCAGGATAGATCAGTGCCCAAGACCTCTAGGGCTGAGGTGGGCAACAGGTGTAAGGACACAGGGGTGAGCCTGGGCAGGGCTGGCCAGGATCAAGGGTGAGAGACAGGGTACCGGAGCAGCCTCCCTTCTTCACTCTAGGCTCCACTTGGCCTCAGACTCCTGGGTCTCTCTGGGTAATTAGCAGATTGGTGATTCAAGGCCGGCCACACCCGGGTGCCCCCTCTACCTGATCACTGTGAGTGTAACTGCAGATGGTGTCTGGCACCACCAGCGGCTCTGGGATAAGGGGCACAGTTCCTAGCCTTGTTCTCCTGCCCTGAGAGCCAGATTGACACACCTGGGCTTCCTTCCACAGGCACACCATCCGAAATAAAACTAAAAAGTTTTCTCTGCCCTTTCTTCATCATATCACATGCTTCAATCCTCTGTTAATTCTGTGAGTTCTTTCTTACTAAGTTTGTTTGACAGATGACAAAACTGAGGCTCAGAGAAGTACCTTGTTCAAACCCACACAGCTCCTAGGAGCAGAATTTTTTCCCAACCCAACCTCATTTTGTTCCTTAGTGGAGCTGTAATACCTAAATCTAATTGATTCCATTTCAGATTAAACCTCCATCTTGAGAGTGAACTAGGCTGAACCTAGTCCCAGGTTCTGCCCTTAGTTACTTCCCTACCAACGGCAACAGCCAATCAGTTTTAAACAGGTGCCTATATCCCAAGATGTTCCGGTTGGCAGTTTGCAGTCAGGCCAGATGGGCCAAACCAATTGGGTACTGACAAGACAGCCTGTACCTATCAGGAGGCTGCCAGGAGGCTGCCAATCTGGAACACCCCAAATTCCACTGTAAGCACAATAAAAAGCCCTGCGATCACGAGTTCGGGGCTCCATATCACCACCGCTGCGTCGGGATGCATTGGAGTCCCTGCTCGAGCTTGTAATAAAGACCCTTTTGTACTTGCATCGGTGTCGGCTTCTTGGGGGTCTCAGGGGACTCATGAATCAGGCATAACAGAGCCAGGTTCCCTGTAACTTGGCTGCATGATCTAGATGGGTGGGATGTTTACAGGGACCACCTAAGAAACAAAGTAAAATTGAGATTTGTGCAAGAAAGCATCCAGCTCCTTCTTCTGGAGTTCAGGTCTCCCCTTTCTGCCCCCTGGACTTCCAGAGTTTTGTTCTTCTGGCTCCACAGGGCAGAAGTGCTCTGCCCTCCTACCCAGCACCCAGTCCCCCTTGCAGCTGACTGTGCCAGCACTCTCTGTCCACCTGCTCCTGGACAGTGAGTGCTGGCACAATAAGAAGATCCAAGGATTTGGGACCCAGTTACCTTCATTTTTCTCCCTTCTGCCCCCTGCAAAGGCTTCTGTTCCAGAAATGAGACATCCCCAAAGAAAACAGGTTTTTGCTGATCTCTGGCCCGAAGGGTAGGTCTCCTTTTCCTCTGACAGGTTTGATCTCCTTGTTTTCTCTCTCTCCCTGTTCTGGCAATTTAGGGGGAAACTGCCAGAAACACTCTTCTCTGGAGAGGGAGGGCCAAAGGTTATGGCTTCCCATGCCTAGCAGCAACTATAAAGCCCATAAAGCCCATAGCAAAGGCCAAGTGAGACAAGAAAGTAAGCTGGCCATATTGTGGAGCAAATGTTAGAATTCAGGAGTCCAGCTGTTCCAGTCCTCAGCTCCCTACTACGATGGAACTCATCCCAATTGATCTTCCTCCTCCCACAACCCTGGTCCTGGCAAGCTTTTAATTCTTCCTGAAACTTTGTGTCCCATTGAGACTCCAGGCATCAACTCATCCTCCACAGTCCATTTCTCCTGTAGAACTCACACATGCTAGATAACAACTTCCAATGAAGATTATTTCAAGATGAGGAGAGAAAAATTATTGCCTGCCTCCTACATTCTTTTTTTTTTTTTTTTTTGAGTTAGTGATTTTATTTTATTATTTTTATTTTTTTTTATCGTTTCTTTTTTTTTTTTGCAAATAGTTTATTGTCAAATTAGTTTCCACATAACACCCAGTGCTCATCCCCACAAGTGCCCTCCTCCATGCCCACCCCTCCTCCCCCCCACATCCACCAGTCCTCAGTTTTTGTCAGCATTCAAGAGTCTCTCATGGTTTGCCTCTCCCCCTTTCCCCCACCATTTCCGCCCTTCTTCTCCCCCTTGGTCCTCTGTTAAGTTCCTCCTAATCCTCCTATACGTGCACACATATGATATTTGTCCTTCTCTGCCTGACTTATTTCGCTCAGCATAACACCCTCAAGGTCCATCCATGTTGCTACACATGGCCAGATTTCATTGTTTCTCATTGCCATGTAGTATTCCATGGTATAGATAAACCACATCTTCTTGATCCATTCATCTGTTGATGGACACTTAGGCTCTTTCCATGTTTTAGCTATTGTGGAGAGTGCTGCTATGAACATTGGGGTACATGTGCTCCTATGCATCAGCATTTCTGTATCCCTTGGGTAAATTCCTAGCAGTGCTATTGCTGGGTCATAGGGGAGTTCTATTGTTAGTTTCCTGAGGAACCTCCACACTGTTTTCCAGAGGGGCTGTACCAGTTTACATTCCCACCAACAGTGCAGGAGGGTGCCCGTTTCTCCACATCCTCGCCAGCATCTAGAGTTCTCTGATTTGCTCATTTTAGCCACTCTGACTCTGCCTCCTACATTCTAATGTGGCTTCTCTTTGGAATCCTGGGACCAGGTACATGAATTATCCATCAATCACAGAGGACATGGAAGCCACAGAAAGTCAGGAGGAGACAAGGGTCTCTGTCCCAGGCAGTTTGCTTGCATATTCTCTTTTTTTTTTTTCCTGGAAGCAAAGATAATAAACTTTTTTCTCCCATTTCTGTGGTAGTCAGTACTGACCCTAGCCCCCATTGTCCACAATTGTGACCCTTACATTCACCTTGTAGCAAATTCATCTTTCTCCTCTCCCTCCAACCTTCAGCTATAAGCAGGAACACAACTAGAAGCTTTATTTTGATTTTTCTCCTAGAATCCTGGAGTGTAATAGCTGCTTGATAAATATTTTGTTTCTAACTTGAAAATCCTAGTTCCTATATCATCCTTAATTCCTTATTAGAGCTAGCCTCCAAGTCTGAATAAAGCCAAGGGAAATGAAAATATCCCTACCAGAAATGCTGCCTAAAGGCAAATCTTTGGTCAGCTCTCCCTGGATAGAGACACATGAAGAAGGACCACAGAGATGTCAGGGCATTGGGGACTGTGGATGAAATTAGAGAGGAGAAATAAAGCCTGGACTCCTAGACATTTCACCTGACTTCTCTCCTAGACTCCTCCAGACTTTCAAGTTTCTCTTTTTAATTATTAAAACCAATGGCAGATAACTCTTCTTTTCCACCGTAGGATGGAATGCCTAAAAAGGGAGTAGGCAGGGTAGGTGTGGAGTCGACAGAAGTAGGCCTTGGTTGGATGAACAAAAGGACTCTGGGTTGTGTTTTTCTTTTTCTTTTGATATTTGTTTTTTGCATCCTCCCTCTGCTCCCTCCCAATGACTGTCTCCTGGAGACTGTTGTCTTGCACATTCTGTTCTTTTTCTCCTCCCTGCTTCTCTGTGAACCCCTTTGGTTTGAACCATTATTACTGCAGAAGACTTCCAGACCCATCACTAGCCTCTCTCTGCTCTGGAATCTGGTCCTGTATTTCCAGGGTTATTTTTCCCATAACATCTTCAGTCAGATGTCATGTCATATCAAACATGACACTCATGTATTCGTCCAGCAAACATTTTTGGAGCATTTCTTCTGTGCTAAATCTGAAGATACATTAGTGAATAAAGCAAGCAACAGGTCCTCTTTTAGGTAAAGCTTTCACAATCCACCAGGAAAGGCAGATATCACACAAAGAATGACACATAAATACAAAAGAGTTACAAGTATGCAACAATACTGGCAGGCACTGCCTCATCTTCCCACTATCAGGTCTCCATAGTTTCTCTCATCTGTATCCATTCTCTTCCTCCCTGTTTCTCCTTTACATTGGAGGAGTGTCCCTCCAACCTGGGTTCTGGTTTCCATCCCACACTCCCTGCCTCTCAGTAGGCTTCTTCTCTCCCTCCCACATGGTCTACTTCTCCTTCTGCAGTGTCCTTCCCATCAGCATCCAAACAAGCTCTAGAAAAGTGTACACAAAAATCACCTGGAAGAGATTCTATTGTTTACTTACTTATTTATTAAAAACCATTTATTTATAATTGAAGTATAATTGATATACAACATTATATTAGTTTCAGGTGTACAAAAGATGATTGGATATTTGTATATATTATGACATGATCACCACAATAAGTTTGGTTAACACCCATCACCACATATAGTTACAATTTGTGTGTATGTGTGTATTGAGAACTTTTAAGATCTACACACTTTGCAACTTTGAAATATGCAACACAGTACTATTAACTATAGTCACCATGCTGTACATTACATCTCCAGTACTTATCTTAAAATTTTTTTAACATGTCTTTATTTTTGAGGGGGGGAGGGTCAGAGAGAGATGGAGACAGAATTGAAAGCAGGCTCTGTGCTGTCAGTGTAAAGCCTGATGTGGGGCTAGAACTCAGGATCTGTGAGCCGAAGTTGGACACTCAACCGACTGAGCCACCCAGGCACCCCAGGATTTGTTTATCTTATAATTGGAAGTTTGTTACCTTCTGATACCTTTCATTCATTTTGTTCACTCCTACTCCCCACCTCTGGTGACCACCAATCTGTTCTTTGTATCCATGAGCTTATTTTGTTTTAGCTTCCACATGTAAGTGATATCATACAGCATTTGTCTTTGTTTGACTTACTTCATTTAGCATAGTATCTTCAAGGTCCATCTATGTTGTCACAAATGGCAGAATTTCCTTCTTCTTTTATGGCCAAATAATATTTCTTTTCTTCTTTTTTTTTTTTAGCAATGTTGACTTTATTCTTTTTTTTTTTTTTTTTTACAAATAGCTTATTGTCAAATTAGTTTTCACATAACACCCAGTGCTCATCCCCACAAATGCCCTCCTCCATGCCCATCCCTCCTCCCCCCCACATCCATCAGTCCTCAGTTTTTTGTCAGCATTCAAGAGTCTCTCATGGTTTGCCTCTCTCCCTTTCCCCCACCATTTCCCCCCTTCTTCTCCCCCTTGTTCCTCTGTCAAATTCCTCCTAATCCTCCTATACGTGCAAACATATATTTGTCCTTCTCTGCCTGACTTATTTCGGTCAGCATAACACCCTCAAGGTCCATCCATGTTCCCACACATGGCCAGATTTCATTGTTTCTCATTGCCATGTAGTATTCCATGGTATAGATAAACCACATCTTCTTGATCCATTCGTCCGTTGATGGACACTTAGGCTCTTTCCATGTTTTAGCTATTGTGGAGAGTGCTGCTATGAACATTGGGGTACATGTGCTCCTATGCATCAGCATTTCTGCATCCCTTGGGTAAATTCCTAGCAGTGCTATTGCTGGGTCATAGGGGAGTTTTATTGTTAGTTTCCTGAGGAACCTCCACAATGTTTTCCAGAGGGGCTGCACCAATTTACATTCCCACCAACAGTGTAGGAGGGTGCCCGTTTCTCCACATCCTCGTCAGTATCTAGAGTTCTCTGATTTGCTCATTTTAGCCACTCTGACTGGCATGAGGTGGTATCTCAGTGCGGTTTTGATTTGTATGTCCCTGATGAAGAGGGATGCTGAGCATCGTTTCATGTGTCTGGTGGTCATCTGGATGTCCTCTTTGGAGAAGTGTCTGTTCATATCTTCTGCCCATTTCTTCCTTGGGTTGTTTGTTTTTCTGGTGTGAAGTTTGGTGAGTTCCTTATAGATTTTGGATATTAACCCTTTATCTGATATGTCATTTGCAACTATCTTTTCCCATTCCGTCGGTTGCCTATTAGTTTTCTGGGTTGTTTCCTTTGCTGTGCAGAAGCTTTTAATCTTGATGAGGTCCCAATCGTTTAGTTTTGCTCTTTATTCTTTTGCTTTTGGGGATGTGTCAAGTAAGAAGTTGCTGCGGTGGAGGTCAAGGAGGTTGTTTCCTGCTTTCTCCTCTAGGGTGTTGATAGTTTCCTGTCTCACGTTCAGGTCCTTTATCCATGTTGAGTTTATTTTTATGCATGGTGTGAGAAAATGATCTAATTTCATTCTTCTGCATGTTGCTGTCCAGTTCTCCCAACACCATCTGTTAAAAAGGCTGTCTTTTTTCCATTGCATATTCTTTCCTGCTTTGTCAAAGATTAGTTGGCTGTATACTTTTGGGTCCACTTCTGAGTTCTCGATTCTGTTCCATTGGTCTATGTGTCTGTTTTTGTGCCAATACCATACTGTCTTGATGATGACAGCTTTGTAGTAGAGGCTAAAGTCTGGGATGGTGATCCCTCCCGTTTTGGTTTTATTTTTCAGGATTACTTTGGCTATTCGGGGTCTTTTGTGGTTCCATACAAATTTTTGGATAGTTTGTTCTAGTTTTGAGAAGTATGCTGGTGCAATTTTGATTGGAATTGCATTGAATGTGTAGAGTGCTATGGCCAAATAATATTTCATTGCATATATATGAGATGATTTCTAAAATAGAGATTTTGGTCCCTGTCCTTTAGGGTTCCTGAATTGGTAAATCTGGGATAGGGGCTGGGATCTACATTTTAATGAGCTCTTCACCAACCTTGAAGCCTGTGGTCTGGGGATCACACTTTCAAAACTGTGCTTTTCCAGTATCCATCTTTAACAAGCCTATATCTTTCCCAGCTTTACTCTCTGTCTTTGCCAACTTTTTAAAAACAATTTCCTATAAACACAATCTTCATTTTCTCATCTCCTACTCACTGTAGGTTTCCTTTGCAGATTTTATTAGAGTAATTCATGTAAATAGTTTCTGAAATCCAATACTCTTCCAGGCTCATTACAAAAAATAGCGGTCTCTGATGCACCCCTCTTTTTCACACCTAATGCCTGCTCTCCAGAGGCAGCAACTTCTAATTTTCAGGTTT
The DNA here is from genome assembly GCA_017311185.1 of Proteles cristata cristata. Classification (NCBI taxonomy): domain Eukaryota; kingdom Metazoa; phylum Chordata; class Mammalia; order Carnivora; family Hyaenidae; genus Proteles; species Proteles cristata. The sequence continues at coordinate 376,702 of JAESUZ010003765.1, read as the reverse complement.
TTCTCTTCGCATTTGCACCTACAAATTTAAACAACAATTTAGGAGAACATGGGTGGCTCAGTCGGTTAATCATCCAATTTCGGTTCAGGTCATGATCTCACAGTTCCTAGGTTCGAGCCCTGCATTGGGCTCTGTGCTGACAGCTCAGAGCCTGGAGCCTGCTTCAGAGTTTATGTCTCCCTCTTTCTCTGCCTCACCCCTGTTTGCACTCTGTGTGTGTGTATATCTCTTTCTCAAAAATAAACATTAAAAAATTTTTTTAAAACAAACAACACATTCATATTATATTGATATTCCTGGATTTTTAACAAAAACCGTGAATGCATCTTTTATTGGGCTAAATAATATTATAAGACTCAAAAACTTCTTGCCCCAATTTTTCCCCTGGGAAGATTTAATAATTTATATACATCAAATATCATGGGGAATAAATATCCTTTTCAAAACAAAATACATTTTTTAAACTTTAGTTTTCTTGTCAGTTAACTTCATTTTTTAACAGCAATTATTAAATAAAATGAAAAAGAAATTCTCTAATAGTAAATTACACAGGCCCAAGAGAGTATCCACGCATATTATCCTGCCTTTTCAGAATATAATCTATCTAGCATCTGGCTCACAAAATTTAAAATAAGCTGTGTTAAAACATGACAGCACATTTGCTGTTAACTCCTGCTTGTGTCTTAAGAAAGCTCTTATGGAAAGTAAAATTATGTTTCACAGGTAGTGGGAGGAGACAGGTGATTTGAGGAATTGGCAACTAAAAATGACAATCTTTCTTAGTTGCAGTGAAGTATGGAATGCTCTTCAACAAGCTCCAGGTCCATGAAATGGTATGTCAGAAATTTTTCCATTTCTTTTTTGCAAAGTAGAATACTAGCAGAGTTTTTGGCATATGCACCTTCCTCTTCATCAATTCTGTGGTGGGGACGCCATCAGGCTTTACCTATGTGGTGTTGCTGTGCTGATTTCTTCTTCTTCCTCCTCCTCTTCTTCTTCAGTCTAATTCTTCTCATTCTCCTTCTCCTCTTCCTCCTTTTTTCCTCAAAATTTTTATTGTGGTAGAATAAGCATAACAGAAAGTTTACAATTTTAACCAATTTTAAGTGTACAGTTCAGTGGCATTAAGTACATTCATATGGTTGTGCAACCATTGCCGGTGACTTCTTCCTGATTTCTGATTCCACCTCCCGGAACCATCACACTCATATCTGGCTTAGCATCGTTGCTGTCCAGATACTTGAAACACGGTGAGTGGTGAGGGGGAGACTTCTGACACTGCAGCTTAGTCTTGCTGTTTGTACCCTTCCAGAAGTTGTTCTAGGGTAGCACAGCTGTTACCTCCATGGACCCCTAGTGTGCTAGACTCTCCCTGACATAACTTTCTGTGGCCGTGTAGTCATTTCTGAATAGGTAAACTAAAACTTGAGCAACTGTTTTCTTATACCCCATTGAATAATTCTTATTGTCCTTATAAATATTTTTTCTTTCTGAATAGAGTGCTGCCTGATCATTTCTTGTGCCAGCAGTCTCAGTGCTTTCCCTACACATTCAACTGCCTGTTAAAGTGTTTCTCATTTTCAAACATGTGGGCTATCTGTTGATAAAACTGTCCAGACTTTTCTAGGTATACATTTTCTATGAGCTTTCCAGCTAATTCCAGTAACTGCTGTGTTCCAGTGCCTCCAGGGATGCTCTGTTGGGAGTGCTGTTTTCTAGAAACATCATGCTGGCTTTCTCCATCAGTTGGTAGTTTCTGCATCTCCTCCAACATTACGCCTTCTTGCTCAGATGCTTTGTCTCCAGATTCAGAAGTGGCACCATCACTATCTGGTTGCCATTAAAAAAACCAGTTTTCAGATATTTGTCTGCTTTGATAAGATGCTCCAGCCCTTCATTTTTCTTTTGAGCTACTATTTCCACAGTCTGTCTGAAGGGAAAGAAAGCCTGTTCATTCTGGGCCCTGAAAGAGCCCTAGCCAGCGATTCATAGATTATTTTGTTTCTTATATTATCTGTGTACTTATTCATTGTCTTTCTCCCTTACTTCAATATAAGCTTCATACCTATTTTTAACACCATGTCCCATGGCTGGAATACTATATGATTTATAGAAGTTTCTTTAATTTTTCTTTATTTTATTTGTTATTATTTTGGTTTTTTTATTTTTTTACAATTTTATTTATGTATTTATGTATGTATGTATTTATGTATTTATTTATTTTTTACAAATAGTTTATTGTCAAGTTGGTTTCCATATAACACCCAGTGCTCATCCCCACAAGTGCACTCCTCCATGCCCATCTCCCCCCTCCCCCCCCACACCCATGAGTCCTCAGTTTGTTCTCAGCATTCAAGAGTCTCTCATGGTTTGCCTCTCTCCCTTTCCCCCACTATTTCCCCCTTCTTCTCCCCATGGTCCTCCGTTAAGTTCCTCCTAATCCTCCTATATGTGCAAACATATGATATTTGTCCTTCTCTGCCTGACTTATTTCGCTCAGCATAACACCCTCAAGGTCCATCCATGTTGCTACACATGGCCAGATTTCATTGTTTCTCATTGCCATGTAGTATTCCATGGTATAGATAAACCACATCTTCTTGATCCATTTGTCCGTTGATGGACACTTAGGCTCTTTCCATGTTTTGGCTATTGTTGAGAGTGCTGCTATGAACATTGGGGTACATGTGCTCCTATGCATCAGCTCTCCTGTATCCCTTGGGTAAATTCCTAGGAGTGCTATTGCTGGGTCATAGGGGAGGTTTTTTTTTTTTTTAATATTTTTATTTATTTCTAGGAGAGAAAGAGAGACAGTGTGAGCAGGGGAGGGTCAGAGAGAGAGAGGGAGTCACAGACTGAAACAGGCTCCAGGCTCTGAGCTGGCAGTCAGCACAGAGCCCGACGCGGGTCTCGAACCCAGGAACCGCGAGATTATGACCTAAGCGAAAGTCGGACGCTTAACCAACTAAGCCACCCAGGCGCCCCTGGGTCATAGGGGAGTTCTATTGTTAACTTTTTGAGGAACCTCCACACTGTTTTCCAGAGGGGCTGTACCAGTTTACATTCCCACCAACAGTGTAGGAGAGGGTCTGTTTCTCCATATCCTCGCCAGCATCTAGAGTTCTCTGATTGGCTCATTTTAGCCACTCTGACTGGCGTGAGGTGATACCTCAGTGTGGTTTTGATTTGTATTTCCCTGATGAGGAGGATGCTGAGCATCGTTTCATGTGTCTTTTGGCCATCTGTATGTCCTCTTTGGAGAAGTGTCTGTTCATATCTTCTGCCAATTTCTTCTCTGGGTTGTTTGTTTTTTGGGTGTGAAGTTTGGTGAGTTCCTTATAGATTTTGGATATTAACCCTTTATCTGATATGTCATTTGCAACTATCTTTTCCCATTCCATTGGTTGCCTATTAGTTTTATGGATTGTTTCCTTTGCCTTTAATCTTGATGAGGTCCCAATCGTTTAGTTTTGCTCTTGATTCTTTTGCTTTTGGGGATGTGTCAAGTAAGAAGTTGCTGCGGTGGAGGTCAAGGAGGTTGTTTCCTGTTTTCTCCTCTAGGGTTTTGATGGTTTCCTGTCTCACGTTCAGGTCCTTTATCCATTTTGAGTTTATTTTTGTGCATGGTGTGAGAAAATGATCTAGTTTCATTCTTCTGCATGTTGCTGTCCAGTTCTCCCAACACCATCTGTTAAAGAGGCTGTTTTTTTTTTTCCATTGGATATTCTTTCCTGCTTTGTCAAAGATTAGTTGGCTGTATATTTTTGGGTCCACTTCTGAGTTCTCAATTCTATTCCATTGGTCTATGTGTCTGTTTTTGTGCCAATACCATACTGTCTTCATGATGACAGCTTTGTGGTAGAGGCTAAAGTCTGGGATGGTGATCCCTCCCGTTTTGGTTTTATTTTTCAGGATTACTTTGGCTATTCGGGGTCTTTTGTGGTTCCATACAAATTTTTGGATAGTTTGTTCTAGTTTTGAGAAGTATGCTGGTGCAATTTTGATTGGAATTGCATTCAATGTGTAGAGTGCTTTAGGTAGTAATGACATCTTAACTATATTTATTCTTCCTATCCATAAGCATGGAATGTTTTTCCATTTCTTTGTGTTTTCTTCAATTTCCTTCATAAGTTTTCTATAGTTTTCATCATACAGATCTTGTATCCTTGGTTAGGTTTATTCCTAGGTACTTTATGATTTTTTGTGCAATTGTGAATGGGATCAGTTTCTTGATTTCTCTTTCTGTTGCTTCATTGTTGGTGTATAAGAATGCAACCGATTTCTGCACGTTGATTTTGTACCCTGCAACTTTGCTGAATTCTTGGATCAGTTCTAGTAGGCTTCTGGTGGAGTCTGTCGGGTTTTCTATGTAGAGTATCATGTCGTCTGTGAAAAGTGAAAGTTTGACTTCTTCTTTGCCAATTTTGATGCCTTTGATTTCCTTTTGTTGTCTGATGGCTGATGCTAGGACTTCCAGCACTATGTTAAACAACAGTGGTGAGAGTGGACATCCCTGTCGTGTTCTTGATCTCAGGGGGAAAGCTCCCCGGTTTTCCCCATTGAGGATGATGTTAGCTGAGGGCTTCTCATAGGTGGCTTTTATGATGTTTAACTAAGATCCTTCTATCCTGGCTTTCTCAAGGGTCTTTATTAAGAAGGGATGTTGCATTTTGTCAAATGCTTTTTCTGCATCTATCGACAGGATCATATGGTTTTTATCTTTTCTTTTGTTGATGTGATGGATCACATTGATTGATCTGCGAATATTGAACCAGCCCTGTAACCCAAGAATGAATCCTACTTGATCTTTGTGGATAATTCTTTTTATGTGCTTTTGGATTTGATTTGCCAGTATCCTGTTGAAGATTTTTGCAACCGTATTCATCAAGGATATTGGCCTGTAGCTCTCTTTTTTTGCTGGATCTGTGTCTGGCTTGGGAACCAGAGTGATGCTGGCTTCATAAAATGAGTCTGGAAGTTTTCCTTCAGTTTCTATTTTTTGGAATAGCTTGAGAAGAATTGGTATTAATTCCGTTTTAAATGTCTGGTAGAACTCCCCTGGGAAGCCATCAGGTCCGGGGCTTTTATTTGTTGGGAGTTTTTTGATAACTGATTCGACTTCTTCACTAGTTATGGGTCTGTTCATATTTTCTGTTTCTTCCCGTGTGAATTTTGGTAGTGAGTGTGTGTTTAGGAATTTGTCCATTTCTTCTAAGTTGTCCAATTTGTTGGCATAGAAGTTTTCATAGTATTCCCTGATAATTACTTGTATTTCTGATGGGTTGGTTGTAATAAGTCCATTTTCATTCATGATTTTGTCTATTTGGGTGCTCTCTCTTTTCTTTTTGAGAAGCCTGGCTAGAGGTTTGTCCATTTTGTTTATTTTTTCAAAAAACCAACTCTTGGTTCCATTGATCTGTTCACTTGTTTCTTTGGTCTCTATGTTGTTTATTTCTGCTCTGATTTTTACTATTTCTCTTCTTCTACTGGGTTTCGGGTGCTCTTGATGCTCTGCCTCTAGTTCCTTTAGGAGAGTTGTTAGATTTTGCACTTGCACTTTCTCTAATTTCTTGAAATAGGCCTGGAGTGCAATGTACTTTCCTCTTAGGACTGCCTTTGCCACATCCCATGAGTTTGGATTGTTGTATTTTCATTTTCATTTGTTTGCATATATTTTTTAATTTCTTCTCTAATTGCCTGATTGGCCCATTCATTCTTTAGTAGGGTGTTCTTTAACCTCCATGTGTCTGGAGGTTTTCCAGACTTCTTCCTGTGATTGATTTCAAGTTTCAAAGCATTATGATCTGAAAGTGTGCATGGTATGATCTCAATTCTTTTCTATTTATTGAGGGCTGCTTTATGTCCCAGTATATGATCTATCTTGGAGAATGTGCCATGCACACTTGAGAGGAAAGTGAATTCCTTGGCCTAAATGCAGAGTTCTAAATATATCTGTCAGACCCATCTGATCCATTGTGTCATTCAAGTCCAGTGTTTCTTTAGTGATTCTCTGTCTGGTTGATCTATCCATTGCTGTAAGTGGAGTATCAAAGTCCCCTGCTATTAGCACATTCTTATCTATAAGGTTGTTTCTGTTTGTGATTAATTGTTTTAAATATTTAGGTGCTCCCATATTCGGTGCATAGATATTTATAATTGTTAGTTCTTCCTGATGGATGGACTCTGTAATTATTATATAATGCCCTTCTTCATCCCTTGTTATTGTCTTTAATTTAAAGTCCAGTTTGTCCAATATAAGTACAGCTACTCCAGCTTTCTTTCGACTTCCTATAGCATGATAGATATTTCTCCATCCCCTTACTTTTAATCTGAAGGTATCTTCCAATCTAAAATGTGTTTCTTGTAGACAGCAAATAGATGGATTTTGTGTTTTTATCCATTCTGCTACCCTATGTCTTTTGATTGGAGCATTCAGCCCATTTACATTCAGTGTTATTGTTGAAATATGTGGGTTTAGAGTCTTTGTATCTTTTGTAGGGTTCATGTTTGTGGTGGTGTCTCTGGTATCTTTGTTCCTTGCAACCTTTCCTTCAGAGCATCCCCCTCAGGATTTCTTGTAGGGCTGGCTTAGTGGTGACAAATTCTTTCAATTTTTGTTTATTTGGAAAGGTTTTTATCTCTCCTTCTATTTTGAATGACAGGCTTGCTGGATAGAGGATTCTTGGCTGCATATTTTTACTGTTCATCACATTGAAGATCTCCTGCCATTCCTTTCTGGCCTGCCACGTTTCAGTAGATAGGTCTGTCACCACTCTGATAGGTTTCCCTTTGTATGTGAAGGCCCTTTTCTCCCTAGCTGCTTTCAAAATTCTCTCTTTGTCCTTGTATTTTGCCATTTTTACTATGATATGTCGTGCAGAAGATCAATTCAAGTTACGTCTGAGGGGAGTCCTCTGAGCCTCTTGTATTTCCACATTTACTTCCTTCCCCAGGTTGGGGAAGTTCTCTGCTATAATTTGTTCCAGGACTCCTTCAGCACCTTTCCCTCTCTCTTCCTCTTCTGGGATTCCTATGATACGGATATTGTTGCGTTTGACTGTATCAATGAGCTCCCGAACTCTTTTTTCATGTTCCTGGATCAGTTTGTCTCTTTTTTTGTCAGCTTCTTGCTTTTCTATAATGGTGTCTTCTAAATCACTTATTCTCTTTTCTGCCTCTTCATTCCATGCATTGGACACCTCCATTTTATTATGTCTTTCGTTTATCGCATTTTTTAATTCATCATGACTATTTTTGCTCTCCTTGTTGTTTGTAGCCATAGTTTCTTTGATGTCCTGTATGCTTTTTGCAAGCCCAGCGATTAATTTTATGATTATTGTTGTAAAATCTTGTTCAGTTATGCTGTTTATATCTGTTTCGAGCAGTTCATTAGCTGTCAATTCTTCTTGGAGTTTCTTTGGAGGAGAGCTCTTTCATTTCATCATTTTGGTTAGCTTTCTGTCTCTTGTTAGTTTTTTTTTTTTAATTTTTTTTTTTATTTCTAGGAGAGAGAGAGAGAGAGACAGCGTGAGCAGGGGAGGGTCAGAGAGAGAGGGAGTTACAGACTGAAACAGGCTCCAGGCTCTGAGCTGGCAGTCAGCACACAGCCTGACGCGGGGCTCGAACCCAGGAACCGCGAGATTATGACCTAAGCGAAAGTCGGACGCTTAACCGACTAAGCCACCCAGGCGCCCCACCTTTTTGCCTATTTCTATCATTTCTGCTCTAGACTCTAGTCAAGCCACCACTCCTATTAGACATAATTCGGTTCCTTCTTCTTGAGTCCTGTTTACTTCTGTTCCGGTCTCACCTTCTTTTGTTCAGTGTCCTTCATTTCCATCCCAATCTTTGCAAATATCCCCACATACACACCCCAACACACACACATTAATTATGTTCCATCACTTCTGCCTAGAGGGAGCTCACCTCAACTCTGTGACAAACGTCTCAGTTTTTAGATGCTGTCGCTTCTGTGCCAAGCATAATCAACTCTGTCCCACCCACCACCTGTGACATTTACACCTGATCTTCAATATACTGAGAGCTGACCTAGGGGCTGCTAACTATACTTCATGGGCCAAACCTGACCTTTTATCTGATTTCTCAAAATAGGTGCTATTGAAACACAGCCACACGTACTCCTTTATGTCTCTAGCTGCTTTCCAGCCACTTTGCATACTTGTGTGAGAGAGACTTTGTGACCCAAATAGCTTAAAAATTTACTGCCCGATGACTTTTTAAAGAAGAAGTTTGCCAACCTTTGCTCCAAGGTTGATTAAGACCAAAGTGATTTTTTTCATACTCTGCCACTTGTTCTGAATAAAATCACCTTTGCACTTGCCATCGGAACTAGTGTTGGATGTGATTCTACATATTTTGTTCTGATGCACCCACTGCTGTTCCAGTGACTGACACAGCTCTTGTATCAGTGTAACCACTTCTGGTCTAAGCACAACCTTGCTGCTGATGCCACCTGCTGTATGTATTAGGTCCCCTTGTCTTGCTCTGAGCCCAGCCTCTCCTGTCCGTAGGGCCAGACTCCTCCCCGCAGGTCAGGTTCTTCCACATATGTTCTGAGCACACTCACCTCACCTTTGTTGACCACCCTAATTGTGTTAGATTATGTCACCTGTGCTCCCAGCCATGGCCACGTCTCACCCCTGAGTAAATCTGACTCCATCATCCTTTCCTCCAGCAACATCCTTACGTCCAGTGAGTACATCACAAGAATATCAGACTCTGTCCCTTTTATCCCACCCCACCTTCTCTATTTGGGTGATCACTTCTAAAATTGAGTAAGTCTTCTCCTACATCAATTACAGTTACATTTCCTCAGTCTTAGCCTTCACCATCACCAGTGGACATAGTCTACATCTTCTTCTCTAAGACACTCACCTCTACTCTGGGGACCATTGGCCCAGGTGAATCACCTTCTACCATCTCTCCTCCCACCACAACAGCTCTTCTCAAACCACCACACCCATGAGTGTGCTAGATCAACCCTTCTTCTCTAAGTACACCTGCCTCCCTTTCAATTACCTGTTTCCTAGGCACCAGGACCCCTGGAACCAGACCAACTACCCACATCTCTGTCACCATGGCCCTTGCAATGGACTCTATATCCCCTGCTACCAGGAATATTGTCCCTGAGATAGCCCCAAATACCTCTGACCTGGGCACATCCACTGGTGGAGGACCATCTACCACCTCTGTTCCAGGTAACAGGAACACCAGGATGAGATCCATCCAGGTGTCAATCTCCACTCCTGGAAAAAGCATTACCTCCCCCAAAAGAGGCCCAGTCATCACAGGCACAAACACAGTTACCAAGAGTCAAATGCCAACAAATGAGACTAAGCAAGGAGATATTTGCAGCCCTGGGGCATCATCCTCATTTCTCTGTCTGTAGTCATAGTGGCTTTTGGACTGTTAATGGGACTAAGTTTCTGCCTGGTGAGTTACTGTGAGTAGAGATAGAGAAACCACCTACATGATGGATCATTAGTGGGAATAGGATAATGAGAACAGGATCTCTAGGAAGTTCAGGATGGGAGAGCAGTTTGTAGAGATCACATACACCCTAGCCCAGTCAACATAAGTGTAGCAGGAACATACCTGTAGTCTCACAAAGTCAGCTTTGTCAGGTCATTGCAACAAGAGAAACTGTACACCAGAGGGACTAAGAGCTTTGTACCAAACTAAGGAAAAGAGTCATTATAATATTGGAGGAGTGTGGAATTTGGGTCAAAGTTAGATGAAGCATAGTGTTCTCAAGCTCACAACAAGGCAGGATGAGTACAGGGTCAACAGCTGTTCCAGACTGTGAAGCAAGCTCAGTTTCCTTGGGGATGACAGTTACAATAGATGGGAAATGCTGTATAGTTGACCCCTCACAGTCAAAAATCTGTATAACTTTTGTCTCCCCATAAACTTAACTACTAGCAGCCTACTGTTGACTGGAAGTCTTACCCATAAAATAAACAATAATTTAACACATATTTTGTATGTTACATGTATTATACTGTATTCTTACAACAAAATAAGCTAGAGAAAAGAAAATGTTAAGCAAATTCTAAGGAAGAGAAAATATATTTACAGTATTATACTATATTTTTATTGAAAAATTCTGCATATAAGTGGATGAGCACAGTTTAAACCTATACTGTTCAAGGGTCAAATGTATTCAGAAACTCTTATCTGCTCCTGGGTTGGAAATTGAAGCTACCTCTCTGTGTTAAAGTAACTTAGATTCTCCAGACAACAATAGGGTATTTGCTTCTTACAAATATAATTTCAAACAGGAAGTTTGTGATAATCTATGTGTGTAGAGAACCTAATTTTTCATTGACAAAATCACTGGAAGTGAGTAAGCCACTGAAAGAAGGGGGATGTTATGAAGGTTTACAACTGCAGTGTGTCTTTGGGGAGAATATTCTTTCTTGTGGACCTTGCAGCTGGGTTTACCCATGTTGTCATGCCAATCTGAGGAATGGCAGGACAGACTGTTACATTCTCAGTGTATTTTTCACTTTCCCGCATAGCATGATATAAAGACCACAAGAGAGGGAAAGACAGAAAATGTAAATAACAGATGTAGCGAGAAGCAGGAAAAAGGAGAAGAAAGGTGAAGTGAAATCTATGGGAGAGGTAAGTGTACGAGTCTATGTGCAGTGAATACATAGTCGAGAATACAAGTGTAAACTTTTTTAGGTAGCACAGCTCAAACAGGCTGGACATTTCAAAATACTTTACTAAATACTAAAAGAGCAGATAAGAAGGAAATACCCTTCTCAAGGACAGAAGCCACAGAAACACTCACTCTCCTGTAGGGGAGGCTTCTGATACTCTGAGACAGGACATGTTTTGAGGCCCAGAGCCCCCTGCAATTCTCTGTTGTGTGATAGTCACATACCCACAGCAGACTGCATCCCTGAGTTCTAATTCTCTGTCTTGGTCTTAATCTTCTATTCTAATGTATTTTTCTTGTTTTATCTTTGAAAATATATTTATAATTTTACTTTTTGGCTGGATGTATTCCTGGAAATAGTTTTCAACATTTCTAGAATGACCCATAAAAATAAATAAGAAATTTACACACTAACCACAAATGATGGGCATAATTTCCAATTGGTTTACTTGCATTTCTTACCTCAAAATCTTGATTGTTCACCATGGTGAGAACAATGCAACTTTCCAGCCATGAGCAATTCTTCAAATGTTTAAGATAAAGATGTAATAGGAGCACCTGTGTGGCTCAGTTGTTGTGTGTCTGACTCTCAATTTTGGCTCAGGTCATGATCCCAGGTTTGTAGAATTGAGCCCCACGTTAGGGTTCACTCAGCATGGAGCCTAGTTAAGATTCTCTCTCTCTCTCTCTCTCTCTCTCTTTCTCTCTCTCACCCCCAGCCCCTCTTCTTTTCTCTCATTCTCAACAAAAGAAAAAGATGTAACAACAATTACTAGCACTTTAACTGTTTACTAAGTGCAAGGTCCAAACCCAAGAGTGCAAAATAGCCTTGTCCTTCTTTACTCTGCATAACCACCTTGGGGGAACATACTCTTATTATCCCATTTCATAGACTAGGACACTGGAGTCAGAGACTAAAGTAACTTGCTGAAGATCACAGGGCAAGGCTCCAATTCGAGTCTGCTTGGACTGAAGAGCCCATGCTCTTAGCTGCAGTTTAAAACCAGTTCTCCAACTTTTGGCATTTTGTGGGCCTTCTCTTATCTTTTTTTAAAAACTGAAGTACAATTTATAAGAAGTGCACAAATTTTAAGTGTACAATTTGATTAATTTAAAAATGTGCACATACTTTTATAATCACCACTCAGTTCAAAATACAGAAGATTTCTATCATTTGAATAGTTTCCTGTGTGTCCCCTCCCAGTCAACCCAGTATCTACCCAACCAAAAGTAAATACTATTCTGATCCTTATTTTATGAACTTTCATTTCTTTTTTACCTGTCCTCATAGACATGCAAGTTTCTTTGATCATTAGCACAACAAAAGACTCTCTATTTCTGAGAGACTCCACTGTGTAGGTACAGGATGTGGATTTACCCTTGTCTTGAAAATTTAGTGGCATATAATCTTATCAAAGCACAGAGCAAGATCACAACATTCACATAAGTGCAATAATTGGAAGGCTGTTTTCTCAGAAGAGTGAATAAATAAATAATAAGATGAGAACCAGCAATATCACACCTACCAAAAAAAGGATAAGAAGACAAAACATACAGAAAAGTGAAAACTTGTGATTCTAGATTTAACCCTAGTAATATATGTATTTTTTTTTCTTTTTTAGAAGGACTTTTTTCCTCTGATAAAGAGAGCGTTTATAAGCTTCATGATTACAGAATTGGCGTTGGTCCAGACCTGAACTCAGGACTGAGCTCTGGGATGTTCCATAGTTGGGAAAATAAACTGGTTCATGGAGGAGCATATGGATTAGGACATGGAGTGGGCCATGATGTGGACCATGAATTGAGCCACACTCATGACCGTGGTTATGTCATGAGTCACAGCAGAAGTCATGGACACGAAAATAGCTAAAACATGGAAAGAGCCTAAGTGTCCATCAACAGATGAATGGATCAAGAAGATGTGGCTTATCTATACCATGGAATACTACATGGCAATGAGAAACAATGAAATCTGGCCATGTGTAGCAACATGGATGGACCTTTGAGGGTGTTATGCTGAGCGAAATAAGTCAGGCAGAGAAGGACAAATATCATATGTGTGCACATATAGGAGGATTAGGAGGAACTTAACAGAGGACCAAGGGGGAGAAGAAGGGCGGAAATGGTGGGGGAAAGGGAGAGAGGCAAACCATGAGAGACTCTTGAATGCTGACAAAACTGAGGACTGGTGGATGTGGGGGGGAGGAGGGGTGGGCATGGAGGAGGGCACTTGTGGGGATGAGCACTGGGTGTTATGTGGAAACTAATTTGACAATAAACTATTTGTAAAAAAAAAAAAGTCATGGACACGGAGGAGGCCATTACAAGAACCATGAAATGGATCACAGAGGAGGAAGCCAAGGACACTGTGGAGGACAAGGAGAGTACGGACAAAGACTGAACAATGAAGGATATTCTAGAAAATATTGGAGAAGGGGCACCTGGGTGGCTTAGTCGGTTAAGCGTCCGACTTTCGCTTAGGTCATGATCTCGCGGTTCATGGGTTCGAGCCCCGCGTCGGGCTCTGTGCTGACTGCCAGCTCAGAGCCTGGAGCCTGTTTCAGTCTGTGACCCCCTCTCTCTCTGACCCTCCCCTGCTCACGCTGTCTCTCTCTCCTAGAAATCAATAAAACATTAAAAAAAAAAAAAAGAAAATATTGGAGAAGGGGATCATATAGAAGAAGGCAGTGACCATAAAATGGATCAGGATGGACTTCCAAAAAGTCTTTAGGAAATTGGCCTTTGAGGTGGTCATGATCAAGGTAAAGAAAAAGAACCAGAAAAAAGATCACAAAGAGTTTCCTAATAGGCCAGCCAGAAATATAGAGAAAGATTCTAGAGGAAACTTGCATCTTTCTCAAGTTTACATGTAAGCTCAAGTGAAAATATTCTCTGGGCTGAGCCATAGTTCAGAAACTCTTAAAGTTAACAATCTCAGAACAGTTTCTCTTTGATTTCCTGATGTGCAAGTGACAATAATCTATGTGCTTTCAGCTTTGGATTTCTACTTTTTAGTTTCCTTGGGATGTAATGCAACCAGTAAGAAGGAAAAAAAAAAGCATTATTATGGCTTTAAAAAAGTACCTTGAGGCATCTGGGTAGCTCAGTTGGTTAAGCGTCTGACTATTGATTTCAGCTCAGGTCATGATCTCACAGTTCTTGGGATCAAGCGCCATGTCAGGAACCATGTTTTCAGCATGGAGCATGGTTGGGATTCCCTCTCTCCACACCCCCCCACCGACCTTCTCCCACTCATGCTTTCTCAAAAATAAACTTTTTTTTTTTTTTACGGGTGCCTGAGTGGCTCAGTTGGTTAAGCGTCAGACTTTGGCTCAGGTCATGATCTCATGGTTCGTGGGTTCGAGCCCCATGCGGGGCTCTGTGCTGACAGCTAGCTCAGAGCCTGGAGCCTGCTTCAAATTCTGTGTCTCCCTCTCTCTCTGACATCCCTTGTTCCCACTGTCTCTCTCTCTCTCTCTCAGAAATAAATAAAACATTAAAAGAAATAATTTTTTGGGGTGCCTGGGTGGCTTAGTCGGTTAAGCGTCCGACTTTCGCTTAGGTCATGATCTCGCGGTTCGTGGGTTCGAGCCCCGCGTCGGGCTCTGTGCTGACTGCCAGCTCAGAGCCTGGAGCCTGTTTCAGTCTGTGACTCCCTCTCTCTCTGACCCTCCCCTGCTCACGCTCTCTCTCTCTTAGCAATAAAAATATATATATATATTTAAAAAAAAAAGAAAAAGAAATAATTTTTTTAAAAACACTTCATAATATTTGTTGTAGCCAGATCACTTGCTTGTTTACCTGTTTGGAGATTCTTTTTTCCCTTTTTCCTTTGTTACTGAGTGCTTACTACATGCTAAGCATTGTACTAAGTGACTTTAAATGCACTATCATATATGACTGTGAAATCTGTAGTCTCAAGACAATCTTTTGAAAACTTCCACTTTTCTGGCAATATAGTGAATAAGATATGTTAGCCACTCCTCTCAACAAAAGCAAGAAAAATTGCCAGTTAAGTATAGAAAGAAAATATTCGTAACTGTATCAATTAACTAGGTAGATAGTAGGTAATATTTAGATCAACAATGGAGAGAAGGCAGAGACTGACAGAGGCTCAAAGAGAGCTCTGAACCAGCCTTTGCATTGAGGGCATCTGCCAAATCTGGTTCACATAAGCTTATCTTCTCACAACTTCTTAGCAGGTAGAGTACAGGAGACAAAGTCCAAGACCTTAACAAGGGGTGGAATCTAATAGGAGATCCTAAATAAAGCTGAGATATTAATGGTGAAAGCCTCTAGGCTAACTATATAGTTAAACTAGAATAAAATGACATTGTCCATGGTGCACACGGGACTGAGAAGAATGTCTATCTTGAAACTGAATACTGAGTAGAAGGGCAGAGGTGAAAAATCTCCCCAGAGAATTTGTAATCACATGGCATTCTTCATTTGTTTTTTTTTTTTTAAGTCAAAGGAGGGTAAATCTATTGAGTCATTTTGTAATGAAAGCAACATTAAAAAAACAACACTAATAGCAATATTTCTTAGAGGAAAATGGCAGCCCTTTCATTATCTGCTTAAATCAGCAGTCTAAGAGGACAGAAACAACTCAGGTTAAAAACTATTGTTGATTTAATTTCGAAGACCTCTAGCCAGAAAAGAAAAGAAAAGAAAAGAAAAGAAAAGAAAAGACATAACACCTATCATACTAGATGCTGAAAGCAAGAGACCTCTGCTTCATTGAAAAATGAGATCACATCAAGGATATCTTGGCAAAACTATGTCAGTTGATCTTATGTCATTGACTCCAGTTGTGGAAATGGTTTTTGTGGCTGATTGAAGAGGCAGATTCCAAAAGCAGTGGGAAGTCACTCTCTAATTATATCAGGGTTGAATCCTGACCATGGTAAAAGGTACACAAGAGGCATTCTGCAAGCACCTGCTAGCAGCCTGATCTTCACTGAACTGATTTCCTTCCTTCCTTCATTTATTTTTAACTTTATTTTAGATAAAGAGAGAGAGCAAGTGCGAGTGGGGGGAGGGGTAGAGAGAGTGAGGGAGAGAGACTCTTAAGCAGATGCCACACCCAGCACAGAGCCCAACTACAGGCTTGATCTATCCACTTTGAGATCATGACCTGAGCCTAAATCAAGAGTCAAACACTTAACTGACTGAGCCACCCAGGCGCTCCATCTCTCTGTCTTCCTTCCTTCCTTCCTTCCTTCCTTCCTTCCTTCCTTCCCTCCTTCCCTCCTTCCCTCCCTCCCTCTCTCCCTCCCTCTCTCCCCCCCCCGTTTTCTTTCTTTCTTTCTTTCTTTCTTTCTTTCTTTCTTTCTTTCTTTCTTTCTTTCTTTCTTTTCTTTTCTTCCTTCCTTCCTTCTTTCTTTCTTTCTATTTCTCTCGATCCTTATTTCTTTCTTAGTTGAGGTATAATTGACATATAACATGTTAGTAGTTTCAGGTGTACAAGATAATGAGTCGATATTTGTATACATTGGGAAATGGTCACCACAATAAGTGTAGCTAATATCTGTCTAGGTTTGTAGCTTCAAATCATACAAACTAGGTGACAGGAAACTATCTTAGAACCATTTATTGTTTTCTGGGTCTCCTTCATCTTTGAGAAGATTCTTCTTCCCTATTTCTTTGTCTCTTCCAAATGTCATGTGACAAGTAAGGAGAAAATCACTGGGATGTGCTACAAATTAAAATCCTAAAATACACTGGCTACTAAACATATATGTTTTTGTTTTACTTTTTGTTTTTCCTTTGTTCTTTATAATTTCATGTTTACTATGTGCCAAACACTATTCTAGTACCTTTAAATACACTACATTTATTTCTCAAAAGAATTCAGTGAGAATTTAAATTTCTGGTTCTGTAATGGGCTAAGTGCACTGACTTAAAATACCTTGAAAAACTTAATATAGTGGATTACACAATAATCTTAAATGAATCAGTGAGTTGGTGGGAAAGTAAAGAATGTTAAAATTAGAAGCGCTTGGGTGGCTTAGTCAGTTAAGCGTCCGACTTTTGCTTAGGTCATGATCTCGCGAGCCCTGCGTCGGGCTCTGTGCTGACTGCCAGCTCAGAGCCTGGGGCCTATTTCGGAGTCTGTATCTCCCTCTCTCTCTGACCCTCCCCTGCTCACGCTGTCTCTCTCTCTCCTAGAAATAAATAAAAATATTTTTAAAAAACTGAACCTATAAAATATTTTTTAAAAAAAGAATGTTAAAATTAAAGGCTAAGTTAAGGTAGGAACCCAAGAAGGTAAGAGGAGTACTGAAGCCAACGTTAGCCAAACTCGGTGAACTTAAGCTTCTGGTAGCACAGCCTCAGTCCGACTGGCCAGCACAGGTGGGGTGGGTATCACAGTAAGCCCTCACATAAACCTGCAACCTTCAGGGAGAGTGTAAGCTAAAAATAAACCCACTCTTCCTCTCAGGAAATGCAAGCAAAATTTCCTGTCTCTCTAAACTTGGTGCAGGGAAAATATCTCTGGAGAAATAACTTGTAACCACATACTTTACATGGCTTGCAGTTCCAAATCATGGGTTACTCAAAAGACCCGAAGGCTATAATTTAATTTATGAGAATCCTCAAATGGTAATGTGTCTGTATGTTGGCCAAAACATGTAAATTCTCTATGGAAGGTCAAGCCCTCATCTTAGGCTTCAAAGTACTTCTACAGATAACTTTGCAAGAAAAATAAATTCAGTCATAAATCTCAAGTAAAACCATCTTAGTCAGAAACCATCAGTGAAAACCAGCAAGAAACAAAACACAAAAAGACAGCAAGATCAGATCACAAAAACTAAAGGTATTAGAATTCTTAAATACAGAATATAAAGCAAGTAGGTTTACTCACACTGGTAGGTTTAGTCACACAGAGTGACTAAAATGAACAAATCAGGAAACTATAGATGCTGGTGAGGATGTGGAGAAATGAGAACTCTCTTGCACTGTTGATGGGAATGCAAACTGGTGCAGTCACTCTGGAAAAGGTTGTAGAGGTTCCTCAAAAAATTAAAAATAGAACTATCCTATGCCCCAGCAATAGCATGTCTAGGAATTTACCCAAGGGATACAGGAGTGCTGATGTATGCATAGGGGCACATGTACCCCAATGTTTGTAGTAGCACTTTCTACCTTAGCCAAATTGTGGAAAGAGCCTAAATGTCCACCAACTGATGAATGGATAAGGAAGGGGAGGGAAAAAAAATAGTTACAAACAGGGAGGGAGGGAGGCAAACCATAAGAGACTCTTAAATACAGAGAATAAACTGTAGGTTGATGGGGGGTGGGGAGAGAGGAAAGTAGGTGATGGGCATTGAGGAGGGCACTTGTTGGGATAAGCACTGGGTGTTGTATGTAAGCCAATCTGACAATAAATTATATTAGAAAAACAAAACAAAACAAAACAAACAAAACAGAATGAAAGCTCCAGGAATACAGAAACTATACTAAAAAAATAAAGCAAGTAGGTTTAAATGTGTGTCATGGCTTTATGGTTGTCCATTAATATCTATTCTCCATCTTTAATGAAAATATTCTCAAGTTTTAGTTGAGCACATGCCCACCCTAGTAGTCACTATATTCTCCAGTCTCTCTTTCAACTTACTGTAGCTGCCTGACTATCTTTGGCCAATGGTGTTTAAGCAAATAACAATAATCTCTCATGAAGTTAAAAATTAAGATGGAATTAAAAGAATTGATAACATTAGGGTATGAATAGGGAACTGGGTGTAGAATTCCAAGATTCTTGGATTGTTTTGAAAGAGAGTAAAGACACTAATTACATATAAATTCTGATAAGTGTGCATGTGAAAAAATTTTAGGGTTATGTCTAAAGGGTAGAATCTGGACTTGAATTCAGGACTTTTGCCTCCAAATAATTCTAGAGGGGAAAGAAAAGGATTTCTTAGAGTGCTATTGGCCAATCAGCCATAGAATGGGATTATGAGATTGCCAGGAATCTAGAGCCCAGCCTGTTATTGAACAATTTCTCACACTTCAGTCTCAGGAACTGACCATCACAACTTCTGGGCTGATCTGCATCAGTTTTTTCCAGCCCACTCTGTCCCCTCCAGACTCATTCCTTCATATCTCTAGCCACCTCCTGCTTCTTTCAAACAAGTCTTACATGTCAGGGATATTTGTTCACCTACAAATAAACTATCTGAGAAGTTGCATCTTCCACAAAGTTTTTCATTAATGGGAATGAGGAGGGGTACCTGGGTGGCTCAGTCAGTTAAGTGTCCAACTTCAGGGCTTAGGTCATGATCTCACAGTTTGTGGGTTTGAGCCCCACATTGTATTCTGTGCTGACAGCTCAGAGCCTGGAATCTGCATCTCCCTCTTTATTTGAATCTGCATCTCCCTACCCTGCTCACGTTCTTCATTAGGCTAAGGAGAAGGAACATCTGAAGGATTCTAGGACAAAGAAGATCCTACAGATTCCTCTGAAAACAAATAAGAGGGGGAACTTCTATGGTGGAGGATCAGAAGGGGAACCTTATACCACTCCTTCACCTGCTATGAGCCTGACAAGGGGCTTGTTCTGCACATTTGACACTCCTCATGCCCTTAGCCCTAATGCCCTAGAGACCCCAAAGATGGCTTCATCAACCCCTGGATCTCTCTTCCCCTGTTCATTCAGTGTGGACTGATGAGTGCTTACTGCATACCCAGTAATGCTCCATCTGTCTTTTGTCTATAACCCAGAAACCCAGATCCCTAGTTCCTGCTCTCTTTTGAGTCTCATATTTCCACTTGATTCAGAGATGTGGAGTACCACCCTCTTAGCACACTTCATTAGGGCTCTTTCCTTGCCAAAGCAGGCACACAGAACTTCTTGGCCAGGAAACAAAGTCTTGCAGTAGAACAGGTTTCTGACCCCATCTCTGCCTTGGAGGGTAGGTCCCTTCCACTCTGACAAATTTAATCTCTTTATACTAGTCTACTTCCTGTTCTGACCCAGCCAGTCCAGTGCCCTGCCTAGTGTGATCATGTCATTCTCCTTTCTCACCTTCCTCTTGACCCCTAGTCTATTCCTTCCCAAGCTCAGTATTGTTTTTTTAACTGCTCAGAGTTGGCAGAGGAATAAGTCATCTTCCCTACTCCTCCCCAACCCATATGAAGCTATAAAGGTCCTTGAAGTTCTTCCATTATAAAGAAAGAGGCAAGAATATTGCATGAAAGAAGCTTATAGAACCCAGGCATCCAGTCTTCTGCCCACTAGGCTCAACGTTCTTCCAAAGAACAAGTACTTGGGAGACTCAAACTCCTGGAAGCTCTATATTTTTTCTCTTCACCTTGAACTCTCCTTTCTCAAGAATCCTGTTCTTTGCCCTCTAGATCTTGGCCACAACTGGGATTTGGGCATCTTACTTTCCAACCACAATGAGACAGATCAAGATGCACAAAGGACATGTTATTCTTAAGTGTTGGCTACTATTGCATCTCCTACTTTTAGAAATTGGTAAGTGATTTCCTTTAAAAGTGGGTAATCTGAGAACCTCTGAGGGGCTTTGGGAGATGCTGACCACTGCTAGGACTAACTCTGGTTCTCTTCCACAGAATGAGGATCATTGTTTTTCCCCAATGACTTCAGTCTAACTAAGTGTCACCCAGGAGGCAGTTAGAACCCAGGATTTAAAACTGTAAACTCTGGTCTCAGATTGCCTGTGTGTAGATCATGACTCCACTGTTACCTGTGTACTGTGGATGAGTTGTTTAACTTCTCTGTGCCTCCATTGCCGCATCTATAAAATGGAAATAACCTGTGTGGTTGGCTGAGGCGGGGGAGGGGAAGTTAAATACTAAGAACAAAAGGAGTTAACTGTTGTGTCATTCCTACTCTTGATCATCTCAGTTTAAGTTTTACTCAAGATTCTTATCTTAATCCAATTTGTACCATATTGCTGATATGGGGGAGTCTTCCCAAAATAGAGATAAAACTCTAATCCTATGTTAGTTCAAATAAGCTGAGAGGAAAATACACATGTGTGGAGTGAGGTGATAGGCACCCATGTTCCACTTAGTGGTAAATGAGCTACAGGTTAATTTTGGTTATCTGGAGGAGGTTGAGTATCTTTGTCCTTCAGTGCTATTAGGGGGAAAAATAGATATAACCTTAACTTGGTCTGTGCACCCAAGGTTGAAAAGATTCCCTACACCTTAAAACCCTTAACCCTGAGAGATCTTATATGTTTAAGTTACATATAACTTATTCTTCAGCCTCTGGCATAAAGATCAGGAACCTCTGTCATAGTAGCACTCTCCACAATAGCTAAAACATGGAAAGAGCCTAAGTGTCCATCAACAGATGAATGGATCAAGAAGATGTGGTTTATCTATACCATGGAATACTACATGGCAATGAGAAACAATGAAGTCTGGCCATGTGTAGCAACATGGATGGACCTTGAGGGTGTTATGCTGAGCGAAATAAGTCAGGCAGAGAAGGACAAATATCATATGTGTGCACGTATAGGAGGATTAGGAGGAACTTAACAGAGGACCAAGGGCGAGAAGAAGGGCGGAAATGGTGGGGAAAAGGGAGAGAGGCAAACCATGAGAGACTCTTGAATGCTGACAAAAACTGAGGACTGATGGATGTGGGGGGGGGGGAGGGATGGGCATGGAGGAGGACACTTGTGGGGATGAGCACTGAGTGTTATGTGGAAACTTTTTTGACAATAAACTATTTGTAAAAAAAAAAAAAAAAAAAGATCAGGAACCTCTGGAAATTTCATGCATATAGAATCATCCAGCCCCTTGTTGAAAGGCCCCATCTCAAACTGTGATTCATTTAATCTGGAGCAGTCTGCCTAGGACCTAACAAGCTACTCAGACAATTTTGATGTAGATATTTTCTGAATAACACTAAAAAATATTTTCTAGAAAAGGAGCAATACTAATTAAGCATGAATTAATCAATATATACTAGTTTCACCTGGCTTCTGCAATTCCTTTATAATACTTCTTATCTGTATTGGATCTTATACAGCAGAATATGGAATAAGATTACTATCAGTGAAACTAGGTTATGTAATCCTGGTGCTGGGGATCGGTGGGAAGAGCAATTTAGCATTGTGGCTGAAAATGCAGATCCAATAGCCTGGGTACAAATTCCTGCTCTACTATTTACTATCCGTATAAACATGGGCAAATGTCAACATTTCTAAGCCTCAGTTTCTTCATCTTAGCTGTTGATAATAATAGTATATAATTCATAGTGCTGTTAGTGAGCATCAAATAGAACTATCCATGTAATGAATTATTTAACCAAGTATTGAGCAGGAAGTACTTAGGCTCAATGTATATGTTTGTCATTATTTATGATTATCATCAGGTATAACATCTAGTGATTTTAACACATCAGGCACAACCTCTGGTGAAACCAGTACAGTTCCCAACACTGGATCTAGTGTGACTTCTAGTGGAACAAACATGGCCTCTAGTACTTTATCCAGTACAACTGGAGGGAGCAGAACACCTGTCAACACTGGATCCAGCACAGCATCCGGTGGGACGAGTACAGCCTCCAACACTGAATCCAGTGTGACCTACAGTGGTTCCAGCACAGCCGCTGGAGGGGCCAGCACACCTGTCAACACTGGATCCAGCACAGCATCCGGTGGGACGAGTACAGCCTCCAACACTGAATCCAGTGTGACCTACAGTGGTTCCAGCACAGCCTCTGGAGGGGCCAGCACACCTGTCAACACTGGATCCAGCACAACATCCGGTGGGACGAGTACAGCCTCCAACACTGAATCCAGTGTGACCTACAGTGGTTCCAGCACAGCCTCTGGAGGGGCCAGCACACCTGTCAACACTGGATCCAGCACAACATCCGGTGGGACGAGTACGGCCTCCAACACTGAATCCAGTGTGACCTACAGTGGTTCCAGCACAGCCTCTGGAGGGGCCAGCACACCTGTCAACACTGGATCCAGCACAACATCCGGTGGGACGAGTACAGCCTCCAACACTGAATCCAGTGTGACCTACAGTGGTTCCAGCACAACCTCCAACATCGAAACTAGCACAGCCTCTGGAGGGGCCAGCACACCTGTCAACACTGGATCCAGCACAACTTCTGGCAGGACTAGTACAACTTCCCAAACCAGACCCAGTGTGACCTCCAATACTGAATCTAGCACCACTTCCAGAGGAAGTAGTACACCTGTTAATACTGGATCCAGTGAAACCTCAAGTGAGACGAATACAGCCTTCAACACTAGATCCAGTACAACTTCTGGTGGGACCAGCACGCCTGCCAATACAACCTCTAGTGGAACCAGCATAGTCTCCAGTACAGGATCCAGTACAACCTCCAGCGGGACAAGCACAACTGCCAGCCCTGGATCTAGTGAGACCTCCAGCAAGACCAGTATAGCTTCCAACACTGGAGCTAGTGTGACTTCCAGTGGGACCAGCACAGCTGCCAACATTGCATCCAGTACAACCGCCGGAAGCTCTGGCACACATTCTCCAACTGGAACACACACAACTTCCAATGGCACGAGCGCTACTACTCCAGTGAATGAAGTGACACCCAGTGGGTCTCTGAAACCATGGGAAATCTTCCTCATTACTCTGGTCTCGGTTGTAGTGGCTGTGGGATTCTTTGCTGGGCTCTTCTTCTGTGTGGTGAGTGCCTAAATGTAGGAAAGTGCCTGGGAGAAGGACTAGTGGGAACATAAGGAAATGGGATATGAAGAGTGAGGTAACCAAGTTAGAGAGTGGGTAGGAAGGAAAGAAAGATCAGGCGAGTGTTACTAAAGAAAGGCAGGAAGTTACGGGCACCTGGGTGGCTCAGTCAGTTAAGCAACTGACTTCAGTTCAGGTCATGATCTCACAGGTTCATGAGTTCGAGCTCCACATTGGGGTCTGTGCTGACAGCTCAGAGCCTGGAGTCTGCTTCAGATTCTCTCTCTCTCTCTCTCTCTCTCTCTCTCTCTCTCTGCCCCACCCCCACTCACACACACACTCTCTCTCTCTCTCTAAAAAAATAAATAAACATTTAAAAGAAAAGCAGGAAGTTAGAATTGGGAAAGCCAATCAATGTGCAGTGGAAACTATTGACTTGTGGGAAAACAAGGAGGAATAAAGCCTAAAGGAAGGAATACTTTAGAGAGAGAGGTCATATGAAGGGGAAGAAGATTCCAGAAGGAGTACATGGTTAAAGTTTGGGACAGGGGAATACAATTTTGAAATGATTCATCCTTCTTTTTCTAGAGAAATTCCCTGTCTCTGAGAAACGTCTTTGACACGGCTGTCTACCGCCCCCATGGTCCCAACCTTGGCACAGGCCCTGAAGGGCATCATGGAGTCCACCACAGGCCTAGTTGGAGGCCTAACTGGTTCTGGAGGAGACCAGTATCTTCAGTAGCCATGGAGATGAGAAGGAGATACAATGGGCCCTGAGTGGCCCCTGAAGCCATAGTGCCACTTTTTTCAAGGAGAAAGCTGACCTGAGAGACCAGAGACCTGAATGTCCTTTCATTTATCTCCAAAAGTCCTCTCCCAGTTTTGTCTGGGTCTCTGGCAGCCTTGAGGAAGACATTCCCTCTCTCTTGCTTTTACCAGACTGTGGAAAGAAGAAAGTCTATTGTCATTTAGCTAAGAAATAAACACATCCAAAATATATGACAGAGAGAATCTGTGTGCACATGAGTGGATGTCTACAGCACTGAATTGAATTTCCCAGTTCTGTGAGAAAACTCCCATGTCAGAACCCACATCCCATACAAAATCACAGCAAAATCTAGAAACCTCATTCCTATCTGTTCCCTTTCTCTAATCTCTATTGTCCCAAGCAGGACCCCTGTGTTTCTGAGACTCACCCATATTGACAGGAAAATTGAATTGGGATTGATGAGAATGGAGGGCAGGTGCTAGGATTCTACAGACTCACTGTATTAGGTCTCTGGTACACAGAGATTGTGTCATGACACATAGAGAACCCAAAGCAAAATGAGGTGGAGAGATGCTGGGGGCAGGGCATTTTCACTCAAAGTCATAGTATCCAGGGCATTTACATTTGCCCTAGACCAAGGCTACTTGTCAGGATGAAGGTGCGAGTTGACACTTTTCTCTCTCACAGTGCTCTTTTCAGAAGCAGAAAAGGGAAAGACTTTCTAGCTTTAACCTTTCTGGCTAAGGTCTAACCTTTCAAGAGGCTCATGGCAGAGAAACCTGAGGTAAAACCTGAGATTCTCATTAGTCTCCTCCCAGAAGAGCGGCACATATCTCTTTCATGGGTGTAAGGAAGAAAACAACCTGTTTCTACAGGTCTTGGAGGACAGAGAGGAGCTACTTTGGAAGGTTGAGTTGCTCCAAACCCACAAGGCATTGAGAGACAAAGCCCTCTGGGACAGAGCCCTCAGAGAATGAGCAGTTTGTTGGGGGATTCACCCCAACTTGTAGCAGTGGAAATTGCTCTGCCTTCCAACACTTACTGGGTTTCTCTAGTGTCAGCAAACCAGCTCATCCTAATCAATGAGGACACGCTAAGCCCTATGCAGGCCCATCATCATCGTCATCGTCATCATCATCATCATCATCATCTCACGTAAAGGGATCCAGCACCAGAAGGAAAAGCTGAGGGTTGAGAACCCTGAAAACGTGCCTCCCATTGATGTGAACTGTGGAAAGCATACTGTGAATAGAAAATAAATGATAATGCTAAATGAAATAGGGCAATCAGAGAAAGACAAATATCATATGATTTCGGGGCGCCTGGGTGGCTTAGTCGGTTAAGCGTCCGACTTTCGCTTAGGTCATGATCTCGCGGTTCGTGGGTTCGAGCCCCGCGTCGGGCTCTGTGCTGACTGCCAGCTCAGAGCCTGGAGCCTGTTTCAGTCTGTGACTCCCTCTCTCTCTGACCCTCCCCTGCTCACGCTGTCTTTCTCTCTCTCTCTCCTAGAAATTAAAAAAAAAATCATATGATTTCACTCATACGTAGAATTAAAAAAAACAGATGAACATAGGGGAAAGGAAGGAAAAATAAAATAATATAAAAACAGAGAAGGAGGCAAACCATAAGAGATTGTTGAATGTAGAGAATAAAATGAGGATTAATGGAGGGTAGTGGTGGGGGGTTGACTAAATGGGTGATGGGCATTAAAGGGGATCTTGCTGGGATGAGCACTGGTGTTATGTGTAAGTGATGAATCACTAAATTCTATTTCTGAAACAAACAAACAAACAAAAGCAAGCAAGAAAGAAAAGAAAAGAAAAATAAAGAGGAAAGAAAGAAAAAAGAAAATAAATGAGACAAGGTAAGGGAATCTATTTAGATAATTAAAAATTCTAAACATGGATTCTCAAGTTTACAATTGCAATAGACAAATGGAAAGAGACTGGCCACTGTTGTGAATAAAATTAGTAACCTGGAAGAGCAAGTGGGGAAAATTGCTCAATTATACACAACACAACAGTAAAGAAATTAAAATCACCCAGACAATAGAAGACACTTAGAGAATAGATTTAGGAAGACTAACATGAAAATAATAAGGTTCAAAACAGAGGAAAAAAAACCTCAAAGAAATAGTTGAGAAGGAAATGAACAGAAAAGAAAGATTTGGATCTGCACATGTAAGGGTTCACCAATTACAGCTCTGTAAATATAATAAAAATCATTGACTTATCTATTTTAAACAAGTGAACTATATGGTATGTATGTTTTATCTCAACAAAGCTATTAAAATATTATCAGGCATATAGTTAAAATTAAAATTTTGATTTCCAAAGATAAACACAAATGACTCAAAGCAATGGGCACTTCAATATGGAGAAAGATGGAAAGGCAAAAAAAAAAAAAAAAAACCATGCTAAGCAATTTAGTGTGATCAATTCACATGGTTATGCTGTGAATATCGTACTACTCTCAGCAACTTTCATCATGGAATACACTTACATGGACTACACATGCTTTAACTTGACAAAACCACAGCTCATCAAGCATGTTTGACCCAAGCAGATTCTGAGAAGTGGACAGAATTAGTGTTGCCCCTTCCAGATCTCATGCTTTTGTACCATTGGTCTAGCACAAAGATCTTTATTTTAAATTTTTTTTTCAAGTTTATTTATTTATTTTGAAGGAGTGGTGGGTGGGGCACAGAAGGAAGGAAAGAGAATCCCAAGCAGGCTCTGCACTGACAGCGTGGAGCCTGAGGCAGGGCTCAATTTCACAAACCATAAGACATGAGTCAAAATCAAGAGTCAGACACTTAACCAACGGAGCCCCCCCCCACCCCCCCGCCATACCTCCAAGCACAATAATCTTTAAATGGAGTCTGTTCCATACACCTGGAGGTACATAAGGATTTTTCTAAAGAATATTATGCAGGTATGGGATATTGTACAGGAATCATTTTTCATATTTTCATCTTTTGCCTAAATTGATTTGTCTGAGAAGACCTTTGTGGTCAGAGCATCAGGCTAGTTAGATTCTTCTAACTCTCCCTTAATGACTAACCACCTTTCTCTTTCTAGTTTCCATGTTATTATGGTGCATTTCTCTGGGGTGCAGAAAGTTCTAGTGCAAATAAAGGGTTATCTCAAAATTTCTTCTAATTTAGGATTATATACACAGAGTGGGGCTTCCTGTTTTCCTTAGCTTCATATAAAATCCTGTTAGGGGCTAAATGGAGTACAAGAAACTGGCAATTTTCGTATATCTTAAGATGTTACATATACCAAAAATACAATATATCTATATTCAGACAGGTATATTGTAAAGTGAAATAGCAGGAGTATTAAGAATTTCTGTTTTAATAGTCTTTTCTCTTCTATTGCCTGTCAAAGAATGCATCACTCTTGAGGGAGCGTCTCATGAAAGTAGAGCAAAGACAGCATCAGTATGAAACAATAAAGGTGGCAGTGCCTTATTTAACCTAGGGAAAACCCTATGGAAAGTCAACCCACCTTATCTGTGCATCTTCTTATTTTAGAATATTCAAGATTGGCAAAAATTTGTTTGGAAACAGCAACTTAGATGAAGCACACTTCCCAGGTTTGTACATCATTCTCTGTCAGGAGAAAATGTGCCCCATTCACCAGTTTCTTGCTTAGGTCACAGATGTATATTTTACATGGTTTTAAGAAGGATGTTACAAGCTCCACATTTACTTCCAGATGATCATGCTACATCCAAGGATGAAAGGAACATAGAGAGGCCTCACAGCATGTCATCTAAGAAGATAGATTGTGGAACTACAATTTTTGGCTTCGAGTTTAAGCTCAGTATGACCTTACACAAATTCCTTAACTCTTCTGGGCCTCAGTTTTCTCATCTGTAAAAATGAGGGTGATAACAGTACTCATTCCATGGGGTTGCATGAACTTCATGAGTGTATTGGTAGCACTACAAAACTGAAGCAAGAAGAAATAGAAAATTTGAACAGACCATTTACTAGCAACAAGTTGAATCAGTAAACAAAAAACTTCCAATAAATAAAAGTCCAGCACCAGAAGGTTTCACAGGCAAATACCACCAACATTTAAAAAAGAGTTAATTCCAGGGCACCTGGGTGGCTCAGTCAGTGAGCATCTGATGTCAGCTCATGGTTTGTGAATTCAAGCCTCGCATTGGGGTTTCTGCAGTCAGCCCACACAGCCTGCTTCAGCTCCTCTGTCCCCACCCCCGCCCACTGCCTCTCTCTCTCTTTCTCTTTTGAAAATAAACATTAAAATTTTTTTAATAAATAAATAAGAGTTGGGGCACCTGGGTGGCTCAGTCAGTTAAGTGTCTGACTTCGGCTCAGGTCATGATCTCACAGTTCATGGGTTTGAGCCCTGCATAGGGCTCTGTGCTGACAGCTAACTCAGAGCCCGTAGCCTGCTTCAAATTCTGTGTCTCCCTCTCTCTCTGACCCTACCCTGCTCTCTCTCTCGCTCTCTCTCTTGGAAATACATTAAAAAAGCATTTAACTTTTTTTAAATAAATGAGACTTAATTCCTATTCATCTCAAACTATTCCAAAAAAATAGAAAAGGAAAGAAAACTTCCAAATTAATTCTACGAGGCCACCATTGCCCTGATACCAAAACCACACAAAGACACTACAAAAAGAGAGGACTACAGACCAATATCCCTGATGAACACAGATGGAAAATGCTTCCACAAATTCTAGCAAGCCAAATCCAACAATACATTTAAAAACTCATTCATCATTATCAAGTGGAATTTAGTTCCGGAATGCAAATGTGATTCAATATTTGCAAATCAATCAACATGATACATCACATCAATAAAGGGTAAAATCTATATGATCATTTCAATACATGCAGAAAAAGCATTTGATAAAATACAGCATCCATCCATTCATGATAAAATCCCTCAACAAAGTAGATTTGGAGGGAACATAACTCAACACAATAAAGATCTTATATGAAAAACCCACAACAAACATTGTACTCCATGGTGAAAACCTGAGAGCCTTTCCCCTAAGGGAACAAGACAAGGATGTCCATTGTCACCACTTTTATTCAACGTAGTACTGGAAGTCCTAGCCACAGCAATCGAAAAACAAAAAGAAATGAAAGCATCCAAATAGATAAAGAAGAAGCAAAATTTTCACTATGACAGATGACATCATTCTATACATAGAAAACCTAAAGACTCCACCAAGAAACTACTAGAACTGATAAATGAATTTAGTAAAGTCAAAATATAAAAAAATCACTGTGCAGAAGTCTATTGCATTTCTATACACTAATAATGAAGCAACAAAAAAGAAATTAAGAAAACAATTTCATTTACAAATGCACCAAAAATAATAAAATATCTAGGAATGAACTTAACCAAAGACCTGTTCTCTGAATACTAAAAAACTGATGAAAGAAATTGAAGACAACATATAGAAATGGAAAGACATTCTATGCTCATATATTGGAATAATAAATATTGTTAAAATGTCTATACTACCCACAGCAATTTACACATTTAATGCAGTCCCTATCAAAATATCAGTAGCAGGGCACCTGGTTGGCTCAGTTGGTTTATTGTCTGACTCTTGATTTAGGCTCAGATCGTGATCCCAGGATCATGGAATAGAGCCCCACATTAGGCTCTGCACTGAGCATGGAACCTGCTTAAGGTTGCTTCTCTCTCTCTCTCCCTCTGCCTCTCTCTGACATTCTCTCTCTCTAAAAACAAACAAACAGGGATGCCTGGGCAGCTCAAAGGGTTAAGTGTCTCATAGTTCATGAGTTCAAGCCCTACATCAGGCTCTGTGCTGACAGCTCAGAGCCTGGAACCAGCTTCAGATTCTGTGTCTCCCTCTCTCTCTGCCCCTCCCCCATTCACACTCTGTCTGTCTGTCTCTTTCAAAATAAATAAACACTAAAGAATTTTTCAAATACAAAAATAAAAACAAACAAAAAGCACACAAAACACAAAAAGTAGCATTTTTCACAGAACTAAAACAGTCTTAAAATTTGTATGGGACCACAAAATACCTCAAATAACCAAAGCAATCTTGAAAAAGAAAAAGCTGGAGGTATCACAATTCCAGGCTTCAAGTTATACTACAAACCTGTAGTAATCAAAAACAGTATGGTACTGGCACAAAAATAGATATATAGATCAATGGAACAGAATAGACAATCCAGAAATAAACCCACAATTATATGGTCAATTATCTTTGACAAAAGAGGAATGGATATGCAATAGAAAAAAGAGTCTCTTCAACAAACTGGTGTTAGGAAAACTGGAAAGCCACATGCAAAAGAATGAAACTGGACCACTTGCTTACATCATACACAAAAATAAATTAGAAATGGATAAAAGACCTCAATGTGAGGCCTAAAACCATAAAATTTCTAGAAGAGTCACAGGCAGTAATTTCTCTGGTATCAGCCATAACAACATTTTTCTAGATATGTCTCATGAGGCAAACCATGAGAGACTCTTGAATACTGACAAAAACTGAGGACTGATGGATGTAGGGGGGAGGGAGGGATGGGCATGGAGGAGGACACTCGTGGGGATGAGCACTGGTTGTTATGTGGAAACTAACTTGACAATAAACTACTTGTAAAAAAAAAAAAGATATGTCTCATGAGGCAAGAGAAACAAAAGCAAAAATGAACTCTTGGGACTCCCTCAAAATAAAAAGCTTCTGCATAGCAAATTAAACAATTAACAAAAGTAAAAGGCAGCTAACGAATGGGAGATTTGCATATTAATTTTCATATCCAAAATATATAGTCATACAACTCACCACACAGAAAACAAATAATCCAACTTAAAAATGAGAAGAAGACATGAATCAACATTTCTCCAAAGAAGATATATAGATGGCCAACAGACACATGAAAACATGCTCAAGATCACTCATCATCAAGGAAATGCAAATCCAAACTATAATGAGATATCACCTCATACCTACGAGAATGACTAAAATAAAAAATACACACAAAAAAACACAACAGGTGTTGGCGAGAATGTGGAGAAAAAAGAAAACTTATGCACTATTTGTGGGAATGCAGACTGGTGAAGCCATGCTGCAAAACAGTGTGGTGTTCCCTCAGAAGTTAAAAATAGAGCTATTCTAGGATCCAGAAATTGCACTACTAGGTATTTACCCCAAAAATACAAAAACACAAATTCAAAGGGATAAATACACCCCTGTGTTTATTGCAACATTATTTACAGTAGCCAAATTATGGAAATGGCCCAAGTGTCCATCAACAGATGAATGGATAAATAAGAGGTGATATATAGATACAATGGACTATTACTCAGCCATCAAAAAGAAAGAAATCTTGCTATTTACAATAATATGCATGGAGCTAGAGAACATAATGCTAAGTGAAATAAGTCAGAGAGAGACAAATACAGTATGATTTCACTCATATGTGGAATTTAAGAAACAAAACAAACAAGTAAGGGGGGGGAAGAGAGAGAGAGATAAACCAAGAGACAAACTCTTAACTGTAGAGAACAAATAGAGGGGAGGTGGGGGCGATGGGTGAAATAGGTGATGGGGATTATGAAGTGTGTTTATCGTGATAAGCACTTTTTGATGTATGGAGTGTTGGATCACTATATTGTACAGCTGAAACTAATGTAAGTGTATAATAATTATACAGGAATTAAAATTAAAACTTAATATAAAATGATATGCACATTAGTTTGTATGTTGTTATTTTGTAATAATACAATGATAATTATAAATTTTTCAAGGCATAACATTTTCTTTTTTTCTTTTTTCATTTGAGAGAGAGTGAGCAGGGGAGAGGCAGAGAGATAGGGAGAGAGAGAATCCCAAGCAGTCTCCTCACTGTCAGTGAGGAGCCTAGTGCAGGGCTCACAGTTTGTGAGATCATGACCTGAGCCATAATCAAGGACACCTAGGTGTTCCTTTTTTTTTTTTAATGTTTTATTTATTTCTGAGAGAGAGAGACAGCATGAGCAGGGGAGGGTCAGAGAGAGAGGGAGACACAGAATCTGAAACAGGCTCCAGGCTCTGAGCTAGCTGTCAGCACAGAGCCAGACGCGGGGCTTGAGATCATGACCTGAGCCAAAGACGGATGCTCAACTGACTGAGCCACCCAGGTGCTCCAAGAACCACCTAGGTGTTCCTGAAGGCATAACATTTCCTAATCATAAAACACATCTTATAAATTTAGTATCACTGGTTTTCCCCTGAGGTTACAAAGTGTAATTTGTTTAATAAAACATACATTACCAAAAAGTGACAAGTAAATTCAAGTTTAGTAGCTTAAATTCACAAGTTCATGATGTCTACATTTATTAGTAATGGTGTCTTTTAGGGTGTATGTTTCCTTTTTATTTATTTTTATTTTTTGTTTTTTGTCAGTGAAATCCTTATTTTATTGTGAGAGAAGATTTGTTTTTGTTTTTGTTTTTTACAAATAGTTTATTGTCAAGTTGGTTTCCATGTAACACCCAGTGCTCATCCCCACAAGTGCCCTCCTCCATGCCCATCACCCCCCTCCCCCCACATACCCATGAGTCCTCAGTTTGTTCTCAGCATTCAAGCGTCTCTCATGGTTTGCCTTCTGAGAGAAGATTTGATACTGTATAACTACTTTTCAAGCATGTTAGTGAAAATATCTGTACATTAAATTAATTAAATAATTCATTTTCCAACTGTATTTGTTTTTCTTTCACTTGATTTCTTATTTAAAATTGTGATGAGGTAATGAGCTACAGGTACATGTTTTACTTCAACAATTCATACAAAGATTTCAAAGTCAATCCAAAGTTATTTTTTAAATTTTTAAAAATTTATTTTTTAACTTACATTCCATTAAAATTTTTTTTAATGTTTTATTTATTTCTGAGAGAGAGACAGCATGAGCAGAGATGGGTTAGAGAGAGAGGGAGACACAGAATCTGAAACAGTCTCCAGGCTCTGAGCTAGCTGTCAGCACAGAGCCCAACTCGGGGCTCTAACCCATGAACCGCGAGATCATGACCTGGCTGAAGTCAGACGCTTAACCAACTGAGCCACCCAGGCGCCCTAATTTACATCCAATTTCTTTTTTTTTTAATGTTTTTTTTCTTTTTTTATTTATTTCTAGGAGAGAGAGAGAGAGAGACAGCGTGATCAGGGGAGGGTCATAGAGAGAGGGAGTCACAGACTAAAACAGGCTCCAGGCTCTGAGCTGGCAGTCAGCACAGAGCCCGACGCGGGGCTCGAACCCACGAACCGCGAGATCATGACCCAAGCGAAAGTCGAACGCTTAACTGACTAAGCCACCCAGGCGCCCCCAAAGTTATTTTTTAAATAAAAAGTATTTTCCTCAATAATTTCCTTGTATGTCAAAAGTTCAAGTTCATTAGTTATGTGGGCTGTAGGATGATTACAAGAATTAAGTTTTGGATATGAACAGATTTAGCTGCTTATTGACTATATGACTTTAGTCAATATATTTATTTTTCAAGCCTTGTTTCCCTTACAGAAAATGGAACATTAAGATTTTTTTTTTTTTGTCTTTCAAGATTTTATTTAAATTCAAGTTACTTAACATATACTACAGTATTAGCTTTGGGGGTAGAATTTAGTGATTCATCACTTGCATATAATACCCAGTGTTCATTACAAGTGCTCTCCTTAATGTCCATCATGAATTTACCCTATCCCCCCATCCATCTCCCCTCCCACAACCCTCAGTTTGTTCCCTATAGTTATCAGTGTCTTATGTCTCTGTTTTTATCTTATTTTACTTTTCCTCCCCTTCCCTTATGTTCATCTGTTTTCTTAAATTCCACATGAGTGTTCACTGACTAACATATTTCTGACTGACTTATTTCGCTTAGTATAGTACACTCTAATTCCATCCATGTCATTGCAAATGGCAAGATTTCATTCTTTTTGATAGCTGAGTAATATTCCATTATATATATCACATCTTCTTTACCCATTCATCAGTCGATGGACATATTGGCTCTTTCCGTATTCCAATATTTTGGCTACTGTGGATAGGGCACTATAAACATTGGGGTGCATGTGCCCCCTTGAATCACTGGATAAATACCTAGCAGTGTAATTACTGGGTCATATAGTAGTTCTATTTTTAACTTTTTGAAGAACCTCCATACTGCTTTCAAGAGTAACCTGGCTGCACCAGTTTACATTCCACCATCAGTACAAGAGGTACTTACCTTACTCTGCATCCTCGCCAACATCTGTTGTTTCCTGAGTTGTTCATTTTAACCATTCTGAAAGATGTGAGGTGGTATCTCATTATCATTTTGATTTGTATTTTGTATTTGTATTTTGATTTGACGATGAGTGATGTTGAGTATCTTCTCATGCGTCTGTTAGTCATCTGGATATCTTCTTTGGAAAAGTGTCTATTCATGCCTTCTGCCCATTTCTGGGTTTTTTATTTTTTTTTTGTGTTGAGTTTGGTAAGTTCTTTATAGGTTTTGAATATTATCCCTTTATCTGACATGTCATTTGAAAATATCTTCTCCCCAGAAGGGCGGAAATGGTGGGGGAAAGGGAGAGAGGCAAACCATGAGAGACTCTTGAATGCTGACAAAAACTGAGGACTGACGGATGTGGGGGGGAGGAGGGATGGGTATGGAGGAGGACACTTGTGGGGATGAGCACTGAGTGTTATGTGGAAACTAATTTGACAATAAACTATTTGTAAAAAAAAAAAAAAGAACTCTTATTTAAAAAAAGAAAATATCTTCTCCCCATCCCCCTCATAAAAAAAGAAAAAAGAAAATATCGCCCATTTGGTTGGTTGCCTTTTAGTTTTGTTGATTGATTCTTTGCTCTGCAGAAGCTTTTTATCTTGATGAAGTCCCAAGAGTTCATTTTTGCCTTTGTTTCCCTTGTCACTGGCACATATCTACTAAGAAGTTTTGTGACCGAGGTCAAGGAAGTTGCTGCCTGTGTTCTCCTCTAGGATTTTGATAGTTTTCTGTCTCACACTTAAGCCTTTCATACATTGTGAACTTATTTTTGTGTATGGTGTAAGAAAGTGGTCCAGATTTATTCTTCTGCATGTTCTCCAGTTTTCCCAACACCATTTGTTGAAGAGACCGTCTTTTTTACATTGGATATTCTTTCTTGGTTTGTCGGAGATTAGTTGACTATATAGTTGTCGGTCCATTTCTGGGTTCTCTATTCTGTTCCATTGATCCACATACCTGTTTTTGTGCCAGTACTATACTATCTTGATGATTACAGCTTTGTAATACAGCTTGAAGTCCAGAATTGTGATGCCTCTGCATTTGGTTTTCTTTTCTAACATTCCATTGGCTATTTGAGGTCTTTTCTGGTTCCATACAAAAGGTTTTTTAAAATATAATTTATCGTCAAATTGCCTCACATACAGTGTGTAAAGTGTACTCTCTTGGTTTTGGGGGTATATTCCCATAGCTTATCACTTACATACAACACCCAGTGCTCACCCCAACAAATGCCCCCTTCAATAACCATCACCCATTTTCCCCTCTCTCCCACCCCCATCCACTCTCAATTTGTTCTCTGTATTTGAGTCTCTTATGGTTTGCCTCCCCCCCCCTCTGTTTGTAACTATTTTTTCCCTTCCCTTCCCCAATGGTCTTCTGTTAAGTTTCTCAAGATCTGCATATGAGTGAAAACATATGATATCTGTCCTTCTCTGACTGACTTATTTCACTCACCATAATATCTTCCAGTTCCATCCATACAAATTTTAGAATGTTTTTTCTAGCTCTGTGAAAAGTACTGGTGTTATTTTGATTGCTTTGGGTAGTATAGACATTTTTACAATATTTGTTCTTGCAATCTCTGAGCATGGAATGTTTTAGCATTTCTTTGTGTCTTCCTCAATTTCATTTATAAGTGCTCTATACTTTTCAGCATACAAATCTTTTACTTTGGTTAGATTTATTCCTAGATATCTTATGGTTTTTCATGCAATTGTAAATGGGATTGATTCCTTGATTTCTCTTTCTGATGCTTCATTGTTGGTGTACAGAAATGGAACAGACTTCTGTCCATTTATTTTATACCCTATGGCTTTCCTTAATTCATGTAACAGTTCTAGCAACTTTTTGGTAAAGCATTGCAGGTTTTCCATGTACAGCATCATGTTGTGTGCAAAGAGTGAAAGTTTGACTTCTTCTTTGCAGTTTGGATGTCTTTTATTTCTTTTTGTTGTCTGAATTCTGAGGCTAGGACTCCCAGTACTATGTTGAACAACAGAGGTGAGAGTGGATTTCCCTGTCTTGTTCCTGACTTTACGTGAAAAGCTCTCACTTTTCCCCCCACTGATGATTATATTAACGGTGGGTCTTTCGTATATGGCCTTTATGATGTTGATATATGTTCCTTCTATTCCTACTTTATTGAGGGTTTTTATCAAGAAATGTTTTTTCTGCATCTATTTAGGGGATCATATGGTTCTTACCCTTTCTATTATTAATGTGGTATATCACATTGATTGATTTGTGGATATTGAACCACCCTGCCAGCCCAGGAGTAAATCCCACGTGATCGTGGTGAATAATCTTTTTAATGTACGGTTGAATTCTATTAGAGCTAGTATCTTGTTGAGAAATTTTTTGCATCTATATTCATCAGGGAAATTGGTCTGTAGTTCTCCTTTTTAGTGGGGTCTTTGGCTTTGGAATCAAAGTAATGCTGTCCTCATAGAATAAGTGTGGACATTTTCCTTTAGTTTCTTTTTTTTCCCAATGATTTCAGAAGAATAAGTATTGATTCTTCTTTAAATGTTTGGTAGAGTTCCCCTGGGAAGCCGTCTGGACTCTTATTTGTTGGGAGATTTTTTATTACTGACTCAATTTCTTTTCTGATTATGGGTCTGTTCAGATTTTCTATTTCTTCCTGTTTCAGTTTTGGTAGTTTATATGTTTCTAGGAATTTATCCATTTCTTTCAGATTGCCTGATTTATTGCCATATAATTGTTCATAATATTCTCATAATTGTCTGCATTTGTGAGGTGTTGGTTGTGACCTCTCCTCTTTCATTCATGATTTTATTTATTTGGGTCCTTTCCCTTTTTTAAAAAGTTTATTTTGAGAGAGAGAGAGAGAGAGAGAGAGGAGAAGGAGGAGGAGGAGGAGGAGGAGCATGTGAGCAGGGGAGGTTCAGAGACAGGAGAGAGAGAATCCCAGGCAGGCACCATGTTGTCAGCCCAGGGCCTGACATGGGGCTCCATCTGTCAAACTGTGATTTCATGATTGGAGCTGAAATCAAGAATCAGACACTCAACCAACTGAGCCACTCAGTTGCCCCTCTCTTTTCATTTTGATAAGTCTGGCTAGGGGTGTATCAATTTTGTTAATTCTTTCAAAGAACCAGCTCATTGATCTATCCTACTGTGTTTTTTCTGTGTCATTTATTTCTACTCTAATCTTTATTATTTCCCTTCTTCTGCTAGATTTAGTTTTTATTTGCCTCCTGCTGGATTTAGTTTTTATTTGCTGTTCTTTTTCCAGCTCTTTTAGATGTAAGATTACATATTTGAGACTTTTCTTGCTTCTTGAGGAAGACCTGTATTGCTATAAACTTCACTCTTAAGACAGCCTTTGCTGTATCCCAAAGGTTTTGGACTGTTGTGTTTTAATTTTCATTTGCTTTCATGTATTTTTAAAATTCTCCTTTAATTTCCTGGTTAATCCATTCATTCTTTAGTTGGATGTTCTTTACCATCCATGTATTTGTGGTCTTTCCAATATTTTTGTTGTGATTGACTTCAAGTTTCATAGCATTGTGGTTTGAAAATATGCATGGTATGATCTCAATCTTTTTGTAATTATTAAGGGTTGATTTGTGACCCAGTATCTGATCTATTCTGGAGAATGTTCCATGTGCACTTGAAAATAATATGAATTTTAGGGGCGCCTGGGTGGCTTAGTCAGTTAAGCGTCTGACTTTTGCTTAGGTCATGATCTCGCGGTTCGTGGGTTCGAGCCCCGCGTCGGGCTCTGTGCTGACTGCCAGCTCAGAGCCTGGAGCCTGTTTCAGTCTGTGACTCCCTCTCTCTCTGACCCTCCCCTGCTCACACTGTCTCTCTCTCTCTCCTAGAAATAAAACATTAAAAAAATTAAAAAAAATAATATGGATTTTGTTGCTTTAAGATAAAATGCTCTGAATTTATTTAAGTCCATCTGTTCCAGTACTTCATTCAAAACCATGATTTCCTTGTTGATCCTCTGCTTGGATGATCTGTTCATTTTTGTGAATGGTGTGTTAAAATCCTCTACATTATTGGATTATTATCAATGAATTTTTTTAAGTTTGTTATTAATTGATTTATATATTTGGCTTCCTGAAGGTAAAGGCATAAACATTTACAATTGTTAGATCTTCTTGTATAAATGCTTTATTATGATATAGTGTCCTTATTTATCTCCTTTTATAGTCTTTGGTTTAAAACCTACTTTGTCTGATATAAGTGTGGCTACTCCAGCTTTCTTTTGATGTTGATTAGCATGATAAATAATTATCCACCCCTACACTTTCAATCTGGAGGTGACTTTGGGTCTAAAATGACTCTCCTGTAAGCAGCTTTTCAGTGGATCTTGTGTTTTTATCCATTTTGATACCCTATACCTATTGATTGCGACATTTAGTTCATTTACATTCAGAATAATCATTGACAGATATGAATTTAGCACCATTGTATTAACTGTAATGTCTCTGTTCCTGTAGATTGTCTCTGTTCCTTTCTAGTCTTTTGTTTTTGGTCCCTCTTTTCCACTCAAAGTGTCCCCTTTAGTATTTTTTACAGAGCTGGTTTAGTGTTCACAAACTCCTTTTGTTTTTACTTGTCTTAGAAATTTTATCTCCCCTATTCTGAATGACAGCTTTGCTGAATAAAGTTTTCTTGGCTGCATATTTTTCCCACTTAGCACACTGAATATTTCTTGTCATTCCCTTCTGGCCTGCCAAGTTTTAGTGGACAGGTCTGCTGCTAACTTTATTTGTCTACTCTTGTAGGTTAAGGGCCGTTTGTCCCTAGCTGCCTTCAGAATTCTCTATCTTTTTATTTTGCAAGTTTCACTATGGTATGTCGTATTGACCTTTTTTTTTTTTTTTTTTGAGGGGAGTTCTCGGTGCCTCTTGGACTTGAATGCCTGTTTCCTTCCCCCAGATTAGGGAAAGTCTCAGCTATAATTTGTTCAAATAAACCTTCCACCTTTTTTCCCCACTCTTTTTCTTCTGAGACTCATATAACAAGGATAATATTTCACTTTATGGAATTGCTAAGTTCCCTAAGTCTACCTTCATGATTTAATAGTTTTCTTTCCCTCTTCTTTTCAGCTTCATTATTTCCATAATTTTGTTTTCTCTATCACCTATTCTCTCCTCTGCTTCTTCAGTCTTCATTGTGATTATATTCAATATATTTTGTATCTCAGTTAAAGCATTTTTAATTTCAGCCTGACTAGTTTTTAGGTCTTTTACCTCTGCAGCAATACTTTCTCTGGTGTCTGCTATGCTTTTTTCAAACCCAGCTAGTAGTTTCGTGACAGTTACTCTAAATTCTTGTTCAGACATATTGCTGATATCTATTTTGAGCAAGTCCCTGGCTATGATTTCTTCTTGAGCTTACTTTTGGGGAGAATTCTTCTGTCTTGTCATTTTGGCTAAGTTTCTGTCTTTTGCATGTTTTGAAAGCTTGTTATGTTTCCTGCATCATAGAGTAATGCTCTACTAAAAAGAGGTTATACATTGCCCAGGACCTGGTATCCAGGAAGTGTTTCCGGTGTATACTGTATGCACTCTGCTGTTGCATTTTGGCTGCTCTTTCTCACTGGTCAGTCCTCTGAAGAGCTCCTCCTGGCTTGCAATGAGGAGTGTTCGGACCTTTACCTACTTGATTTGTTTGTTAAATAAGCCTCGGGGGGAGGGGGAGGAAAAAAGAGGAAAAAAAACCTGATCAAAAAACAGAGAAAAAGAAAAGGAACAAAAAGCCCAAACAAACAATAAAAATAAAATTTTAAACACAAACTATAAGTCTGATTCCAAAGGAAAAAAACAGAAGAAAAAAGAATAAAAAGTAAGCCTGGTCCTATTTCCACCAAAACTTCAGGTGTTGTTTTGAAGGACTTGATGTTCAGTACTTGGTATATTGTGGGGCGCTGGCTGTGCTGATCTGGAGGAGAGGCCCCCTGCACTGGCTCAAAATCAGTGTTGCCCTAGCAGTTGCCAGGCACAGCCGGGCTGGGTTTGGTGTAAGCAGAGTCCAGCCTCAACTGGGGGCCAATCTGCTGCTCTTGAAAGTTCCACCATATTGGTGACAAGGGGGAAAATGGTGCCACTCCACTCTCTCATCCCTGGACAGTAGATCTCAGGTGATCTCACACTTCCTGCTGTTCAGAGAGCTCTCACAGAATATCGAGGGTCATCAGGGCACCCTGCGTCAAAGTTCTCCTGTGTTTTATTTATCTTTGACTCTCGGCTAGGATTCAACACTCCAAATCTTAAAGGACCCAGCACTGGACAGACCCCTCTTCCGCCAGAGTAGAGCCTCTCTGTGTGGTGTCTGATGTCTTTTGTCCAAACAAAACAGTCCCACATCTGCATGGTGTATGGATTCTATGGCATAGCACTGTGAAAAGCAGTGACTAGCTTATCTGCCCTCTGTGCATACTTCAGTCCCCTGCTGATAAAAGGCTATTTGCTGGCACCTGCTGGGCTTTTTGTCCTTTAAGAGGCAATACACCTCATTCCAAATGTACTACAGGAAGGGAAATGTTCTTTCCCAGTGCATCCTGGAGAGATTTACACCATGCTATGCACTATGGGGCCAGAGCCTTCCTTCTCCCCAGGAGCCCATGCCACAGCTCTGCTCCAGACAAAACTGCACTTCCAAACTCTAAGAGTTTGAGTTCCACACACTGTTTGCAAAACACCTGCGATAATCAGAACCCCTTGCTCCTTGGTCTGTGGTCCAGAGAGGTTTTTGTCTTGTGTGAACCCAATGCCACACTTTCTCAATCCCTCATTCTCTTCCTTTTCTCTTCACAGAAAGGGCTGCCTCTCCTCTGCAGCACCACCACTTTTCTCTCCTGCAGTTCACCTCCTTGCATCTTGCACCTGCCAAGTTTTCTCCCTCCAAAGGTGGAGATCTTTTTGTCAGTGCTCAGAACAATTTTCTGGGTTTTCCAAGTGATCTGACCTCAATACAGCTGTGTTTGAGGGACAAGGAA
Organism: Proteles cristata cristata; assembly: GCA_017311185.1. NCBI lineage: Eukaryota > Metazoa > Chordata > Mammalia > Carnivora > Hyaenidae > Proteles > Proteles cristata. The sequence continues at coordinate 335,342 of JAESUZ010003765.1, read as the reverse complement.
AGCCCAGGGTCCCCTACTTCTCTAACATCTTAACTCTTCCCTGTTTCCTTTTTCAATGGATGACAGAGAGCATAAACTGAGGATAGAAAACAAAAAGGACAACATGAAAAAAATCACACAAAACGTATCTTTAGGTGCATAGAATCATAATACCAAAGCCAGTAAAACTCCTTCAGGCAAAAAATATTAGAGTGGAATAATGTGGAACAAGGGAAATATTCATAGTGCAGAAGAAACTATGTGGAATTTTTATTGTTGAGGACAAACTTGCTTATATGCTATTAAAAAGGATATTGATGACTATTAAGATGCTACAGTATTCAGAGTCTGAAACATTTTAAAGAGTAGTGAAACTTTTATTGTATCAATGTTTATACGTACAATTTAAATACAATTACATTATTTGCAATTATTAAACTTACGATTTAAACACTAGATTAAGCGGAAACAGATGAGGAAATACACAGTTTTTCAAAATGCTTCTTGAGAGTGTGTGAGTGGAAAAGTTGAAGACCATTGATCAAATACACAAAGACATTTCCACACAAACAGTGGTTCAAGGTATTTGATGAAGTCTTAACAAACTCATGAGAGAGCTTCACTCCCAAATTCAAGGATGACTGCCTCCAGCAGGGAGCCAGCTTGTAGGAAAATCGGTCACAGACACAGATAATCTAGGTCTGTGTTTCACAGAAGATCATGTTTCTTTTTATGTTATTTTCTGATAAACCATATGTCATATGGAAAGACAGCTTTGTGACTCCTTGTAGTGACAAGAAATTTGCTGGAGTTGAGGATTCAGAAAAAGAAAGGAGACTCTTGTCCAGTCAGTTTGGAGAAGGACATGGTGAGGTTGGAAGACAGGCAGTGAGAAACTGGAACTCAGGAATTTCCTAAACAAAACTCTCAGTATAAGAGGGAGAAGGAAGAATTTCACATCTGCACTAGGTGTTTACAAATCACTCACTTTACATAAGTGCTTGGTTCCAGAAATTCCTAACACTGTGATAAACTAATCTTTTACTCTGCAAAACAAACAAAAGTTCCAAGCCTTCAGCCTCTGCATGTTCTTTCCTTCATAGTCATCAGAACTGAATCTCCAAACAGGCATTCAAAACATGACCTCTGACCAGTGAGCTAGTCCTAATGCATTAACTCAGGCAATCTGCTCCTAACACATTAACTTTTCTGACCTGTGCCTTCTCATGACTATTTCATCTATTTTTTAATACACCACATGGCTGGGCCTCTGCAGCTTCTGTGGTCATATATTTTAGCTTTCCAACAATGACAGCTCCAAAATATTTATAGAGGGTGAGGTTGTGAACAGGCAATCTAGCTGAAAGAAGATAGGTATGGAACCAGCTAGACTTGAAGTCTTGTTTGTGCATGACACACTAATGGCTAAAAGCACATACTCTGAAGCTGGCTTCTTAGTTTACTTCCTGTTTGTAGCACTTATTAGCTTTGTGAGTTTGACCAGGTTACTTGCCTTCTCTGTGACTTAGTTTCCTAATTTATAAAATGGAGACAACAATAGAACTCTGTCTTAAGGTTGTTGGATGCCAGCACAGTTTCCAACTGGCCAGATTGGATAAGAGCAAGCTCAAGAGGGACCTGCCTGAAGGACTCAAATCCTTTCTCCACACTACCATTAGGAGATATAAATTCCTCGCAGAGGACATGTGGGAAAGAAGCAGAGGGGAGACTCCACTTGAAACTAGAAAAACAGAGGGGGCGATGGAATTCATATGGGCTGAAAATTTACCTAGAAGAGTCCTTTAAGTCTTTATTTTAATTTTAAAATTTTTAAATGTTTTTTATTTATTTCTGAGAGAGAGAGAGACAGCGTGAGCAGGGGAGGGTCAGAGAGAGAGGGAAACACAGAATGTGAAGCAGGCTCCAGGCTCTGAGCTGGCAGTCAGCACAGAGCCCGATGCGGGCTCGAACCCACGAACTGTGAGATCATGACCTGAGCTGAAGTCGGACACTCAACCGACTGAGCCACCCAGGCGCCCCTTGTCTTTTATTTTAATTTTTAAATTGAGGCTAACATATATGCAGTAAAATGTGTAAAGTGGACACATCATAAGTGTTCAAGTTTTTGAATTTTAACCTATGCTTAGACCTTTATATCCTCCATCCAGACCCTATTGTGAAACATTCCCATCATTGCCAAATGTAGTCACCATTTGTCAGCATACAACATTTATAATATTATTGACATATTTCCTGTGCTAACCTTTCATTTCCAACGTTTATTATTTTATTATTGGAAACTTGTATCTCTGAATCTCTTTTATCTATTTTACGCATCTCCCCACCCACCTTCTCTCTAGCACCACCAGTTTATTCTCTGTATTTAAGAGTGTTTTTGTTTGGGGGCACCTGGTTAGCTCAGTTGGTTGAACATCTGACTCTTGAATTTGGCTCATGGTTTGTGAGTTCACATTGGGCTCTGTACCCAACGTTGAGTTTCTCCCTCTCTCTGCTGCTCACACACACTCTCTCTCTTTCTCTCAAAACTAGATAAACTTTAAAAAATGTTTTTGTTTGTTCATTGTTGCTTTTTTTAATATTCCACTTATAAGTGTTGTATTTGTCTTTCTCTGGCTTCTTTTACTTACCATAATGTCCTCTAGATCCATCCATGTTGTCACAAATGGAAAGATCTCATTGCTTATTATAGCTAAGTAATATTCCATACATATATATCCATATACTATATTTGTGTGTGTGTGTGTGTGTGTGTGTGTGTGTGTGTGTGTGTACATTCTACAACAAAGGAGGCAAGGATATACAATGGGAAAAGATAGTCTTTTCAATAAATAGTGTTGGGGAAACTGGATAGTAAGATGAAAAGAATGAAACTGGACCACGTTCTTACACCATACACAAAAATAAACTCAAAATGGATTCAAGATCTAAATTTGAGACCTGAAACAATAAAACTCCTTGGAGAAAACATAAGAAGTAAGCTTTTGGATATTGCCCTTAGCAACATATTTACAGATGTGTCTCCTCATGCAAGAGAAACAAAAGCAGAAATAAACTATTGAGTTGCTTCCATATCTTGCCTACTTTAAATAATGCTGCAGTAAACACAGATGTTCATGTAACTTTTCAAGTTAGTGTTTTCATTTTCTTTGGGTAAATATCCAGTGGTAGACTCACTGGTTCATATGGTAATTCTATTTTTAAAATTAAAAAGAAAATGTTAATGTTTACTTATTTTGAGAAAGAGAGTGACAGAATGTGATCGGGGGAGGGGCAGAGAGAGTGGGAGACACAGAATCTGAAACAGGCTCCAGGCTTACACCTGTCAGCACAGCCTGATGTGGGGCTCAAACTCACAGACTGTGAGATCATGACCTGAGCCAAAGTCATATGCCCAACCAACTGAACCACGCAGATGCCTCATCTATTTTTAATTTTTTAAGGAAACCTCATACATACTGTTTTCCACAGTGGCTGCATTATCTCACATTCCCACCAACCATGCCTGAGGGTTCCCATTTCTCCACATCTCTGCCAACACTTGTTATTTCTTGTCTTTTTGATACCAGCCATTCTGATTGGTGTGAGGTGATGTCTTATTATGGTTTTGATTTTGATTTCCCTGATGATTAGTGATTTGACCATCTCTTCATGTGTCACTGACCACCTATATATCTTTGGAAAAATGTCTCTTTAGGTCCTCCACCCATTTTTTCCTGTTTTTCCATAGATTCAAAAGATTATTTTTTAAATTATACTTAAGTTCTTACACCATACACAAAAATAAATTAAAAATAGATGAAAGACCTAACTGTGAGACAGGAAACCATTAAAATCCTATAGGCAGGAACTGCTTTGACCTGACTGCAGCAACTTATTTTGACACGTCTCTGAAGGCAAGGGAAACAAAAGCAAAAATGAACTATTGGTACCTCATCAAAATAAAAACTTCTGCAGAGCAAAAGAAACAATCAACAAAACTAAAAGGCAACCAACTGGAATAGGAGAAGACATTTGCAGATAACTTACCAGATAAAGGGTTAGTATCCTAAATCTATAAAGAACTTACCAAATTCATCACACAAAAAGCAAATGATCCAGTAAACTAATGGACAGAAGATATGAATAGACACTATTCCAAAGAAGATATCCAGATGGCTAATAGACATGTGAAGAGATGCTTAGTATCACTCATCATTAGGGAAATACGAAACCTCAATGAGATATCACCTCTCCCCTGTCAGAATGGCTAAAATTGACAACTCTGGAAACAACAGATGTTGGTGAGGATGTGGAGAAAGGGAACCCTACTGCAATGTTGGTGGGAATGCAAGCTGGTGCAGTCACTCTGGAAAACAATACGGAGGTTCCTCAAAAAGTTAAAAATAGAACTACCCTACGACTCTGCCCATTTTTAAGTGGATTGTTTGGGGAGTTTTGGTGTTGATTTGTGTAAGTTCTTTATATATTTTAGATATTAACCCCTTATCAGGTATATTGTTTGCAAATATCTTCTCTCATTCAGTAGGTTGCCTTTTTGTTTTGTTGATGGTTTCCCTTGTTGTGCAAAAACTTTTTTGGTGAGGCAGGGATATAGTCCCAACAGTTTATTTTTGCTTTTGTTTCTCTTGCCTCAGGAGACATATCCATATATATATTGCTAAGGGCAATGTCCAAGAGCTTATTTCGTATGTTTCTCAGAGGAGTTTTATGGTTTCAGTTCTCAAATTTAGATCTTTAATCCATTTTGAGTTTATTTTTGTGTATTTGTTTCATTCTTTTGCATGTTACTATCCAGTTTTCCCAGTGCCATTTATTGAAAAGATTATCTTTCCCCATTGTGTATCCTTGCCCCCTTTGTTGTAGATAATTTGGCCATATAGGTAAGATTTTCTTTCTGGGGTCTCTGTCCCATTTTATTGATCTATGTCATACTTTTTTTGTACTAGTGCCACACTCTTTTGATGAGTTTATATTGAAATCTGTGGTTGAGATACCTCCAGCTTTGTTCTTTCTCAAGATTGTTCTAACCATTCAAGGTCTTTTGTGGTTCCATTCAAATTTTAGGATTATTTGTTCCATTTCTGTTAAAATGTTATTGGTATTTTGATTGAAATTGCATTGAATCGAAAAAGACCTTTTAAAAGAAAGGAAACACCAAGAATTGAAACACCAATATGTGGCTGAAATCCATATCTTCATCCCTCAACACAGTCCTCCTTGCTATTAGTGAGGACAAGAGCCCAGGAACTCAGATAACATATAGCAAACCAAGTCACATTTTTTTTCTTTGCACAACTGAGATACAAAGTATAAATTTTATTCCATTGCTAGTTGTTAGGCCTAGAAATAGGCTTTATGGCTTAGGATGCCCAAACCATGATGAAAGAGGCATTGCCAAAAATAGGCCTGGGAAACTAATGACGTTATACCCTGTTCACTGAGGGAATCACTTGGTGTCATAAGCTGTCCCCACTCTTGGAGAATCCAGCAAAATATCATATAGCCACGTGTTGCCCTGCATCTAGTAAAGAACACTTGGAGACAACCTCAGGTGTTTCTGACAGTCTTTATACCCTTCATACCTCCAGCTTCCCCCAAATAGACGTCTATTGCCTTTTAAGGTCCATTTGCTTCCTTCCCTTCTTTCCTTCTTCCAGCTTTTGGAAATGAGCCATTCCCAGAAATAACAGGCTTTCAGTGGTTTCTGTTTCAAAGGGTGGGTCCCCTCCACCTGACAAGTCATCCTGTCTCCCTCTCTGCTCGTCCTCATGTCTGCACCCACTGATTCAGTGGACTAGCCTCCTCTTCTGTTTTGATTCCTACAGGGCACTTCTCTTCAAATAGCCCTGAACTGCAGAAAGCACAGTGCAGAGATGCTATGAGCAATAAAAAGGAAATACTGATGCAATAAATAACATGGACGACTCTTAGATGCATTTTGCTATGTGAAGGAAACCAGACTGAAAAGTCTACACATTGTAGGTAGTCTCCCATGCATGGATAATCCATAGTGTACTTACCCAGTTGCCAGTTGAGAGACAGTTGGATTGTTTCCAGGTTTTGAATAAAACCTCTAAAAACAGGGGTGCCCAGGTGGCTCAGTCAAAAGATATGTGACTCCTGACTTCAAGGTCATGAATTTGAGCCTCATGTTGGGTGTAAAGATTACTTAAAAAATAATAATAAACTTTTAAAAAATCTTTAGAAAAAAACCCTCTAGAAACATGTACATACAGGTTTTTGTGTTGGACTACATTTTGAGATTTGATAAGAATAGGATTATGCCAAAATAAAGTATTGCTCTAAGAGCAAAATAGAGAATCAAAGACAGTGTGATTGCTTGAATAAGTTTTTTTTTTTAATGAATCTAGTGAAGTAAAAGGAAACACAGAGACACAGAGGAAGAGACAAAACACATACCAACATAAAGAAAGAATACATGTTTTAATAATAAACTATCCAGAACTACAAGGAAGTATAGGGTATGTGTAATAGAAAGAAAGAATAGTATTAATTTAAAAATTTATTAGAAGTAGAAATTGCCTATGAAAAAACAATATAAAAGAAAGAAAAATGCTGTAATATATCATCACAAAAGTCTTATGAATATTCCAGTAAAAAGCTGGTCATCTCTAGACACACCAACCACAATGGGCACAACAGATGAAATAGTCTTCCTGATCAAGTGTCCTTGACACTTGACAAATGACGATGCCTATCTGGACAGCCTGGTCATGGCCTCCACCACAGCTACTGCAATTCTGAGATCATTATAGTCTCCACTGAAGGCTCTAGGACAACTGAAGCCTCTGTCCTCCACAGTCACCACAATACCTGTTGAGACCACCACAAGATTCCTGCCCACCACATCATTCAACACAGTTTCTCAGAGCACAACAGCCTCAATAAGAACGTCTATTCCCACCACAGTCTTCACCATGACTTCTGAAACCTCCACAAGCTCTAGGACCACTGTGGCTTCCACCACTGCCTCAGGATCCACTGTGGAGTCTATGTTCAAAATAGGCTCCAATACAGACTCTGAGCCCATCAAGACCATCATGGCCACCTCATCAGTCCTAAATTCACCACAGATTTTTCACTATTTCTGTGACCACTACAAGCAAAATCACAATTTCTGAGACCTGACATCACAACCACAGCCTCAGAGATTACCACAGCCTTCACTTTAGCCTCATTGCTCTTCTAGGCCTCTACTTCTGCCTTTGAGGTCCCCACAGTCTCCACCAGAGTCTCTGGACCTTTCATGGTCTCTTCTATCACCTTGGTGCCCACCAAGGTTACTGACTTTTCTACTCAGACCATCACCAACACAGCTATATCAGGTACTGACCACTATATCTTTTCTAAGCACACACATTTACCTCCAGTGACAACCATCATTTTTATTCCTGTTTCTGTCATTTCTGCTCTAGACTCTAGTCAAGCCACCACTCCTATTAGATATAATTTGGTTCCCTCTTGTTGAATCCTGTTTACTTCTGGTCTCACCTTCTTTTGTTCAGTGTCCTTCATTTCCATCCCAATCTTTGCAAATATCCCCACATACACACCCCAACACACACATTAATTATGTTCTATCACTTCTGCTTAGAGGGAACTCACCTCAACTCTGTGACAAATATCTCCATTTGTCAGATGCTGTCACTTCTGTGCCAAGAATAATCAGCTCTGTCCCACCCACCTCTGTGACATGGCCATCTCACCTTCAATACATTGAATGCTGGCCCAGGGGCTGCTAACTACACTTCATGAGCCAAACCTGACCTTTTATCTGATTTCTCAAAATAAGGGCTATTGAAACACAGCTGCACATACTCCATTATATTTATAGCTGCTTTCCAGCTACTTTGCATACTTGAGAGAGAGACTTTGTGACCCAAATAGCTTAAAAATTTGCTGCCTGATGACCTTTTACAGAAGTTTGCCAACCCTTTCTCCAAGGTTGATTAAGACCAAAGTGATTTTTTTTTTATATTCTGCCACCTGCTCTGAATAAAGTCACCTCTGCACTTGTCATAAGCACTCATGTTGGGTGTGATTCTACATATTTTGTTCTGAGCCACCTACTGCTATTCCAGTGACTAACATTGCTCTTGTATCAATATAACCACTTCTGGTGTAAGCACAACTCTTCCTGTTGATGCCACCTACTGCATGTATTAAGCCCCCCACCTTATTCTGAGCCAGCCTCTCCTGTCTCTAAAGCCAGCCTCCTCCCTGTGGGTCAGGTTCTTCCACATATGTTCTGAGCACACTCACCTCACCTTTGTTGACCACCCTAATTGTGTTAGATTATGTCACCTGTGCTCCCAGCCATGGCCACGTCTCACCCCTGAGTAAATCTGACTCCATCATCCTTTCCTCCAGCAACATCCTTACGTCCAGTGAGTACATCACAAGAATATCAGACTCTGTCCCTTTTATCCCACCCCACCTTCTCTATTTGGGTGATCACTTCTAAAATTGAGTAAGTCTTCTCCTACATCAATTACAGTTACATTTCCTCAGTCTTAGCCTTCACCATCACCAGTGGACATAGTCTACATCTTCTTCTCTAAGACACTCACCTCTACTCTGGGGACCATTGGCTCAGGTGAATCACCTTCTACCATCTCTCCTCCCACCACAACAGCTCTTCTCAAACTACCACACCCATGAGTGTGTTAGATCAACCCTTCTTCTCTAAGTACACCTGCCTCCCTTTCAATTACCTGTTTCCTAGGCACTAGGACCCCTGGAACCAGACCAACTACCCACATCTCTGTCACCATGGCCCTTGCAATGGACTCTATATCCCCTGCTACCAGGAATATTGTCCCTGAGATAGCCCCAAATACCTCTGACCTGGGCACATCCACTGGTGGAGCATCATCTACCACCTCTGTTCCAGGTACCAGGAACACCAGGATGAGATCCACCCAGGAGCCAACCCCCACTCCTGGAAGAAGCAGAACATCCCCCAAATTGGGCCAAGACATCACAGGCACAAACACAGTTACCAAGAGTCAAATGCCAACAAATGAGACTAAGCAAGGAGATATTTGCAGCCCTGGGGCATCATCCTCATTTCTCTGTCTGCAGTCATAGTGGCTGTTGGACTACTAACAGGACTGAGTTTTGGGCTGGTGAGTATCAAGGCTGAGTTAATAGAGAAGCCTGCTAAGAAGGCAGAGTGTGAATGGGAAAAGAATTCATGTAAATAGTGCCATTAGGATATCCAGAATGAGAAAGAAATATAAGTTGGCATGCTAGGAGGAAAAAATCACGTACTATGCTATAAAGGCTAGAGAGAATGATTAACTCAGGGAAGTGATAAATTTAAAGTAGAAAAAGAGGAGAAAAAATATAAAATTAGGGCTAATATGAAAGGATTATTATTTTATGTGCAAGGCCCACATATAATGAGAACTGAATTACCTGAGTTTTTACCAAGTGCTAAGCTCAGGGCTGAGTACTTAAAATGCATCATTCATTTCATTTCCTCTACAGTCCTAATGGGATATTATGGCCATCTGATAGATTAGGAGCCTGGAGCTCCATGATCTTAGTTATTTGCCCCAGCACATGCAGTAAGTAGCAGATCTGAAACTCTAACCCAGGTTGGTTTGATCCCAGAGTTCATACCTATAATCTCAAGGCTCTACATGAATGGAGGAGCACACGGCTTTAGACACAGTGTGGGCCATGAGTGGAGCCATAGCTGTCAGAGTGGCTATGGCATGAATCGTGGCAGAAGTTATGGACTAGAAGAGGCCATTACAATAGCTGTGAAATGGACCACAGAGAAGGCCACTGAGGAAGCCATCAAGTGGGCCACAGAGGAAGACATCACGGAAGCCACAGCAGGACAAGATGGTCACATCCATAAACTGGATAATATATTGGAAAATATTATGGAAAAGGGTATCATAGAGAAAATAATGATCATAGAATGATTAAATGAAGTTATAGGAACACCTGGCTGGCTCAGACATCAGAGCATGTAACTCTTGATCTCAGGGTCTTGACTGGGCACTGAGTCTACTTAAAAAAAAATAAATAAATAAAATAAAATGGAGTATAAAAAGGTTCTCACAATGAGCATGGAGTCTACTTTAAAAAAAATTTTTTTTTAGGGGCGCCCGGGTGGCTTAGTCGGTTAAGCGTCCGACTTTCGCTTAGGTCACGATCTCACGGTTCGTGGGTTCGAGCCCCGTGTCGGGCTCTGTGCTGACTGCCAGCTCGGAGCCTGGAGCCTGTTTCAGTCTGTGACTCCCTTTCTCTCTGACCCTCCCCTGCTCATGCTGTCTCTCTCTCTCCTATAAATTAAAAAAAAATAAAAATTTAATGTTTTATTTCTGAGAGAGAGAGACAGCGTGAGCAGGGGAGGGTCAGAGAGAGAGGGAGACACAGAATCTGAAGCAGGCTTTAGGCCCTGAGCTAGCTGTCAGCACAGAGCCCCACGCGGGGCTCGAACCCATGAACCGTGAGATCATGACCTGAGCCAAAGTCAGAGGCTTAACTGGCTGAGCCACCCAGGCTCCCCCACAGAGTCTACTTTAAAAAAAAAAAAAAAAGTTAGATTCTATTGTAGGGAGTCAGTGGTCATCCTCAGAACATTGTCTCTCCCATCTCCCACCAGCCAATTCAACGTCAGTGTTTCTCATCCCTATATTTCCTCAGGGTGCTATAAATGTTACCACACATTTCTAAGAAACAAAAGCACAATATAAATATATTATCAGGACCACAGTCTTATTTGTTTTCCTTTTTGTTCTTTTAATATTCATTGATTTTTTTTTTTTAATATTTGCTATGTTCCAGACACTGTCCCAGGAGCCTTTAAATACATCATCATTTAACCCTTAAAAGTCCTCGAGGATACTTTGAGGTAGGCAAAGATATTTAAATAAGACACAAAAAGCACTAACTATAAAGAAGAGTTTGATTGTTTGGACTTCACTAAATTCCAGCATCAGAATGCACCTGGGGTACCTGGGTAGCTAAGTTGGTTAAGCATCTGATTTCAGCTCAGGTCATGATCTCATAGTTGATGAGTTTGATTCCCATGTTGGACTTTGTGCTGACAGCTCAGAACCTTGAGCCTGCTTTAGATTCTGTGTTTCCCCCTCTCCCTTTACCCCTCCCCTGCTTGTGCTCTCTCTCTCTCTCTCTTTCCAAAGTAAATAAATAAATAAAATTTAAATTAAAAAAAGTATATACTAGTAAGAGAATGAAAAATAAAGCCAAAGATGGAATCGGATATTGTAATACATATATCTGACAAAAGATATTCATAATATCCGTATTATAAATGGATATGTATGGATATAACTTATATCCATAATATAAAAAGTACTACAAGTCAATAAGAAAAAAAACAGTAATTAAAAATGGGCAGAAGATTAGATAAACTCTTAACAAAAGAGTATATCAAATGCTTAGTGAACATTTGAAAAGGTGCTCAATATTATTTTTTTAATCAGGGAAATGAAAATCAAAACCACAATCAGATACTACTACATAAATATCAAAATAACTAGAAGTTAAATGACTGATAATACCAAATATTGGTTGAACAACTGGAATTCTTATACATTGTTAGTGGGAATGTAAATTGACACAATTATTTTGGGAAAACGGCCACACTAAAATTAAACACACATGTATCCTATGTCCCAAAAATCCCACTCCTGAATAAATATATCCAACAGAAATGAGTACCTATGTCCACCAAAAGACATGTCTTGTAGGATCTTTACCCAAAGCAGTGCTGAGCTGGCAATTACCCAAAAGTCTATTAACAACAGGAAAGAAACACATTGTGACATGTTTGTATATGGAAAGCTATGCCATAGTAAAGAAGAATGAACTACTGGGGCGCCTGGGTGGCTTAGTCGGTTAAGCGTCCGACTTTCGCTTAGGTCATGATCTCGCGGTTCATGGGTTTGAGCCCCGCATCGGGTTCTGTGCTGACTGCCAGCTCAGAGCCTGGAGCCTATTTCAGAGTCTGTATCTCCCTCTCTCTCTGACATTCCCCTGCTCACGCTGTCTCTCTCTCTCTCTCCTAGAAATAAAAAAAAAAAATGAAGAAGAAGAAGAAGAATGAACTACTGAATCATGCAATTACATCAATGAATCTCATAGACATAATGTTGAATAAAATAAGTCAAAAAACAAAAAGTACACACTATGTCATTCCATTCACATGCAGTTCAAAAACATTTCTGGGAGAAGACATAAGTGAACCTTGTGGGAGAGGAATATGATATTGTTCTATATTTTGTCTGAATGGTGATTACGAGTGCATACATATGTAAAAGTCCATTGAAATGTGCACATAAGATTTGTACACTTTATTGTGTCTAAGTTATGCCTCAATTAAAAAGTGAAAAATGTATCCTCTGAGACCTTATTTTTCAGGCAGTATTATGAGTTCCTTCGTCAGAGGATGTGGCTGGGACACACAATGATAAATAAGGTATTCTGTAAGCCCAGTGACAGGATGTTGTTGGAAGATTTCTGTGCAGGGATGGCAAATATCTATTTCAATGATGACAGATCACTGTTTCCTCCAGGTTGGAAGAGGTTCAATGTAATCAACCTGACACCAGTTTTCTCTGGACAATGGTGCCATATGGTGGGTTACCATTGATCTCTACTAAGTGAAATAAGCTAGACACAGAAAGACAAATACTGTATAATCTAAGTTATGTGTAGAATCTAAAAAAGCCAAACTCCTAATCTGGAGAATAGAATGGTGGCTGTCATGGGCTAAGCAGTGGGAGAAATGGGGGAGATTTTCATCACAGGGTTTAAAATTTTCAGTTATAAGATGAATATGGTCTGAAGAGCTAATGTATAGCATGGTGACTGTAGCTGACAGTACTGTATTATATAACTGAAATTCGCAAAGAGAATAGAATATAAACATTCTCTCTCATACGCACAACAAAAGAAAATTGAGCCAGTGCAAATAGTTGCTGGGAGTTTTCATGTGCCTAAATAGTTCCTCCCTACTTTGTATGGTCCCAGGGGACTTGTGAATGCCAAGCCTTATTAACTCCCACAACTGAGTGGTTTCAGATCTAGTCCCTCAGATGGCAGATGTAACAGTTGGGGTGCTAGATGTATAAACAAGCTTCTTCCAAGGAGAAGCTGGAAACTTAGTTTTATCGTTGGAGTGAGCCAGGAAGGAGATGACAAGGGACATGTGCACCAGCTCCCTCAGGCTCCTGGGAATATACAAGTCAATATTGAAATGCAGCCTGCTCAGGAACTGGGCCCTCAGGAAGCAGCTGGGAGAGTCAGATCGCTCCCAGGAAACACTGGGAGATGAGTAATTTTGCCTGCTCCCTCTGTGCTGACCCTAGTGGGGACAGCCACAGGGAGTGCTCTTGTGCCCGTTTAACAACTGCTTCTTGGGGCGCCTGGGTGGCTTAGTCGGTTAAGCGTCCGACTTTCGCTTAGGTCATGATCTCGCGGTTCGTGGGTTCGAGCCCCGCATCGGGCTCTGTGCTGACTGCCAGCTCGGAGCCTGGAGCCTGTTTCAGAGTCTGTGACTACCTCTCTCTCTGAGCCTCCCCTGCTCACGCTGTCTCTCTCTCTCTCTCTCTCCTAGAAATAAATAAAACATTAAAAAAAAATTTAAAAAACAAACAAAACAAAACAAAAAAACAACTGCTTCTTGAATAGTCTTGTGGAATTTGTATTATTGGCTATCAGAGCTAGATGGTGTGGGGGCCTGTCCCCTAGGTGACAGCCATAAAAGTTGGGGTGGCAAGAAGCTAGTGACTTGGTTTTATTGTTGGAGCCAGCAGGAGGGAGAAGACTGCAGTAAGAGCCCACCAGCTCTTTTGGGCTCCAGGAAGTATTCCAGTCATCATCTACATGTGGACTAAATAGAAGCCAGACTCCCAAATAGCAAAGTTGTTCAAGTATGCAGTCAAATCTGTTCCAGGGAATACAAAAATGGACACTTTTGCTTGCTCTCTCTGCACTGAGCCTGGGGGTGGGGGAATAGTGGAGCGAAGTGCTTGCATGCCCCTTTAACAACTGCTTCTCTGTTTGCTATAGGTACTCATGAATGTAAACCCCATTGGCACACAGAGCTAAGTAATTTGAGAGCGCATTCCTCTTGTGGCAGCCTTAAAAGTTGGAATGCTAGATGTGTGAACCAAACTCTGCTCCTCAGGGACTAGCTGGGAGTTTGGGGGTTCCCTCTGATTGTAAGGTGCTATGCTAGGGTTTGGGTTTATGATGAAGGCATGTCAGCCTTTCTTACCCATTTTGATGTGGGTACTTTCTTAGTTGCCCAATGTGTAGGAGTCACTCAACTAGTTTTTGGATATCTCTCAGAGTAAATTGATCTGTGTATATTATATTAGTGCATCTATGGGAGGAGGAAAAGTCAAAAGCCTCCTATGTTACCATCTTGGTGATGTCACTCTGGAATAAAATAATTATCAAACTTCCATCCTTCTCCACACATCTCTTCCTCATCATAACTTTTTATTCTTGAGAATGGGGTTCCAAAGTCAGATGATACCGGTTACGTCAAACAATGTGACATATTTTTCTTTATGTGCAGTTTGTACCATGTAACTTTTTACTACCCTGATATATGTAGGGCTTGGACCTTCAGCTGGGACTTTTGCTCCCTGCTCAAAAACCCTCCACTAGAAGTGTGGCTAGGGAGACCAGTAGTTAACCCCCAGCTACAGGGATCGAAAACTTCACTCAGTTGTTGTGTGTTGGTAAATGTTTAACAACTAACTCTCCATGGGGAAAAACCCTGATATACACCATTTTCTGATTCCCTGCATGGCCGATTTCAAGCTACCAACATGATGTTATTGAACAGGAATTTGTAAGAGATGCACAGTAACAAACCAATATATAGTAACAGATAGTAACCAAATTAGAAAGTGAAGAGTTTTGATTACTTATTACTTTATTTTTAATTTATTTAAACTGGAAATTTATATTAATTTAAAAAATTAAATTATTTTTTAGATTAGCTTCAGGTTCACAGCAAAGCTGAGCAGAAAGTACAGAGTTCTCATATGCCCCCTACCTCCAAACACACACAGCTTCCTATAACTTAATTTTTAACAATGCCTGCATTTAAGAACAACCTCACAAATTTCCTAAAAATATAACAATCAGTTCATACAAGCCAGTATGAGCCAGCTCTAGTACTTACTGCCATTTACCACATACCTGGAGAGGCTACTGAAATGATCACTGTAGCATCTGCTACATGGACCTTGGAAACCAGTATTATGAAGAAAATCTCATCTTGCGGGTAAAGACACCTTTATGGCTTCCAAATCCCCAGCTATCTTGGAACAGGCACCCACTGAGTTTTAGAAAAGTTAATTTTCTTTCTCTTTCCTACTGCTCTAGAAATTAAACTTACCCAAGAAAACCAGGATTCTGTTTATCTCTGGCTCAAAGGATAGGTCTCTTCATATCTGGAAATTGTGCTGTCCCTGTTCTGCTTCCCTCCTTGTTTCTTCCTAGAAGGAAGAGTGCCAACTATCCTCTATCTCCCCCTAACACCACCAGACATGCCTTTCTCCAAACAAAAGCATACCCTCCCACCTCTCTCAATCCTAAATAACCACAACGACCAGCAAAAGTTACTCCTTCAAAGGAAGGGGAAGCCCAGAAACACTGGCTTCCTTTCCCTAGTAGCAGCCATAAATGCCACAGCTATACTCAGGCAAGAAAAGGAAGAAAAATTGGAAAGATAGAATGTGGAGTGCTCTGTGGTTCCCAGGGGTCCAGCTCTCCCATCTTCCAGGACTGGCTCTTGGCCAGTCTTCACCTCTAATCCAGAAACTTGATTTCCGAAGCATCTGATCTTTGACTGTCCTGCTTTGCATCCCATTTTTGCTTTGGAACCTGGGTGGTTTTTTCAAGATAAAAAGAAGAAAGTTCTCTTCTGCCTTTCGGTTCCTGTGTTGCTTCACTTTCACCTTCTGGGACCTGGTAGGTGAATTACTGGTTTCCCAAAAAGAACAACATGCAGACCAGAGAAACTAAAGGAGATGGGGTCCCCTGTATGAAGCATCATATCCTTAAATTCTTATTCTTTTTCTAGAAGCAATAATGATTACAGTTTTTGCCCATTTCTATGAAATTCATTACCGATTCCACTCTTCAGACTATAATGCTGATCCCACTTTTCTCTTGAAGCAAATCCATCTTCATCTCCCCCGGCCATGTGCCTCGTCAGGAGGCAGGGAATAAGTCTCATTTCTCTGGGTAGCCTGGATTGCAGAAGCTAACTGATGCATGCTTTATACTGAACCAGGAGATCCTAGTTTTAATATATCATCAAGTCAAAATCAGTACAAGGCCCAGTAAAGGCAATACAAGTGATAATATTTCCTCCACAAATGCTGTCCAATATCAAATTATTAACCTTAATAGCCCTTGAGGATGCCCACCTGCGCCCAGGGTGGCATGAGTGCAATTAGTCCAAGGGGGAAACAAACTGACCTCCTGTGTGAGTCCAGCTGATGGGCCTGCAGGTTTAACTAACTCCTATCCCTCTTGGAATTCAATGATTTTCAGGTCTCAATAATTATAGACTACTTTAGCTCACATATAGCCTCTTTATCTCCCTTGTCAAATGAAATTTTTTTAAAAAGGTGGGGAAAATTTAAAGAAAGGATTTTAGTTGAATGAAGATGAGGATTTTAGGAGTTCCCCCTCCCCCCTCTCCCCTCCCAACAATCTTGCATTGTTCCTGGTTTCCTTAACTGGAGTCTGTTCCTCTTCCCACACCAGCCCTGAGACTGACTCCAACACTGTCTGCCATTATGGTAGACACTTCCTTCCCATCTTACACTCCACTGTTAAAGTAGGAGCTACCACTGAAGTGGAAACAAATACTCCTGTTCAAGGTATAGTCTCACTCCTAACATATATGACTACCTCCATGTTGGTTACCACCAACCCTGAACAAAATCTAGCATTCCTGTTTCAGAGAAAATCAACACTGGAATAGAAACAACTTTGACTGACCTAGACACCACTGCCACTGAAGTGGGCATTAACACTTCTGCCCAAAGTATAAGCACTTCTGGAACAGGTACACCTATTCTCGTCTCAGGCACCACTTATCACTGGAATAAACACCACCTCCTCTTTGCAAGCATCATCCACTAAGGAAATAGGCATAACCACAACTCCTCAAATTCAGCCCCCTCCCCCCCCCACTGAAATACCATCAATCGTCATCATCAGCCTAGAACAGAATCAGCCACTCCTGTTTCAGATAAGGCCAGCACTAGGACAAAAGTCACCACCTCTGACCAAGACACAACTGCCACAATAACAGGTACAACTTTTGCCCAAGGCATAAACACTCAAGTGTCAAATGCATCCACCCTCATTCCAGGCACCATCTTCATTGGAAAAGGAACAACCACCTGTGCTTAAGGATCAGCAACCATGGAAACAGGGATAGCAACTTCTGCTCAAGGCACAGTCAACCTTGGAATAGGTACAAACTATCTTAACACAGTCCTAAGCACAACTACCATGGTAGCTGGCACAAGTTTCACCAAAGGCACACCCACCCATACATCAGGTACATGATCCTTATCCTATATATCACCATCCCATACACATTATTTTCTAAAGAGGTATCGTCACCTCTTTTAAAGAATCAGTCACTGCTGAAATAGTATTAGTGTCTCCAGTACAAAGTTTAAACCAAAATAGACATAACCACCCCAGTTCTTGACATAGCCATTGTGGGGACAAGTATATCCATTTTTGTCCAGGACACAACCACCCTGAATTGGGTACATCTCTCCTTACCCCCAGACATCACTATGATCAGAACAGGAACCATGGTCTTTGCCTGAGGATCACCCAGTACTGAAAAAGGAACTTCTGATTGAGCATGACAACCATTGGAGCAAGAACATTCCTAAGTCCAGGTCCAAACCATCATGAGAAAAGACACAGCACTCTTCATCTCAGTCACCACAAGCTCTGTCTCAGGGAATACCATTTTTTCTGGAAGATGAAAGTTTTTCTGGCCAAGGCAACAGCCTTCATGGGAATAGTGTGAACCCTGCTTCTTAAGGACAACCTGCACTACAACAGAGACTGCCACCTATGTCTTAGGCACCAACTGATTCCTGTGGTTGGAACATTACACTCTTCCTTGGGCAGAACCCCCACTGAGATAGGCACATCCATTCCTGCTTCAGGCACCACAGCTTAGGGACCCACCTCTACCTCAGTCACCATAGTCATGGAACAGGATCTACCCTTGAAATAATCAATACCATTGAACTTATTGAAAGCACCTGTAAAGCAGACCTGTTCCTTTCCAGTGCACGCAGTGTGAGCCACATTCCAGTGACTGTGGTAAAATCAAGATATTTATTTATTTATCCTCATTTCTCTGGCTTCAGCTGCAGTTGCAGCTGCTGTCATTCTGTTAGCAGAACTTGGATTTGGCCTGGCAATTATTTGTAACTGGTTAACGAGGAGGCTGTTGGTGACAAAAGATCACAGTTTTGGGGTATATGTGGAATGCATGGAAATAGTACCATTTAAAGTGTTCATAATTAGAAATAGTAAATGGTAAAGATTGTCAGAACAACAACAAAAAAAAGGACACTCAGAGACAGAAAGCATTGCATCTTATAGAGACAAGATAGGAAGAGTAAAGCAGAAAACAAAAGAAAGATGGATAAAGAAGATAAAAATTGAGAGGGAAGAGAGAGTTGGAGTCCAGGAGAATAGAGAGACAAGGGAATAGGGGAGCAAAACTCTAAGATTCCCAAAATTTAACACCAAAGTAGACTTTTTTAGATGCAAAGGAGCGGAGAATCAAATGTTCTATACTGGTTTCCCTTTGGGTTCTACCCTTTAATCCAGTTGTGTTCTCCAAGAGTACAGTCCTTGCCCTTTAATGTTTCCATCCCACTGGGGGTTAAAACTATGTTTGTATCTTCTTAGCAGAGCTGAATAGGTTGACATACAAAAATCCTGTGGCCATATCAAGGCAGAATAACAGGAGCAAACCAGAGAGGATGGGAGACAAAACAGTCAGCCTGATGAAGTGCTAAGATTTGCAGAGCTCAGCCAGGGCTCTCCACCTCTCCATTATTCCTCCTTGGGGCTGAGAGCTGAATTCAGTCCCAGACTGCATTCTGCATTCAGATATTCACCAAGACTTTCTATTTTATTTCAGTGTATTTTCCTCTTTATCTGAAATTTTGACAACTCCAACCATAAACAGTTTCTTTGCTTTTAAATTCTTCCATCTGGAAAGCAGTGTATACAGACTCAAATCTACTAGTTTTCTCCCAATTGTGCTGGCACTGTCTTATTTAAGACCAAGGCATAATAGCAATAATTGTAGGTAATTTATAAAACACTTACTTTGTTCCAGGGACTGTGTGAGTACTTTACAAGTGCTATTTCATTTTATCCTCCCAATAACTCTGTAGGAAAAAAAATGTGCTATTATTTCCATTTCAGAGACAAGAAGACATAGACAGTTTAAGTAATTTACTGAGGGGCACACAGCAGAGCTAGAACTCAGCTCAGGATTTTTAAAATTCAGGAATCCACACTCTTTTTTTTCTAATGTTTTATTTATTTCTGAGAGAGAGAGAGCATGAGCAGGGGAGGGCCAGAGAGAGAAGGAGACACAGAATCTGAAGCAGGCTCTGAGCTAGCGGTTAGCACAGAGCCCGATGCAGGGCTCAAACCCGCGATCTGTGAGATCATGACCTGAGCTGAAGTTGGACACTTAACCGACTGAGCCACCCAGGCACCCCAGGAATCTACCTTCTTAACTGCAAGGTTGTAGATAGATTTCAAGACTGTGGCTTTCTCAGGTCAGTTACTCTTAGTCTCCTAAACACACATTTCTTTAATTAATACAATGACTGATTCCTGCACTTTGGTGGGGTCCATCCTCTGAACATTGGGAGACTGATTGTTTTTGCTTTGTAAATTCTACCATATTGGTACAGCGTAATAAATGAGAATTCATAGACACAGTAAGGTCATTTTATTTTATTTTTCTTGTTTTGCCATCTTCTCAGAGAGAGAAATAATAACATAGTTATTACAATGTTACAAAGGTAACACAGTGATACAAAGAGAAATACAAAGGAAGGAAAGAGGTTGAGAAGAGATTTTTTAATGGGTTTTCCTAAAAAGTGAAAGACTGACTTCAGTCAACCTGGTGTGCTATAAAATGGGAGAGAAGGATTAATTTCTTAACATATTTATATATTTTTCCTTCTAGAGGGATACTTCTGCCTCTGAGAAATATTAGCATATAATACATCTATGACGTAGGCCTGGGTCCATTGTCCTGCAGCTTCAACAATAAAATGAGCTATGGAGGGGCCCTTGGTTTTGGCCATGAGGAAGCGATAATGCAGGCCATGAATGGAACCACAGTCATAAAGGTGATCATAGAATGAGTCATGAAGTATTCACAGAGGAGTTCAGGGTGGAAGCCAGATATGAGACCATGACAGAAGTCATGATAGAGACAACCACAGGGCAGGCCCCAGAGGAAGTCATTGAAGAGGGCATGGCTATAGCCACTGGAAAATGGGAGACATTCTGAGGGGGACACCTTATGGAAGGAAGGACATGGAGGAGAAGACAAAGCTCTATAATGGGGAAGTGAGTGAAGACAGGGGACCAGAATGTTCTCAGGGAATGGCCATAAGTTATGGCATAGCTCAAGAATAGAACCAAGGAAAGCCTCTCAATATCTGACTAACAGAGCTCAAGCATAGTGTGGTTTAGAAAGATAGCCAGTTTTTCAGCCTTAGAAACAACCTCAAGTAAATGTATTCCCTGGGCTCTCCCCATAACTCAGAATCTCAAGATGAAGGAGTTTGCTGGCCCTTGATAGGAGTGGGGATGGGCACTGTGACTGGACTCAACACAGCATTCCAGTACCCTCCAGAGCTTGAGTTTGTCTTTGAAGAGTCATCTTCTCTTCTTTTGTGTCTTCTTCAGATATTGTATGTCTAAGAAGAGAATTACTAGATACACTAAGGTATAAAAATTCTTTAACATATGTGGTATCCAGATTAAATGCTTTTTTTTTTATTTTATTTCTTTTGCTCCTTTCCTTTGTTTCTGAGTGACTGCCTGTGCCACACAGTGTGCTAAGAGCTTTTACATGTACCATCATCTGGTCCTCATAACAATCCTATGAAGTCCAGATTACACTTCTCACTAAGCAGATGAGAAAACTGCAACTCAGAAAAAAAGCTAATAAGTGAGCAAGATTGCATTGTAAGACAAGTTCTCTAACTCCATCTGGTTCTCGGAGGGTGTGTGTGTGTGTGTGTGTGTGTGTGTGTGTGTGTGTGTGGAATTTTTCTATTTAGAAGTATTATAGGGATTTTTTACCCTCAGAGTAGAGTGCTGAGATCCTAGTAGCAACTTGTGACTGACCACACCACTAATCCATCCCCCCAAGGAACTTCCCAATGCAGAAAATAGATCAACTTCCAAGCCCAAGGCATCCTAGAATCTAGATTCTTGACCCCTCCACATTCAAGACCTCATTTTCTACCACAGCACATTCTCTCTATACAACTTCTAGGACTCAGTCATTCACAGTTCTTTCATATCTTAAGATATAAGCTCCCAAAGAACACAAATTTATGTTTCGTTTATTGGAGTACAATGTCCAGCACATAGTGGGTAACGACTAAGTATTTGTGGGATGAATCCCCAACCATCTCTTGCTTGTCAGCTCATTTCCACAAGCTTTATATGCCATGAATATTCTTCCACCTAAACGTCTAAATGATCTGAAATGGCTCCTCTGCCAGG
The DNA here is from genome assembly GCA_017311185.1 of Proteles cristata cristata. NCBI lineage: Eukaryota > Metazoa > Chordata > Mammalia > Carnivora > Hyaenidae > Proteles > Proteles cristata. The sequence goes on along the minus strand of JAESUZ010003765.1, from coordinate 313,484 downwards.
AAACTTTGCTAGATTTTTGGAGGGTGTAGAAACAGCATGTTTTGACTACATATAGTATAAAATTAAAACTTTCATAGGTCTAGTCCTAATTTCTTGCCATGAACTCTAGACGAAGTAACTGTCAATCCCGTTAGCTTATTACTGTCTTTGTTTTGTTTTCCTTGTTCAACTGTCTTTGCATCATTTCTGTTGGCTTTGTCTAAGTGTCTAAATAAAATGTACTGCAAGCCCTCAGTTCCCCAACAGACTGTCAGTGTTTTCCTTGATAATTCAGTTTATCTAGCATACAGCACTGATGGGAAGAAGCAGCTGAAGTTCCCCAGGGTGTGAAAATTTCTATGAGTTCTTAAAAAATAAGAGGGGGGTGCCTGGTGATTCAGTCAGTTAAGCATCTGACTCTTCATTTCACGCAAGTCATAATCTCACAGTTAGTGAGTTCAAGCCCTGCATTGGGCACTGGATTCTCTCTCTCTCTCTGTCTCTCTCCCTTTCTGTCTCTGTCTCTCAAAATACATTTTTTTTTTAAAGAGAGAGGAATACTCCTATGAAGGGGCTTGAAAGCAGGAACATTCTTCTCCAGTTGTCATTATTCTCTCTAGGTCTCATCCAGTGTGTGTACTGGTGAATGTTTAACAACCAGTTTTCTGTGATACAAATGCTCTCCCCATAGCTGATTTCAGGTTAGCAATGTGACATCACTGAAAAGGAGGTTGAGAAGAGATGTGCGCACACCATTATACACTATTTCTACCAGATACAATAGATGTACATAACTTCATGAGCATAGATAATAGTAAAATGTAGCAAAATAATTCAGAATTAATGAGTTTTGAGTATTCTTATTATTGTTTTAAATACAATTTAGCTCACAGTATGGTAATTAAATGTTTAAGGGGTTGTGTTGCAAAAAATTCCAAAAACTCAACAATTTAAGGCACAGGTATGCACTGACACCAGTATACCATGGGTCTCATTTCCCCAACAGTCCATAGCCCCACTCATTCCACCCCCACCTCTCATGCCCCAGAAATTCCAAAGTCTGTCCTTGAGTCTCTCTTTCCCCTTCATTCAAGGTGTGTCTTACATGCCTACTATATGCTCAGCAGCTCCCAGAGATCCAGTCCCCAGTTCCAGTTCACACTGAATCTCACTTGATATGTCCTTCCTGCTAAGTTCTGTTCATGAGAGCTTCCTTCTAACACCCAGGCACTCAGTACTTGTCATCCAGGAAACAAAGTGTTGAGTTATAATAGGTTTTCAGCCCCATCTCTGCCTCAGAGGGTGGGTCCCCTCCACTTTGGCAATTTGATCCTTTTGAACTGTCCTACTTCCTGCTCCTCCCCAGGCCCTGCCTAAGAGGATCATGTCATTTTCAATTCTCATGTACTTCCTGACCTCTACACTCCTCCTCTCTGAATTTAAGTATTCTGTCACCTGCTTACAGCTGAAAAAAAACAGGCAACATATCCTGCTCCTGCCCAGCCCAGATGATACTATAAAGACTTTCTTTGAAAGATAAGGAAAGAGGTGACATTCAATGGAGGAAGCCCGAGGGACCAGCATCCCCACTCTGTAGCCCCATGTGCTCTTTCCTGGTGGTTTTCTTTAGGTTAAAGACCCATTCTTTGGAGACTCCAACTGCCAGCATTCCAGCCTCAGAGCTCTACCTGTTATCTCTCAAGACACTCTGTTGTGTTTCTTTCTTTCACTTCTAGGCTTTTGTCATATTGGGACTCAGGAGCCCTCTCTTCTAGGCTTCACAGGTAGATTATCTCAAGATGAACAGAAAAACATTTTCCTTTGCATGTTGGCCATTGTCTCATCTTCTACTTTTAGGAACTGGTGAGTGATTTTGTTTTAAAAAGGATATTCTTGGAGTTTAAGTAGAGTTTGGGGAAATTTCTGACAACCTCTGGGATGCACATTCTGTCCTGTTAGTTCCCGTTTTCCAAAAAAGTGTTAGGGCCATTATCTTGCTCTATTCTCTCAAATTCAACCCAGCATTTATTCCCCATTCTGTTTCCAGTAGCAGCTCTTCTGCCCAGAAGTCTGGCTTATTTCCTCTTTCTTAAATCACTATCAAATGGAGACATATTAGAGTTGGCAGAGATCTTAAAGTTAATCTCTGACCACCTACAATAGGGAGGAATCCATTTCCAATATCTCTGACAGCAGTCACTAAGCCTCTAATTGAATATGCCAGGAGCAATGCTGTTCCACACTTGCATAGCTTTAATTTTTTTCTAGAATTTTCCTCCCCCTGGCTCATTTGTTGAATTGTTCCTCACCCCTGAACAACACAAAATAAATCTACTGCCTCTCCACAAGCCAACTCTTCATCTCAACTTCTCACTTAGTTTGTCCATGAACCTAATTATAGGTATTAATACAAGCTTTTGGATTCCTCTCCCAAATCTAAATCTGCAATCTGTACATTTGTCCAGACAACACACACACACACACACACACACACACACACACACACACACACACACACACACGGGTAGGGTGAGGGGAAGAACATCTAAATCTCAGTGGAAGAACAGGGCTATAAGTGAGGCATGGATATATAGGCATGCGGGAGGCCAAGTTGTTATTGGAATGGAAAATCAGGGGGTAAAAGGTAGGCGTTTGATACAGGGAAAAAGTATGGCTTCACATTAACTCTAACTCACTAACCAAGAAGGTTTAGCCCCTTCCTTGAATTCCAAATTATCTTACCTATTTGAGCTACATGTGGCTAGTTCTTTGATAAACTAAGTACCAAGTCCAGTTGGGATCCCTTAACTGGTGGTCCCAAACTTTTGTGTGCATAAAAATTACCTGGTAGTAGTAAAAATACCTATCACTGTTCTTTCCCAAACTGATTCCCTTTGATTATCTTTCCTGTAGAAAAAGGGTAAAATTCTATTCGGAGAGTAGCTCAATATGTATACACAGTCCTACTAACTTTCTCTTACATTCTTTATCTGGAGAGTATCATCATGAATAGTCAGAGGAGAAATGATACCATCCTCCTCTGACCCCAGGTCATGTGACTCCCCCATACCTAGGATGTAGAATAGTATACAGGCTAAGAACTGACTCTGTGCCAGACTGCTGTGGTTTAAATCCCTGTTCTATGGTGGCTGGCTGGCTGAGTCAGTGGAGCATGTGACTCTTGATCTCATGACTGTGTGTCCAAGTCTCATGTTGGGCACAGAGCCTACTTTAAATAAACAAACAAACAAACAAATAAATAAATAAATAAAATAAGTAAATCTCTCTTCCATGATCACCTAGCTACATAACCTGGGACCAATTGCTTAACTTCTCTAAACCTCAATTTCCCTATCTATAAAATATAGAGTATAAAAAGTCCCTATATCACAGATGTATTGTGAGAATTTGAAGTACTAATTCATATATGGTACCTAGCACAATGCGTGGAACATAGTGACCATTCAATAATGATAGTTCTTATAATTATTAGTAGTAGTTAGTACTACTTGCAGAACCAAAGTTTCCAAAAGACCTAACATGCCATCCTTTCTTATTTTTTTTTTTAAATATTTTATTTATTTCTAGGAGAGAGACAGCATGAGTAGGGGAGGGTCAGAGAGAGAGGGAGTCACAGACTCTGAAACAGGCTCCAGGCTCTGAGCTGGCAGTCAGCACAGAGCCCGACGCGGGGCTTGAACCCACGAACCGTGAGATCATGACCTAAGCGAAAGTCGGCCGCTTAACCAGCTAAGCCACCCAGGCGCCCCCATGTCATCCTTTCTTAATAAGCTGTAATTTCCAATGCTAATGCTATAACAATCTACCCTGTATCAATCACACCATCGAGCAGGACCATCATAACCACTCACCCTGGAACAACTACACCTTCCAGTGGAACCATCACAACCACTCACCTAGAACAACCACACCACCCAGTAGGACCATCACAACCATCACAACCACCCACCCTGTATCAACCACACCACACAGCAAGCCCACCACAACCACCCACCCTGTATCAACCACACCAGCCAGCAAGCCTATCACAACCACCCACCCTAGAACAACCACACCTTCCAGCAGGACTATCACAGTCACCTACCAGGTATCAACCACACCACCCACTGGAACCATCACAACCACCCACCCTGCATCAACCATGTCACCTAGCAGGACCATCACAATCACCCACTGTGCAACACCCCCACCATCCAGTGGGACCATCACAACCACCCACCCTGGAACAATCACAGTATCCAGTGGAACCAAAACAATACCTATGGCCTCTGATGTCACGAGCACAAGCACTGTCCCTCCAGAGAATGAGGAAAAATCTAACAGATACTTCAGGTCATGGGAAATTGCCCTAATCACCCTGGCCTCCTTGGAATGACTGTTATTCTCTTCACTGGTGTCCTCTTCTGCTTTGTGAGTGCCTAAACACTGTACTCAAAAGTACAGAAAACTTTTTTTCTGAGAAAAAGAGAGCAGGAAAGTGAGGCAGGAAGTACAGTAGAGAGAGCAGGGTCACTGTAGGGATAGTAGGAAATGGGAAATCAGTAGTTACAAAACAAGACTCAGAAACAGCAAGTTAGAACCAGCAAGACAGATGGTTAGAAAAGCTAAGACATATTCAGAGGAAACTGATGGGAGAAATATGGGGTCAAAAAAGAGCACTGGGGAGTAGTGCTGGCAGGGACTGGAGAGCACTGGAAGAGGGGATAACTCAGAAATGATTTATCCTTTTGTTTTCTGGAGAAACTCTCTGTGCCTAAAAAACGTCTTCAACACATATCTCTGCTACCCCCATGGCTCCAACTTTGGTCCACATCGTACAGCTTTTATGGAGTCCATGATGGGTCTGTGATTGAGTCCAGTGGAGACCAGTCTTTCCCTGCAGCCCTGGAGCTGACTGACTGTGAAACACAAGTGGCTCTGAGTATCCCTGAAGGCAGAAACATCACCTCAGGGGGAGGGAGAGAGCAGACCTGAATGACTGGAGGGACTGAATATGACCTATATGCCCTCAGGGCTGCTCCTCCCAGCTCTGACACTCCTCCCTCTCATTGGTTTATCCAGACCATGGAAAGGAGGAAATATTAAATTAATAGGTCAATACATGTGGGAGCCAAACTGTATATATTAGTGTTTATATATTGCTGTGAGTAGAGGTTCCCTGTATCCCACAAACCTCTCTTTCCTGTATCCTCTCAGCTCTTAAACCCATAGAGTGAAATCCAGAGGCCTTATATCTGTCCCATTTTCTTCCCTATCTTGTCCTCATTCCCATAAGGCCTCTAGGCTGATAGAAGAATTGAATCAGGAAAGATGGGGGAAGGCAGGTGTTGGACTTCACAGATTTGTGTTGCACAATGAAAAGATGGATGGTCTCTGTGTGAGCTTAGAGCATGAAGTGTTGGGGTTGCTGTGAGGTAGAGAAAGACTTAACAGCTAATGGGGCTACTCCCAGACATGGCCACATTCACTGGTTGCTCACATATGCTCTGGGCTTGGACTCTTCACTGAAAAGATAGGTTTGAGTTGCCACCTTTCTTTCCTGTGGGCTGTCAGACTCAAGAGGGCTATCATACAAGGAGACCACGCTCCCAGTTTCTGCAGGGACAGGCCAGCCTGCCCTGTCAGGAGCTGGGAACTCAGCTGTCCCTGCAAAACCAGGCCCCAGAGCAGGGACACAAAACTTGTGTATTAACACCATGCTCTTGCTGAAGGTCACCGCCTTGTTAAGGCTTCTGGTGCCACTCGCTCCTCACACACATACCACTAACCCTTCCTGGTAGCAAATGAATCACTCACCTAAACTTAACCCTGTGTCTTAACCCTAAGTCTCTTCAGCCTCTATCATTCTCAAAGTCTTGATCTTTGCCAAAGCCTTTTTAACAGGACCAAAGCTGTTTAGGTACATTTTATAACACTGTTAACAAAACAGTTTTAAAATGCTGTATAGAAGCTAAATGCAAAAGAATACCTATTGTTTGATTACATTTCTTTGAAATTCAATAATAAATAGAACTAACCTATAGTGACAGAGATTAGATCACTGATTTCCCATTGTGGGTGAGAATTTTTAGAAGGGGATAATTTCTGGGTGATGGAAATGTTTTATATCTTGGCTGGTCTTTTGGTTACCCAGGTAAATATATCTATCAAAACTCATCTGAATACTTAAGATCTGTGCATTTCACAGTCTGTAAATTTTACTTAAACAAAACCATATGGTAGTTAGGGTTGCATTTTTTACCACATAACAGTTTAATATCACACAATTTTTAAAATAAATTATATTAAATAATTTTACTATATAATGGTTTTATACCTGAAGATTCTAACTAGTTATCTCCTCTTCAGTTTTAATAGTTCCCAGTCCTTTGTCTTAAAATAATTATCACATGGACATGGAGGAGGGCACTTGTGGGGATGAGCACTGGATGTTATATGGAAACCAACTTGACAATAAACTATTTATAAAAAATAAATAAATAAATAAAATAATTGTCACATTTCTCATTCATTTCTTTCATTCATTCATTCACCATATTTACTGAGCACCTGCTGGGTGCCAGGTCTAAAGAAGTTGGAGAGACAGAGATGAATGTGTAGGTCACAATTTGGTAAAGGAGACAGACTTGTAGACAGATAAGTTTAGGCCAATGAATACATCAAGTACTATTAATTAAGGTACTCCAGGAAAAAACATAGAACTTGACCAAGGGAAGAGGGGCTGACTCACATAAATGACTTTGACTCAGATCATAAAGAGCTGACAGGCATTTATAAGGAGGAAAAGGGGAAAAGTCAGGCAAACAAGCACCTTGTGCATGATGAGGTGTGGCACTGCTAGTGAGTGGTCAAAAGAGTTGTGGGACCAGATAGGACAGCACAGAGAAATGAGGCCAGAGGGTTAACTATGTGGTTTTGGATGCCACACCAAGTGGTGAGATTTCCCTCTGTAACAACAGGAAGCCAACAGATTGTTTTAAGGTGTCATGGGATTAAATATTTTTTTCCAAACAAGAACACTCTGCCTGAGTGAGTAGAAAATAGAGGCTGCAATCCAGTAGAGCTTGAAATTCAAAGGCTCTTGTAATATCCCAGCAAAGAAACAAAAAAATTCAAGATCACAATTAGAAATGGGAATCAAGAAGAAAAGTGGATTTCAAGAGTTTTCTTCCTAGCAGTTTTTTAAAAAACCCCTTCTCCAGAGCCCATAGTGGCTTTTGTTAGAAGTCTTGTTTCAGGAAGATCCTCTTCTAACAGCTGTAGGCAATTTTCTTAAAATTAATTTATCAAATGATTAACTCTCTGAAATTTTTTATGGTCTTTAAATAACAATCAACATGTCTCCCACCTTCTGTAGCTGGAGACTGAACTGGGGGACAGGCAGAGGGGAGACTGAAGAATATCTTGTTGTTTATGACATGTTTTATACACAAGAATACAGTAAAACCGGGGCGCCTGGGTGGCTTAGTCGGTTAAGCGTCCGACTTTCGCTTAGGTCATGATCTCGCGGTTTGTGGGTTCGAGCCCCGCGTCGGGCTCTGGGCTGACTGCCAGCTCAGAGCCTGGAGCCTGTTTCAGTCTGTGACTCCCTCTCTCTCTGACCCTCCCCTGCTCACGTTGTCTCTCTCTCTCTCTCCTAGCAATAAATAAAACATTAAAAAAAAAAAAAAAAGAATACAGTAAAACCTTGGTTTGTGAGCATAATTCATTCCAGAAACATGCTTGTAATGCAAAGCATTTGTATCTTGTATATCAAAGCGAACATCAAGAACCATTGGCTCAGTTGTGATCATGTAACATTTGGTGTCACATACTACTCATATTGCAAGATGTTGCTTGTTTATCAAGTTAAAATTTATTAGAAATGTTTGCTCATCTTGTGGAACACTTGCAGAACAAATTACTTGCAATCCAAGGTTTTACTATATACTCAAGAAGATATATTTAGGGGCCCCTGGGTGCCTTAGTCGGTTAAGCGTCCGACTTTCCGCTTAGGTCATGATCTCGCAGTTCGTGGGTTCGGGCCCCGCGTCGGGCTCTGTGCTGACTGCCAGCGCAGAGCCTGGAGCCTATTTCGGAGTCTGTGTCTCCCTCTCTCTCTCACCCTCCCCTGATCACGCTGTCTCTCTCTCTCCTAGAAATAAATAAAAACATTACAAAAAAAAGAAGATATATTTATTTATAAAACTCTTTATATAAAACACTACATCCAAGAACATATGCAAGAAAAATAGTTTATTCTTGACTGATGAATAATTGCAAACATGGTTTTTATGTATAATATATAGATTATGGTAGAAACAATAAGGCTACAGACTATATAATTCCATTCATACAACTTTCTGGAAATAGCAAAATTATAGGGACAGAAACCAGGTCTGTTTTGCCAAAACCTGGGAATCAAGATAATCAAGATAGGGTTGACTATTAAGGAACAGTATAGAGAGGGCTTGGGGGGGTGAGGAAATATTTCAGTATGGTGAAGACATGACTCTATAATTTATCAAAATCTATGTAACTGTACCCTACAAAGAGTAAATTTTACTGTATGGAAATTCAGCAAATCATCTAGGGTGTAGGGAGAGGGGTGGAATGCAGACTCTGACAAATGAATCACATAATCATATCAAATGGGATAGAGAAGGAGCTGACCTAAGTAACTTTGAAAAATAGTGTTTGTACTGTTAAGCTAAAGACAAAAAGAATTGTGCACAAACACTGTACTCTGGTCGACAAATTGTTTTCTCACATGAGTGTGGATTAGCAATTCTGAAACTACTCTCTATTTAATAGGGATGAATAAATAAGTACTTGAAATATTGTAGGGGGGCCTGGCTGGCTCAGTTGATAAAGCATGCAACTCTTGATCTGAGGGTTGTGAGCTTGAGCACTATGTTGGGTGTAGAGATTATTTAAAAATAAAATATTTAAAAATATTTTAAATGTTTATTATTTATTCTTAAGAGAGTTAGAGAGACAGAGCACAAGTGGGGGAGGGGCAGAGAGACAGGGAGACACAGAATCTGAAGCAGGCTCCAGGCTCTGAGCTGTCAGCACAAAGCCTTACACAGGGCTTGAACCCACAAACCATGAGATCATGACCTGAGTCAAAATCAGATGCTCAACCGACTGAGCCACCCAGGCACCCTTAAAAATAAAATATAAAAAAAGAAATATTGTAAATATTGCAAACAACATCAGAAAAACAAACTACAAATAGGGGAAGGGGAGAGGGTAGAATAAACTTTGTGTTGCTAGACTGGAGCTGGAGGTATCAAACTGGACTCATATTTACGTTTAATATATTTGCAGATAGATAATACAGAAATAAATATAGGTATGTGTTTATGTATAAGTTAATATTTATTTGTTTATTTATTTATTTATTTATTTCCTGGCTCTAACTGCTGTGATAGACAAGAAGCAGCAATACCCAACTAAGAATGAACACACCTAGTGCCCAGATCTTGGTTTCTAAATACTGTTCTCTAATAAACAGAACCAGAGTTACATGGAGAAATGATTGATTCCAGGGCATGGGCAAGGAATATGCAAAATGAGCATGGAGGATCTTGTGATGACAAAATATAAGAAAATACTTTAAAAAGAGGGTGCTAGGAGCACATGTACCCCAATGTTCATAGCAGCACTCTCCACAATAGCTAAAACATGGAAAGAGCCTAAGTGTCCATCAACAGATGAATGGATCAAGAAGATGTGGTTTATCTATACGATGGAATACTACATGGCAATGAGAAACAATGAAATCTGGCCATGTGTAGCAACATGGATGGACCTCGAGGGTGTTATGCTGAGCGAAATAAGTCAGGCAGAGAAGGACAAATATCATATGTGTGCACGTATAGGAGGATTAGGAGGAACTTAACAGAGGACCAAGGGGGAGAAGAAGGGCGGAAATGGTGGGGGAAAGGGAGAGAGGCAAACCATGAGAGACTCTTGAATGCTGACAAAAACTGAGGACTGGTGGATGTGGGGGAGGAGGGGTGGGCATGGAGGAGGACACTTGTGGGGATGAGCACTGGGTGTTATGTGGAAACTAATTTGACAATAAACTATTTGTAAAAAAAAATTAAAAAAATAATAAATAAATAAATAAAAAGAGGGTGCTGGTTGGCTCAGTCAGTAGAACATGCAATTCTTGACCTCAGGATCATGAGTTTGAGCCTCACGCTGGGCATGGAGCCTACTTTTAAAAAAATAGAATATTTGCACAGTCTCAAAACATCTTCCCACAAATATTTAGTAATTACAAAGGGAAAAATAGTAAATCTACAGTGGGGACTCCTGTCAGTCAATACCTTAATAGAGTGTTCAAGGTTAATATCACCAGCAATAAGTCACATTGATATAATGAGCTCCCTGGTCCAAGGCACTAAAGAAGGGCACAGCACCTCTGTGGTATACCTCCCAATAATTCATAACACCAATTTAATCATAAGAAATCAATTACATGATAAAAAATTAGACAAACTGGGGCATCTGGGAGCCTCAGTCAGTCAAGCGTCTGACTTCAGCTCAGGTCATGATCTCATGGTTCTGGGTTTGAGTCCTGCATTGGGCTGTCTGCGCTCAGCACAGAGCCCACATAGGACCCTCTGTATCCCTCTCACTCAGCTCCTCCCCCATTTGTGCTCTCTCTTCCTCAAAAATAAATAAACATTAAAAAAAGAAAGAGACAAACCAAAATTGTGGGACATTCTATAAAGTGTGCGACCATTGTTCTGCATGAAAAACATAGAAAGAAACTGTCACAAATTGCAGGAGCCTAAGGAGACCTGATGAATGAGTGCCATGTGGAATCCTATGTGCAGGTCAGAGAAGGAAGGAATATGGGCTTTCTCATTCCAGGCCTGAGGAACCTTTAGAGGTAAGCTAATTTCATCTAGTAATTGTGGCAATCTTGATAGCATGAGGGTACTCAAGTAGTAGGAACCAGGAGGTAAATCTGTGGGCTGCAGATAAGCCAATGAAGAGGTGAGTGATGACTGAGAGAAGAGAGTGGTTTTAAGATAGTGAGATTAGGTGTTTATGTCCCCCTCATCAATATCACTCCTTTCTGTTTAGGACCAAGGTGCTCTACACCCTCTGACATCTAGATCTTCTCTCACCATGTACTTACCCGATTTTACTACTCCCACCTGTAGAAGGGAAACCCATGTCCCAGTCTGAGGGCTGAGGCATTGTGTGAAGAACAGCTTTCATCCAGGGCTCTACATCAGAAAGTAATGCTACCCATGCTGATAAGCTTGGTACCAATTCTGTTCAACTCTGGGCTCTGGGCCAGAGCCAAGAGCTCCTTTTGCACCAGTGACGACTCTCTTCTCCCCTGCCGCTTCACTATCAGAGCCTCTTTCCCTGACTGACAGAGAGTAAGAGAGCATGCTCCTCCTCCCTGCACGAAGACAGAGAAGTACTGGATTCCCTTGGCAGCAGCACATTTAAGTTCCACAGCCACTGTGGGCTTAAGGAGAACGAAGGAGAGACACAGTAGAGGGAAGGAGAGAGGAAAAACCGCCCTGGTTTCCAGCCCTGGTGGATTCTCTTGATATGAAAAGAAGAAACTGCTCTGCCACATTGATTCCTGTGCTACTCCTGCTTCTACTTGGGAGTTCAGAACTGGGTGCGTGAATTAACTTTGGAGAAGATGCAAAGGCTCCTCAGGCTCTGCAGAAGTGGGGGTTGGGATCCGTGGGGGAAAAAAGATCCTGGGACTCAGGCAGGGCCAGTCTTGAGCAAAGCTATGGAATAAGTAAATGAAACTTGGGAAGTTCTGGACCCTGCTATCTGCCCTCAACTTCCTGTCACAGGGAAGCAGGGTTCCCAGGGACCTGTTCACTCTCCTTCTCACATACTCTTTCAAGGAAATGATCTACTTTTGATTACTTACACTTTAAGTTTCTCTATTTCAATTCTCCCTAGAAATAAAGGATTTGAGCCTTATTAGAGGAATTTGGGGAATCAGCAGCAGGTAGGGAGGAATTCTTTTCGACAGAGGGACCCAAAACTCCAAAATTAATGCCATGTAGGCTGCATTTATTCACAAGAATAAATACTCCCAGTTCTGATTCCCTTCAGGTGGGGGCAGTGGGAGGTGCAGACGCTTCATGTCTTCCTTCTACTTATACCCAACTCAATGCAGCTGTCGGTCTCAATCATCTCACACATCCCTCATGACTCATGCAACCCAAACAACCCTGAATCTTACCTGTCTCCAACCTTTCCACTTCAGCTTCACAACAGAACCAGGAACTGATTTAAAAACCATACACCAAGCTATGACCTGAATTTAATCTCTCATTTGTTTACCAGAGCCCCTGAAAGAACTGATGAGAGGCAACACATACCAACATGGAGTAAGAATACCTAATTTGCTGAACTACTATCCCTGGGGATGGGAGTGCAAGGGAGGAGTGACCTTGAGGAAGAATCGGGTTTACTGTTCCACAGAAAGAGACCAGAACTGCAAAAAGCAGATTCAAAGGTTAGTGAGCAGACCTTGTAAGGTTATAGCTTAGCTCTGGATACTCTGCATTATAGTGCAAGAAGATTCCTTGTAGAATATGTTTTATCAGAATTAAATCCAAAGTACCAAATGATCCTTAACTCGAATAAATCCAACCACATTATATGGAGAGACCAGTTATATAAATGGGGAGGATAACTATTAAAAACATTAAGCAGAGTAGATGATGACAGGTCATCAAAGATCCACTTAAAAGAGATTATTTTTAATGGTTTTTTTTTTTTTGAGAGAGAGAGAGACAGTGTGAGCGGGGGAGGGTCAGAAAGAGAGGGAGACACAGAATCTGAAGCAGGCTCCAGGCTCTGAGGTAGCTGCAGCACAGGCGCCCCAGAAGAGATTATTTTTGAGTAGAAACAAGCCAGATGTTTCCACTAAGGACCACTGATCAGCCCTGATGACTAATAGACAAAAGAAAAATATACCAGTAATGACCTGAGGACCTGAGAACCATTGGGGACTACACTACTGAACTCGTGGTAACCGCTGAGGACTACACCTCTGTAGATGTGGGTCCACCCAGGACTCTACCACTGTAGATCTGGGGACCATTGAGGAGTCTTTTACTGTAGATCAGGGGACCACTGAGAACTCTTTAACTACAGACCTGGGGACCACTGAGGACTATAGCGCTGTGGATCCAGAGACCACGGAGAACTATACCACTACATACCCAGGGACCACTTAGGAATATACTACCGCAGAGGCGCCTGGTGGCTCAGTTAGTTAAGCGTCCAACTTTGGCTCAGGTCATGACCTCACGGTTCATGGGTTCAAGCCCCACATCGAGCTCTGTGCTGACAGCTAGCTCAGAGACTGGAGCCTGCTTCAGATTTTGTGTCTCCCTCTCTCTCTGATCCTCCCCTGCTCACGCTGTCTCTCTCTCTCTCTCAGAAATAAATTTAAAATTTTTTTTAATTAAAAAAAAATACTACTGCAGACCTGAGGGCCACTGAGGACTATACCACTGCAGATCTGGGGACCACAGAGGACAATTTCACTGAAAACCTGAGGGCCACCAAGCGCTATTTCACTATAGACCTGGGATCCACCAAGGAGTATTTCACTGTAGACCCGGGGAGCACAGAGGAGTATATCATGGATGACCTGGTGACCAGTGAGGATCATGTCACTGAGGGCCCAGGCATTACCAAAGACTACACCACTGAACACCTGGAGATACCTGAGGATGACATTTCTTCAGGTCTGGGAACCAGCAAGCACTACACCACTAAACATCCAGACACTCATCCTGAGGGACCAGGTTCAGTAACCAATGGACTGCTGACACCTATCAGAATCATCCTCATTTCCCTGGCTGCCACCACAATGGCAGTTGCATTCTTTGTTGGACTGGCTTCTTTGTGGTGAGTATCAGCCCAGGAATGTGAAGAACATTATGGGAATGAGGGTATTGAGGAGGAGGATGTGAGCATGAGTTGAGGCATGATAAATTGTCAGAGGTGAGGAAACCTACAAAGAGCTTTGGAAATACACAGAGAAACAGAAATGGAGAGAAAGGAGAGGAGCAGGTAACATTAAAAATGAGGACAGAACTAAGGGAGAAAGAAAGGTGTTAGAGACAGAGAAGGAGAGAAAGAGGGAAGGGGAAAAGTACGGAGGGAAATAAAGCAGACAGAAGGAAGAACATAAAAATGCAAATATAGTAAGACATGGTGAGATCTAGAGCAAGGTATAAACCATTAAGTAAACATAGATGTAAAGATTTAGAAATTTTCATTAATAGACAAGAAATTGGTGGTTAAGAGAAAAGAAGGAAATAGAAACATTTTGAATGGCCCACTCATCTCAAAAATGATATTATTTTGTATTGATTACTACCCACTCTGAAATTATGCAAAAGATTTTTTAAAACCAGGTTTGGGTAGGTTTTTATGAACATGGCTACAAAATATCAGAGAGACAATTGGTAAGAGCTCTCAAAGTGGATTCTATGTATTTTTCTGCCTTTGCTATTGTTTGTACAAGAGGAGATAAGAAGACTCCATGCCAGTCTTGTGGCTTGCTCTTACTGACGTTTGGTTCAAATCTAAGCCTTCAATGTTTGACTTCTGCTGAATGGGAAAGGGCTGGTCCTTTTTGGCCATACTGACCTAAGGATTAGGTTCCTGTTGAAATCTTAACAAATGCTGGCTTACATGACTAGCCAGTTCATGCAGGTCATTAAAGCCTCATTAATTCATTGATGTCACTGAGCATTGACCCCAAAAGGCAAACCCACAACTTGGGATTAGTTTGTAAGTGTGACTTAAGTAAAAAATAATGCATTATTCAGTTGAGGTGTTCATATTTAATTCCACCCAAAAGCACACTATGAAATTTGAACATTCTGATGGATGGCTGACAAGAGGAAAATGGGAATAATAGCCTCCATATGTACTTGACACACACATGAGTTGCATTCAGTATTCACATAGAGGGAGGACCTTCCTGACTTCACTGTTACACAAACAAGTGGATTTTTAATTACGTGGATCAGGATGAAAAGTCAGACACTTTTGCTCTAGGTTGGTGCATACTTTCCTCCCTTCCAAACCAGGAGAATGCTGAATCACTATTGCTGGATAACTTCACAAGCATTCTTGCTTGTAAAAACAGGTTACTGGACCAGAATGTACATTCACAGACATTCTCATGAGGAGTGGCATGCCCAAACAGGCATAAATCCTGTTCAGGCACAATTCTATAAGGTGTGTGCTTGCCTGGTCTTCTTAATCTGGGTAGCATAGTAACAGAATGTGCCAGTTGGGGTCATCTGGATTTGGTACCACTCTTAAACAATACCTAAAGAATTTCTCTCAATACTGGACTTTATAAAGAAAATAGGAGGATTAGTTGAGTGGAGCTGGACTCACATGATGGAATGAGCTGTATACATTCACTGAAGAGAGGTCATGCATAGATACGTGCAACAAATCATAAGTGTTATAATGAGTATAATATGGATTAGCATTTAGCATTAGAAAGGACCTAACACAGTATTTCCTCAAATGGTGTCTGCGGTAGTCCTCATGTTCTCCATGATAATTTAAAAGCATGTCATATCAGTTAGGATCCCATTGGGCTGGAATTACAGAACGTCACCTAATGAGCTGCAGCACATTACTGGTCTCATATGCAAAAGGTCTGGGAGCAGCAGCCAGGCCACAGTAGCACCATCTGGACCCAAGTGATTTATTTCCTCTACTCCACTCTCAGCTTGGTGCCCTTCACCGTCTTGCTTCTCTTCACTTAGTCTCAGCATATTTGCTGCATCTCCAGTTCTCATACTTATATTCCAGGTGGGAAGAACAGTGAAGGCTGAGGGGTGAACTGCTTGCTCCTGGTCTCTCTCTGCCTTTTCATTCAGAAGGAACACTGTCCCCGGAGGCTTCTGCCTGCATCCCATTGGTCAGAACTGTATCTCATCACCATTATTGGCTGCAAGGGAGATGGGGAAATGGAGTATTTTCAGTTGTGTACATTGCCACCTCACACAAACTTGGATTCCTCAAGTGTGAAGGAAAGGGAGAATGGAATTTGGATGGAAAATAGTGGTTTATGCAAATGTGTTTTATTTTTTTAATTATATTTTTAAGTGGGCTCTACAACCAATGTCACAAGCTCTATCAATTAAGCCAGCCAGGTGCCCCACACGTGTTTTCTTTATATGGTAATCTTTAAAATCCCCATAATGTAAGCATTTTATGGATCCTATTATGACCAATATAAAACCAACATAAAGTTAATAGAAATTAGAAATTATTAGATGTTACAGGCTAACAAGAATAGAACAAGTGCTGTCTTAACATTTAAATGATGCCTTTGCCTTAAGTGAATGCCAGGCAATCTGATAGCTCACTGAGGGACTGAAGGTCTTGAGATAGTTTATACAGGAAAATCCATGGAAGAACAGAGAGATCACATGGCAAAGGAGACTTGCTTAGCTGTTTTGTAGCAATTAGTACCATATTAATGTTGTGAGAAAAGAATTCTTCAGCAAAAGAATATCACACATCGCATTAAATTACTACAGTAATTTCTTTTTTTTAAAGGTAGATTTTTAAATTTTATTTATTTAATTTACATCCAAGTTAGTTAGCATACAGTGCAACAGTGATTTCAGGAGTAGATTCCTTAATGACCCTTACCCATTTAGCCCATCCCTCCTCCCACAATCCCTCCAGTAACCCTCTGTTTGTTCTCCATACTTAGGAGTCTCTTATGTTTTGTCCTCCTCCCTGTTTTTGTATTATTTCTGCTTCCCTTCCCTTATGTTCATATGCTTTGTATCTTAAAGTCTTTGTATGAGTGAAGTCATGTGATATTTGTCTTTCTCTGACTAGTTTCACTTAGCAAGAATTTCACTCCAGTTCCAACCACATAGTTGCAAATGGCAAGATTTCATTCTTTTTGATTGCCAAGTAATACTCCATTTTATATATATATCTTAGCAGCAAAGGGCGAGAGACCCTGAGATCATGACCTGAGCCAAAAGCAAGAGTCAGACGCTCAGATGGCAAACAGACACATGAAACGATGCTCAGCATCCCTCCTCATCAGGGAAATACAAATCAAAACCACACTGAGATATCACCTCATGCCAGTCAGAGTGGCTAAAATGAGCAAATCTGAGGACTCTAGATGCTGGCGAGGATGTGGAGAAATGGGCACCCTCCTACACTGTTGGTGGGAATGTAAACTGGTACAGCCCCTCTGGAAAACAGTGTGGAGGTTCCTCAAAGAATTAACAATAGAACTCCCCTATGACCCAGCAATAAAACTGCTAGGAATTTACCCAAGGGTTACAGAAATGCTGAGGCATAGGAGCACATGTACCCCAATGTTCATAGCAGCACTCTCAACAATAGCCAAAACATGGAAAGAGCCTAAGTGTCTATCAATGGATGAATGGATCAAGAAGATGTGGTTTATCTATACCATGGAATACTACATGGCAATGAGAAACAATGAAATCTGGCCATGTGTAGCAACATGGATGGACCTTGAGGGTGTTATGCTGAGCAAAATAAGTCAGGCAGAGAAGGACAAATATCATATGTTTGCACATATAGGAGGATTAGGAGGAACTTAACAAAGGACCATGGGGGAGAAGAAGGGGGGAAATGATGGGGGAAAGGGAGGGAGGCAAACCATGAGAGACTCTTGAATGCTGAGAACAAACTGAGGACTGATGGATGTGGGGGGGGAAGGGGGGAGATGGACATGGAGGGGTGCACTTGTGGGGATGAGCACTGGGGGTTATATGGGAAACCAACTTGACAATAAACTATTTGTAAAAAAAAAAAAAAAGTCAGACGCTCAACCAACTAAGCCACCTAGTCGCCCCTAGCTGCAACTATTTTATTTTATTTTTTTAAATGTTTTATTTATTTCTAGGATAGAGAGAGAGACAGCGTGAGCAGAGGAGGGTCAGAGAGAGAGGGAGTCACAGACTGAAACAGACTCCAGGCTCTGAGCTGGCAGTCAGCACAGAGCCCGATGCGGGGCTCGAACCCACA
This sequence comes from Proteles cristata cristata, assembly GCA_017311185.1. Classification (NCBI taxonomy): domain Eukaryota; kingdom Metazoa; phylum Chordata; class Mammalia; order Carnivora; family Hyaenidae; genus Proteles; species Proteles cristata. The sequence goes on along the minus strand of JAESUZ010003765.1, from coordinate 295,421 downwards.
AACTGCGAGATCATGACCTAAGCGAAAGTCGGACGCTTAACCGACTAAGCCACCCAGGCACCCCTGCAACTATTTTAAAAAGCAGAACTCAAGTGGTTCTGTCGATAGAGCATACAACTCTTGATCTTGGCCTTCTGAGATTGAGTCCCACGTTGGGCATAGAGATTGTATTTAAAAAAAAAAAAGAGCTCACTAATAAAGTCTAATAAATACCATAAATATCACAGTTGATGAAAAATGGCTGTCAGAAAACTTTGGATATGGTTAAATTGTTAACCTGACATGGATGATGATTTAATTAGAATATATATTCAGCATGGGAGAAGAGATAATAGGGAGGAATGCATTGACAGTCTAAAGGTTGAAGCAACTGCAGAAATGGTATCCATGGCAACAAATGGCCAGGACAGAAGAGAGACTCCTGGACTACCTATATATTCCTGACGGTTGTTTTTTTTTTTATTAAGATATAATTGACGTATTATATTAGTTTCAAGTGTACAACATAATAGTTCCATGGTTGTATATATTGTGAAATGATCACCACAATAGGTCTGGTTAAACCTCCATCACCACACACAGTTACAAACTTTTCTTGTGTTGAGAACTCTTAAGATCTACTCTCTTAGCAACTTTGAAATATGTAATACAGTATTATTAACTACAGTCATCATACTGTACATTACATCCCCAGGACTTACTCATTTTGTCACTGAAAGTCGGTACCTTTTGGCCAGCTTCATCCATTTCACCCACCACCCACCCCCTGCCTCTAGCAACCACCAATCTATTCTCTACGTCTATGAGTTCAGGTTTTTTTAGGTGTTTGTTTTTATTTTTGTTTCTGTTTTAGATTTCAAATATAAGTGAGATTATATGGTATTTGTTTTCTCTATCTGGCTTATTTCAGTTAGCATAATGCCCTCGAAGTCCATCCATTATTGTCACAATGGCAGGATTTCCTTTTTTTATGGATGAATAATATTCCATTGCTTATGTCGCATAGCTTCTTTATCCATTCATCTGCTGATGGACACTTAGGTTGTTTCCGTATCTTGGCTATTGTAAATATTGATCCAATAAACATAAGGGTGCAATATCTTTTCAAAAATATTTTTTAATGTTTTATTTCTTTCTAGGAGAGAGAGAGAGAGACAGCGTGAGCAGGGGTGGGTCAGAGAGAGAGGGAGTCACAGACTCTGAAACAGGCTCCAGGCTCTGGGCTGGCAGTCAGCACAGAGCCAGACACGGGGCTCGAACCCACGAACAGTGAGATCATGACCTAAGCAAAGTCAGACGCTTAGCCGACTAAGCCACCCATGCGTCCCATGCAATATCTTTTCAAGTTAGTGTTTTCATTTCTTTTGGATAAGTACCCAGAAGTAGAATTGCTGGATCATATGATAGTCATATTTTTAATTTTTTGAGAAGCCTCTATACTGTATGCACCAATTTATCTTCCCACCAACAGTGAAACAAGAGTCCCCTTTTCTCCACATCCTTGCCAACACTTGTTACTTCTTGCCTTTTTAGCCATTCACAGATGTGAAGTGATTTCTCATTGTGGTTTTGATTTGCATTTCTCTGATGATTAGTGATGTTGAGCACCTTTTCAAGTACATGTTGGCCATCTATATGTCTTTTCTGGAAAAATGTCTATTCAGATCCTCTGCCCATTTTTAAATTGGATTATTTGGGTTTTGCTATTGAGTTGCATGATTTATTTATACATTTTATTTATACATTTTAGATATTAACCTCTTATCAGACATATGGTTTGTTAATATTTGCTCCCATTCAGTAGGCTACCTTTTCATTTTCTTGATGGTTTCATTTGCTCTGCAGAATGAAATGTCTTGATGAGCCCTCTAGTGGCAATGGCTGGGTAGTGTCCCTCTGAGAGATGAGCACCTCTTGGAAACTGCCTACTTGTGAATGCCTCAAGGAGAGTTGGCTTGCATCTCTTGCTGAGCGCTGAGGGACGGCATATATCTATAAAGAACTACAATTTTTTACTGAATCTCTTTATTAGCTGCCAAACATACCATTATTTCATGTGACATTAAGAAAGAAAAACAGATGGGGCATCTAGATGGCTCAGTCAGTTGAGCATCAAAATCTTTTTATTTTTTTATGTTTATTTCTGAGACAGACACACCCACAGAGCATCAGTGAGAGAAGGGCAGAGAGAGAGGGAGTCACAGAATCTGAAGCAGGCTCCAGACTTTGAGCTGTCAGCACAGAGGTCGATGTGGAGGTGGAACCCACGAATGTGAGATCATGACCTGAGCTGAGGTTGGATGCTTAACTGACTGAGCCATCCAGGCGACCCCAAGCATCCAACTCTTGATCTCAGCTCAAGTCTTGATCTCAGGGTTTTGATTTCAAGCCCCATGTTGGGTGTGGAGCCTACTTAAAAATAAAACGAAAACTAAAACTAAACAAAACAAATAAATGATGCCATGCCACTGATTGTAAGATGTATCCCCATTTGAGAGATGTTAAACGTAAAAGTCATTACATGTCTTGTAATCTATAAAATAAAATAAGTGACTTTTGGCATATTACTTAACATTTCTAGAGCTTTATTTTCTCACTTATAAACAATTACACCATTCATTCATTCTATAATATCTATTAAGTGCAAACTCTGGGATGGGCCTTGACCACTTGACACACTAAGGATACAGTGTCCTGCCTTTGTGAGGCTTTTGTTTTTTTGTTCTGTAGGACTTATGATGGTCTTTGCCACATTAACATTCCATGAGTCAATAATTTTATGACTGGATGAGTTAAAGAATGAAAACAGACAAGAGAAAAGAAGTCTGGAAAAACTGGGTTCTGATCTAATTCTGCCCCCATAATAGTGTGTAATCTCTCCATCCCCAAAGGCAAGGGAATCAAGGGCAAAAATGAACTATTGGGACCTCATCAGATTAAAAGCTTCTGCACGGCAAAGGAAACAATCCATAAAACTAATAGGCAACCAACAGAATGGGAAAAGATAGTTGCAAATGACATATCAGATAAAGGGCTAGTATCCAAAATCTATAAGGAACTCACCAAACTCTACACCCAAAAAACAAACAATCCAGTGAAGAAATGGACAGAAGATATGAACAGACACTTCTCCAAAGAGGACATCCAGATGGCTAACAGACACATGAAACGATGCTCAGCATTGCTCCTCATCAGGGAAATACAAATCAAAACCACACTGAGATATCACCTCATGCCGGTCAGTGTGGCTAAAATGAGCAAATCAGAGAACTCTAGATGCTGGCGAGGATGTGGAGAAACGGGCACCCTCCTGCACTGTTGGTGGGAATGTAAACTGGTACAGCCCCTCTGGAAAACAGTGTGGAGGTTCCTCAGGAAATTAACAATAGAACTCCTCTATGACCCAGCAATAGCACTGCTAGGAATTGTCCCAAGGGATACAGAAATGCTGAGGCATAGGAGCACATGTACCCCAATGTTCATAGCAGCACTCTCAACAATAGCCAAAACATGGAAAGAGCCTAAGTGTCCATCAACAGATGAATGGATCAAGAAGATGTGGTTTATCTATACCATGGAACACTACATGGCAATGAGGAAGAAGGAAATCTGGCCATGTGTAGCAACATGGATGGACCTTGAGGGTGTTATGCTGAGCGAAATAAGTCAGGCAGAGAAGGACAGCTACCATATGTTTGCACATATAGGAGGATTAGGAGGAACTTAACGAAGGACCATGGGGGAGAAGAAGGGGGAAAATAGTTGGAAAGAGGGAGAGAGGCAAAGGCTGGTGTCTCACCCTTGCCAAGCAAACACAGCTGTCTGGGATGGGGGAATAGGAGGTGAAACCGGGGCACTGGTTCCTGAGTTTTTCAGGGGAAGGCTACATAAGTGTTTCCAGTGGACTGGCTATGAACCATACTAGAAAGAGAGCCCATGTGGGCTCCAGTCCACATCCCACCTAGTCTGGCCACCTACAAGTGTGAGCAGGCCTCAACATAGAGAAGATGCAGTCATTTTTTTTTTATTTTTAATTTATTTTTTAGTTTAATTCCTTTTTTTTTGAAGTATAGCTGACATATAATGCAAGTCTCAGGTGTACAACATAGTGATGCAACAATCATATACATTACACTAGGATAGTGTAGTTATCATCTGTCACCCTACAAGGTTATTACAATATTATTGACTATATTCCTTATGCTGTACTTTTCATCCCCATGACTTGTCTTTTTGTAACTGGAAGTCTGTACCTCTTAATTTCTTTCACCTATTTTTCCCATTCCCTCCTCCCCAAGCTGAAGTTATTGCATACCCACACTACAGAGGGCAATTTACTTTTTCCAAAATCCACTGATTAAAATGTTAATTTCATCTAAAAAAATAACTTCACAAAAACTTCTAGAATAATGTTTGACTAAATATCTGAGTGCTATGGCCTAGCCAGTGTGACACAAAATTAACCATTTTGATGACAAAAGATTTAATAATCTCTAATTTAGTGTCTAAATATTTTACTGTTTCCCCAAATACATATGATAATGATGATTTACCTTCATGATAGAAAAAGGGCCTGTAAACACATTTTTTAATTATTTATTTCTGAGACACAGGGAGGATCAGAGAGAGGGAGATACAGAATCTGAAACAGGCTCCAGGCTCTGAGCTGGCTGTCAACAAAGAGCCCCATGCGGGGCTCGAACGACGAACCGTGAGGTCATGATCTGAGCCAAAGTCAGACGCTTAACCAACTGAGCCACCCAGGCATCCCTGTGGACACATTTTAATTTTTTTTTTTTTTTTTTACAAATAGTTTATTGTCAAATTAGTTTCCACATAACACCCAGTGCTCATCCCCACAAGTGCCCTCCTCCATGCCCACCCCTCCTCCTCCCCACATCCACCAGTCCTCAGTTTTTGTCAGCATTCAAGAGTCTCTCATGGTTTGCCTCTCCCCCTTTCCCCCACCATTTCTGCCCTTCTTCTCCCCCTTGGTCCTCCGTTAAGTTCCTCCTAATCCTCCTATATATGCAAACATATGATATTTGTCCTTCTCTGCCTGACTTATTTCGCTCAGCATAACACCCTCAAGGTCCATCCATGTTGCTACACATGGCCAGATTTCATTGTTTCTCATTGCCATGTAGTATTCCATGGTATAGATAAACCACATCTTCTTGATCCATTCATCTGTTGATAGACACTTAGGCTCTTTCCATGTTTTAGCTATTGTGGAGAGTGCTGCTATGAACATTGGGGTCCATGTGCTCCTATGCCTCAGCATTTCTGTATCCCTTGGGTAAATTCCTAGCAGTGCTATTGCTGGGTCATAGGGGAGTTCTATTGTTAGTTTCCTGAGGAACCTCCACACTGTTTTCCAGAGGGGCTGTACCAGCTTGCATTCCCACCAACAGTGTAGGAGGGTGCCCGTTTCTCCACATCCTCGCCAGCATCTAGAGTTCTCTGATTGGCTCATTTAGCCACTCTGACTGGCGTGAGGTGGTATCTCAGTGTGGTTTTGATTTGTATTTCCCTGATGAGGAGGGATGCTGAGCATCGTTTCATGTGTCTGTTGGCCATCTGGATGTCCTCTTGGAGAAGTGTCTGTTCATATCTTCTGCCCATTTCTTCACTGGGTTGTTTGTTTTTCGGGCGTGTAGTTTGGTGAGTTCCTTGTAGATTCTGGATATCAACCCTTTATCTGATATGTCATTTGCAACTATCTTTTCCCATTCCGTTGGTTGCCTATTAATTTTCTGGGTTGTTTCCTTGGCTGTGCAGAAGCTTTTAATCTTGAGGAGGTCCCAACAGCTTATTTTTGCTCTTAATTCCCTTGCTTTTGGGGATGTGTCAAGTAAGAAGTTGCTGCGGTGGAGGTCAAGGAGGTTGTTTCCTGCTTTCTCCTCTAGGGTGCTGATAGTTTCCTGTCTCACGTTCAGGTCCTTTATCCATTTTGAGTTTATTTTTGTGCATGGTGTGAGAAAATGATCTAGTTTCATTCTTCTGCATGTTGCTGCCTGTGGACACATTTTAAAATACAGTTTCCTTGGAGTAGGCCCAGAGCCTCAGGCTCTGGGTGCTTTTCCCAAGCTCCTAATGCCCTTCTGACAGCTTCCATGGCTCTTCTCACCTTCTGCCTTCTGTCATTGTTATTTATGCCCAGTGTGTGCCTTCCTCTGCTAAATGCTAAACTCTTAGAGGTCAGCAACCAAGTCGTACTCCTTTTTGACTTTCCCTCCTGATAGGAAGCTCTTTTATAAATAAGCAATTGTTTTTTCATTAAATTAAATTGAGAACTTTGGGGGTGAAAATATTGAAGTACTTGAGAAAGTTAGTGTTTTAAGCTTTTGGGGGGCAATCAGTGCAAAAAGAAAAATTTGGGCAATCTATAGGAGGAAAAGAAAAGTACACAACTTTTCCCAGCAGTAATTTCTAAAATAAATTTTCACGTGAGGCCCTTAATAAGGGATCTGGGCAATGTAAAGCTACAAGTCCAGAATAAATTCAATCATCAATTTCTGGTGATTATTTACCATAGCAGACGTAGCCAAGGAGAAACGCAGAGCATTCAAACAGTGCAACAGAAGAGGTTCCAGGAAGTGCTAAACAAAAGTCATACAAAGATAGAGATGTCTGTGATCCAGTGACAGAATTTAGAGAACATAGAAAGGAATAAGTTGCATGTTCCTTATATAATTATCTCTAAATATCCTTGATCTCCAATGGGCTATTATTAGGAACCATAAACCAGAATCCTAGTTTGTACTTTGTTACCTAACAGAGTATAAACAAATATATGTTTTCCATTGCTGATATTGGTTACTTTTCTTTTTTAAAAAATGTATTTATTTTTATATATTTATTTTTTATTGAAGTATAGTTTACACAACAATGTTACATTGGTTTCAGATGTACAACATTTGACAAGTCTATACATTATGCTGTGTTCACCCCTGGTGTGGATGCCATTTGTCACCATACAACACTATTACAATACCATTGACTATAATCCCATATATATATTTCTATAACTGGAAACCTGTATCTCCCACTTCTTTCACCCATTTTGCCCATGTCCCCACCCCCTACCCTCTAGCAGCCATTAACTGCTAACTTTTGGTAACTAACCAAAAGGCAGAAACAGACTCATAAATGCAGTTTGTTCTCTGCGTTTATGAGTCTGTTTCTGCCTTTTGGTTAGTTACCTTTTCTTAAAAGCTCAGTTGGTTAGGAACAGGTCTGGATTGCTCCATATAACAAAGGCCCTCTGCCCATGCTCTCACCTGGACAAAAAGAATGCAAGAGCCTATGTAGAAACACCAAAGCTAGGATGTCTGTCAGGAAACTGGCTTGGCATTGCTCCTCTCATGAAGTGCAACAAACCAGTCACATCATAAAGCATTACTACAGGAAGACAGACCCGGCCCCTAACCTCATGTTTCTTATAGAAGAGCTAACATTGGGGGTGCCTGGGTGGCTCAGCTGATTAAGTGTCTGACTTCAGCTCAGGTCATGATCTCCCAGTTCATGGGTTCAAGTCTCACATTGGGCTCTGTGCTGACAGTGCTGAGCCTGCTTGGGATTCCTTCTCTCTATCTCTCTTTTTCTCTCTACTCTTACCCCACTTGTGTGCTCTCTCTCTCTCTCCCTCTCTCTCTCTCTCTCTCTCTCTCTCAAAAATAAATAAGTAAACAAAAACAAAGAAGAGCTAAAATTGTTATTTTGAAAAAGATAAATAAATCAAAGCAGGTACTACTAGTCACCTTACAAACGGAAATACCTCAGAACTTATTCATCAAGTACTCTGAGAATGACAAGGAACCCTGAAAATGTATGTAATTAATTTTCTGTATACTTACTTGAAATATCCAAATTAATTATAGAAAACGTCTGCCAAACCCTCCTACACTGTTAGTGGGAATGTGAACTGGTACAGCCCCTCTGGAAAACAGTGTGGAGGTTCCTCAGGAAACTAACAATAGAACTCCCCTAGGACCCAGCAATAGCACTGCTAGGAATTTACCCAAGGGATACAGAAATGCTGAGGCATAGGAGCACATGTACCCCAATGTTCATAGCAGCACTCTCCACAATAGCTAAAACATGGAAAGAGCCTAAGTGTCCATCAACAGATGAATGGATCAGAAGATGTGGTTTATCTATACCATGGAATACTACATGGCAATGAGAAACAATGAAATCTGGCCATGTGTAGCAACATGGATGGACCTTGAAGGGGTTATGCTGAGTGAAGTAAGTCAGGCAGAGAAGGACAAATATCATATGTTTGCACGTATAGGAGGATTAGGAGGAACTTAACAGAGGACCAAGGGGGAGAAGAAGGGCGGAAATGGTGGGGGAAAGGGAGAGAGGCAAACCATGAGAGACTCTTGAATGCTGACAAAAACTGAGGACTGATGGATGTGGGGGGGAGGAGGGATGGGCATGGAGGAGGACACTTGTGGGGATGAGCACTGGGTGTTATGTGGAAACTAATTTGACAATAAACTATTTTGTAAATAAATAAATAAATAAATAAATAAATAAATAAATAAATAAATAAAACGTCTGCCAAAAACAATCATTTTGGGGTGCCTGGGTGGCTTACTCAGTTGTGTGTCCGACTTTCGCTTAGGTCATGATCTCGCGGTTCGTGGGTTCGAGCCCCACGTCGGGCTCTGTGCTGACTGCCAGCTCAGAGCCTGGAGCCTGTTTCAGTCTATGACTCCCTCTCTCTGACCCTTCCCTGCTCACATTGTCTCTCCCTCTCTCTCTCTCTTTCTCCTAGAAATAAATAAAACATTAAAAACAAAACAAAACAAAACAAAAAAAAACAATCATTTTAAATTATGTAATAATACTATGGCTATTTATCTTATTTAGTTATCAGGATGATTTATCTCTTAAAACCAGGATCCTTGTTGGTTAAAGTTAATTAAACCATATCTGCAGCCCACTTATGTTCTTTGGCAGTCCCATGTATTTAGTCTATTTAAAACCATGTTTAAATTATTGAGATAGTGGTCTAAAAAGGAATTTGAGTTTTTTCAATAAAAGAAATGATTCAGCTTTTGGAGGGTGTGGTGAGACTGCCCTGTCATATAATAATAAAGCGGGGTGTACAATCTCTTTGGAAACACTTAGATGATACACACCAAGAGGTAATATGTACCAAAGCATCCTTTATGGATGAGGATGTTTATGACAGCATTACTTATAATAGTTAAGCAGTTCACAAACCCAACAAAAGAAAATATCATATGGTGTTATATTAGGCAGCTTTTAAAAATTATTTCATGAAGAATTTTTAAATGTAAGATATTGTTTCTAACAAAGTTCAGTAGAAGAGCATATGCCCATTGAGATAGAATAGACAAAAAATATACCAAAATGCTAACAATGTCTAGCTCCATGGATTGTAGTTAAAAATATTTTTATTTTCTCATATATGCATAATTTCTCCCTGAGGATTCCAAACTCAGTAAATGTTATTACTTTTTTTTTTTTTAAAGAAACAGGAAGTATTGAGCAAGACAATCTCTTCTACAAGTCTTAAGATTGCTGTCAGATGGACTCAAATACCCTCTCTGCAGTCCTGGCTTTTGGCAGCAATATAAAAACACAGATATTTTATGAGCATCAATAGCAGAGAATGTAAATTAGCCTATTTATTTTGGCTCAGCTTTCCTTTTGATCCTTAGTTAGAGGTCAACTAAAATAAATGGAAAACCATAAATATGAGTCGTTCCCAGAAGATCTCTCTGTAGGATGACATATCATTCAGATTTCTTGGTTTTGTCTCATCTACATAGCAAAGGATCTTGTTGGAAATGCATTGAGCCATACACCAAAGCAGGGACCCAAGCGCCACCTTCAGGGAGAGCAAGCCAAATAAAATGGAAAATAAAAAGAAGAAAGGTTTCGTGGCATTGGTTTTTATGTGGCAAAGTTGATCCATGCTAGCTAGGTAGCTCGAGTCCAACACAACCACACTACAAACTCAACTGGGTCCTTTGACTTAATATGGCTGGTTGAACACACACACATTTGTCTCTGCTTCCACCAGAAATCCCACCAAAAATATGGTGAAGCTTTTTTAAAAGACAAGGGCCTATAAGGAAGAAAACAACCAGGAAACTATAAAATCTATATAAACATATAAGTGAATAAATCAGGGTCTGGTTAGAGAATGGATAAACAGATAAGAGAAAAATAAAGCTAAGCTCACAGTGGGAAATCCTGGAAGCAGGCTGATTTCCAAAATCCCAGAAACAGTAGGGAATGAAGATACCAAGTACTTCTTCCAGGCAAGAGAGCCTGGAAACAGAAGTTGAACATTCGTAAGAAGTCATTAGAGCCCCAGATCCCCTAACTCACTTGTGCAGCAGTGTGGCTTCCACAGCCCACCCTAATGCATGCTTTACTCCGCACTGGAGAGGAAAGTCCAGAGAACTATTGTGAAAATAGGAGAATTAACTGAAAGTCTGCATACAAAATGGCAAGACCTCTGGGTCTTCTTCCCCTGGTTAGTTCTGAGAACTTGGCAGCCAGACTTGCCCTCAGAAGAATTACAGAGACTAGAAAAAAACCTACCACCAGTAAGGGGGCTGAACTGGTTAGTAAGATGTTGTCATGTAACTTCTATTCTCTCCTTTGCCAGCTGCTCCCTCTTAGGCAGACAAGAGTCCTCTGGGCCGGAGGAAGAAGGGACTTCTGCTTCTTCATGTGTGCTGCCCAATCTGGTCAGCACACCACAACAGTAACAGCTGCTTCCGGTAGTAGTTGCTGGTTCCAAACTGTAGTTATTTTGCACTTTCAGCATGAGCCCCATCACACCACCTCAGAGACACCAACCACCAGTCCCCCCTCAGAGGTCTGGGTTCCAGCTCCAGGGGCCCCTGCTCTAAGATCCTACTGTTTAAAAATCCCAAGCTCCTCCCTTGGTCCCCCAGCCTTAGGGATGGGTAGCTGCTTCCAGCACTGTCCATCTCTGTAGTCCCTCATTGTTTCTTTTTGCCTTGGTAGATCTCAATACATGATTAACAATTTTTTATATAAAATCATCTATTTAAATATATGGACTTCTTTCACCTGATTGGACCCTGAATGCAAGAGTCTTCTGGAGAAACATTCCAAGCCAATCACACTGCAGGGAAACCCAGTGAAAAAACCCACCAACACATATTGTTTCCAAACAGCTTAACTTCAAACCAGGGATTACCATATAAGTCAAGGTACAATCAGGAGATAGCAGCCAAACCCTAATTTGAGCAGAGTGAGTTTAATATAAAGAACTATCGAGGCACGTGGGTGGCTCAGTTGGTTGAGTGCCCAACTCCTGATTTCAGTTCAGGTCATGATCCTATGGTTCATGGGTTCAAGAGCCTGATTGGGATTCTCTCTCTCTCTCCCTCTCTTTCTGCCCCTCCCCTGAGCATTCTCTAACTCTATCTCTCAAAATAAATAAACAGTGTTTTTTAAGTAAAAAATGGAGGGGTGCCTAGGTGGCTCACTCAGTTGAGCGTGTGACTCTTGATTTCAGTTCAGGTCATGATCCCAGGGGTGTGGGATCAAGCCCCCCACATTGGGCTCTACACTGAGCGTGAGGTCTGCTTGGGGTTCTCTCTCTCAAGATCTCTCTCTCTCTCTCAAAAATTAAATAAATAAATAAATAAATAAATAAATAAATAAATAAATAAATAATTTTAAAAATTGATAAAAAACATTGACTTGTAAAGAGGAGTAACCATAACAACATAAAGAGAACCTAAAGCATACTCAAGGGCTGAAGGAGCACACCTAAAAGACGACAAACCTGAAAGGGCATCCCCCACTACAAAGCTAGATTCAAACCTCTCTGGAGAAGGTGTGGTTGAGCACACTGTGTGACAGATCATTTCACTGGATGCCCAGGCCAACACAGCGTGGGCAGGGAGGAAACGCGCCCTTGAGGAGAAGAAGAGCGACCAAGGGAATTGGGCATCGGGAGCCTACTCACTGCATGCAGACCCTGGGATATGCAGTGTCCGTGTCAGGACTAGCTTACTAAGGAAATGCATACTCTCAGCAAGTGCTGGTTCGGAGCCAATTGGATGTTCCCACCTGAGCCACTGATGGGTTGTGGATCAAAAGCTGCAGCTCCTTAGAAACAGAAAAGTCCCTTCTTCCCAAAATGTCTCTCCAGCGCCATCTACTGACAAAGCTTAATTACGTGCTGGCTTCAAAGGAGAAAGTGTTAACAGCTCCATTACCACAGCTCAGGTAAAAGGATGGATTTTCAGTTGAGAGGAAATGTTTTGAAAACCAGCATAGTAGCCGTTTGGTGAACGTCACTAAAAGGAAAGATGGGAACTGAAAATAAAAGAATAAAGAAACTTCAAAAGAAACAGAGACAATGCAAAGAACCAAAAAATAAAACCCACAATATTTTCATAAAAATAAAAGAAGATATTATCTCCATGAAAAAAAAGAATGAAAGGCTAAAAAATGAACGTTTAGAGAACTGAAAAGCAAAATTTTTAATTAAAAATATGACTCCAGGGGCGCCTGGGTGGCTTAGTCGGTTAAGCGTCCGACTTTCGCTTAGGTCATGATCTCGCGGTTCGTGGGTTCGAGCCCCGCGTCGGGCTCTGTGCTGACTGCCAGCTCAGAGCCTGGAGCCTGTTTCAGAGTCTGTTTCTCCCTCTCTCTATGACCCTCCCCTGCTCATGCTGTCTCTATCTAGAAATAAAAAAAAAAAAAAAAAATGACTCCAAAGGCAAATTGTCCATAGAAATGTTAGAATTTAAAGTTGATGAAATCTAACAAGCAAAGGATAAAGAAATTGAAATGGCATAGAAAACATATGGAAATTAGATTATTAATCTGGATAAATAATAGGATTTCTAGAAAGAACAAAGGGAGAGAACAGAAGGGAAATAATTATCAAGGAAATAACTCAAGAAAATTTCCCAGAGCTAAGAGACATTAGATTCCAAATTGAAAGAGAACCTTGAGTGTCTGGCAAAATGAATGAAGTCCGAGGTATATCATCAGGAATCCTAAAAATGTTTGGGACAAAGAGAAAGATTCCAAAATTCTTCCCATTGTTTAAGGAGAAAAAAACAAGTCACATGAAAAGGATCAAGACTCAGATAGTAGAGGGCTTTTCAATAAGTGACAAAGGAGGCTAGAAGATAACAGAGCGGTGCTTTCAAAAGGTAGATGTAAATTTTGCAACTTGGAATTCCATTTGTGGACAAAGTCTTAAAAACTTCTCTTTCTTCTTCTGTCCTCAGGGAGTTAGTTACTGGAGTATGTGAGGGGTTAGATCAAGAAAGTGAAGGATGAGATCAAGAAAGACAAAGATGTAGGGTCCTCCAAAAAGTGAGATGAATAGAATCCCTGGTATGATGCTGAGATATTCCAGAAGGCAGCTATGCAGGAAACCTAAGAATCAATAGGTCTGGATTGAAATAGGAATATGAGGCCAAAACGTCAGGAATAAAGAGAATTCCTTTACCTAGCTACAGAGGGATATGTCCAAGAAAAATGAAATTAGTTATCACGCATTTGAAAAGAGAGAAAAACTACACTGTTGGAGGAGAATTTGGTGACAAATCAGTGATAAGTTCCCAGACATTCAGTCAAAGGAAAACCTAGTATGGGGTGCCTGAGTGGCTCCATCAGTTGGGGGTCTGACCTCTGATTTCAGCTCAGGTCATGATCTCACGGTTCAGTTCATGGGTTTGAGCCCTGTCTTGGGCTCTGCGCCAACTTCTCAGAGCAACTTGGGATTCTCTCTCCCTCCCTCCCTCTTTCTCTGCCCTTCTCCTGCGCTTTCTCTCTCTCTCTCTCTCTCTCTCTCTCTCTCTCTCTCTCTCTCTCTCCCTCTCTCTCTCTCTCTCTCAAGATAAATGAACTGAAAGAAAGAAAGAAAGAAAGAAAGAAAGAAAGAAAGAAAGAAAGAAAATCCTTAAAAAAAAAAAAAAAGGAAAACCTAGTAGATCAATACTCTTCTGGCTATCCTTCCCTAAGGCTCAGCCGAGGGAACCTCCTCCTTCAGCACTTCTAAGATTTTCAAAAGCTCCTAATACCCATCATAAAATCCCTTTCTGTTTAATATTCCTAGAGGAATCTCAATAGTCTGCACCGACCCCCCGCTGATGCAACTGTTATTAAAAACAAGAAGACAAAAGCCAATTGAGCATCTCACTGTTTGCATCCAAGAAGAGAGAATTAGAGTCTGGGAAAGGTAGTACAAGGGACCATAGCTTCTATTTGTCCTGTAGAATTTTTTTGTCTTTTAAAATTAGATAACATTTAAGTTTGGTAAAAATTTAAAATAGGTAAACAAAACCTCGTTTGGGAGATAATATACAGTCAAGCACTAGGACACCACCCATGTAGGCTGCTGCATCTTCTCTTTTAAAAAGTGGCATCTGGGGATGTTTGGATGGCTCAGTCGGTTAAGCATCCGACTTTAGCTCAGGTCATGATCTTGTGGTTCGGTTTGTGTGTTCGAAACCCCGTGTTGGGCTCTGTGCTGACAGCTCAGAGCCTGGAGCCTACTTCTGATTCTGTGTCTCCTTCTTTCCCTGCCCAGCCCCCCCTCATTCTCTCTCTCTCTCAAAAATAAATAATAAAAATATTTAAAAAATAAAAAGTGACATCTGAAACATTTCTGCACCTGGAAAATTCATAAGTATGTAACAGAGACACAGCGGATAATCCTTTCAAATGTATTGTAGATAGTCTATTTATTGCTTTCCTCCTAGTATTCTGAGATTGGTATCCTGACTTTTTTTTTTTTTTTTTTTTTTTGTAAACATGGCATCTCACATTTCTAACAGACACTCAAGTAAATTCCTGGGCTCTATATTACTCACCACTCTGCTGCTCTCCTCTCTGATCTCTCACACCCTGCAGAAACCCAAGCCTCCTTTAGGCTTTTGCCAATGAGGCTGCTGTGGTCCCAAATAAGCCTATGCCCCTGGGGACCAAAGAGATCCAATATTTTTTCAATATCCCTCAATCTTGGCTTGTGCCCAAGAAAAAGGCAGCTGCTCCTGGGGTTTCAGACTCTCAAGTGACTCAGCTCTCCAATTTCCAGGGCTCTGTGCATATACTCTCTTCAACTTCATCTTCCAGACCATGCCAGATGTTGATCAAGTCTTCAAAGATGAGATAAACAATATCTAAATCCTAAAATCCACCACCAGCCACTTACCAGCTGTAATGGCCTTCTGGGGTTCAGAGGGACATATGTGTAGCAGGCACTCCAGGCAAAATCATTCTTTAAGCCTGTTGCCATTAGATTCACTTAGCATCTCCTCCTGCTGGTGAAGGACACTTAGCCCTACTTTTTTCTTTAATTTTTAAAATTTTTTTGAGAGAGAAAGAGCGCAAGTGTGGGGGGGATGAGGGCAGAGAGAGAGGAAGACACAGAATCTGAAGTAGGCTCCAGGCTTTGAGCTGTCAGCACAGAGCCCGATGCAGAATCCATGAACCTTGAGATTATGACCTGAGCTGAAGTCAGAAGTTTAACTAACTGAGCCACCCAGGGGCCCCAAGAACATATGTTTTAATGTTCTTCTCTTCCTTTTCCTCCTCCCCCTCTCCTCCTCTTTTTATTTTTTTGTTATAATTACAGATTCACAAAAAGTTTCAAAAGTAGTACAGAGATGTCCCATACACCTTTCACCCAGCTCACCCCAATGGTAACATTTTGCATGCTATAGTCACATTATCAAAACTAGAAATCAATGCATTTTTTTCCTCAGTCCATTGTCTTTCAGTGGGTAGATTTGGTACTTGAAACCCCAGGAAACTCTTTTCATCTGTTATGACTAACAAAATAGGTTCATAGTCTCAAATGGCTGCTCTTTGAAGAGGAAGTCCTTTGAGTCCAAACCAAGTCAATTTTGTGGCATAAGAATCTGTGGTTTTTCTGTCCTATTTGCTTGCAAACAGCTGAAAATCACTGGAGAGGCAAAAACCTGAAACATTCCTGCAGGCTCTCACTATAGAGAACAGAACAGGCAGATGCTGCATGATAATCCAGGACAACTGCCCTTTGCAGGGAGGGGCTAAAGGGCCAGTGCCTGTGGTTACATGAGAAGTTATCTGCATCATTTTTTTCTTTCTTTTTTAGAAAAATGTGTTCATTTATTTGTTTTGAGAGATATAGAGAGAGAGATCACACAAGGGAGTGAGCGAGCACATGAGTAGGGGAGGGGTAGAGAGAGGGAGCAAGAGAGAATTACAAGCAGGCTCCATGCTCCATGGAGCCCAGCATGGGACTCCATTCCATGACTATGAGATCATGACCTGAGTCTAAATCAAAAGTTGAATGTTTAACCAACTGAGCCACCCAGGCAACCCTGGTGTGAGAGTAATCAGCTCTTTTTTTTATTTTTTTAAATTAAAAAAATTTTTTAAATGTTTATTTATCTTTGAGAGAGAGAGAGAGAGAGAGAGTGAGTGTAAACAGGGGAGGGGCAGAGAGAGGGAGACACAGAATCAGAAGCAGGCTCCAGGCTCCGAGCTGTCAGCACAGAGCCCGACGTGTGGCTTGAACCCACTGACTGCGAGATCATAACCTGAGCCAAAGTTAGATGCTTAACCGATTGAACCACCCAGGTGCCCCCAGTAATTAGATCATTATTCATGGATGAAGTCCCTTCTAAAGAAATACACTATTGTCGGCAATAAATTGATATATTTCAGTACTCACTATAACTGTAAATGGACTAAACACTCCAATCAAAAGACCTAGGGTAAAAGAATGGATAAGAAAACAAGATCCATCTATATGCTGTTTACAAGAGACCCATTTTAGATCTAAAGTCACTTTCAGATTGAAAGTAAGGGGATAGACACTTCTCCAAAGAGGAAATCTAGATGGCCAACAGACACATGAAACAATGCTCAACATCACTCCTCATCAGGGAAATACAAATCAAAACCACACTGAGATACCATCTCACGCCAGTCAGTGTGGCTAAAATGAGCCAATCAGAGAACTCTAGATGCTGGCGAGGATGTGGAGAAATGGGCACCCTCCTACACTGTGGGTGGGAATGTAAACAGGTACAGCCCCTCTGGAAAACAGTGTGGAGGTTCCTCAGGAAACTAACAATAGAACTCCCCTATGACCCAGCAATAGCACTGCTAGGAATTTACCCAAGGGATACAGAAATGCTGATGCATAGGAGCACATGTACCCCAATGTTCATAGCAGCACTCTCCACAATAGCTAAAACCTGGAAAGAGCCTAAGTGTCTATCAACAGATGAATGGATCAAGAAGATGTGGTTTATCTATACCATGGAATACTACATGGCAATGAGAAACAATGAAATCTGGCCATGTGTAGCAACATGGATGGACCTTGAGGGTGTTATGCTGAGCGAAATAAGTCAGGCAGAGAAGGACAAATATCATATGTGTGCACGTATAGGAGGATTAGGAGGAACTTAACAGAGGACCAAGGGGGAGAAGGAGAGCGGAAATGGTGGGGGAAAGGGAGAGAGGCAAACCATGAGAGACTCTTGAATGCTGACAAAAACTGAGGACTGGTGGATGTGGGGGAGGAGGGGTGGGCATGGAGGAGGACACTTGTGGGGATGAGCACTGGGTGTTATGTGGAAACTAATTTGACAATAAACTATTTGTAAAAAAAAAAAAAAGAAAGAAAAAGAAAGAAAGTAAGGGGATAGAGAACCATCTACCATGCTAACCATCGCCAAAAGAAAGCTGGAGTAGCGATACTTGTATCAGATAATCTAGATCTTAAAATAAAGACTGTAACAAGAGATGAAGAAGGGCATTGTATCATAATTAAGGGGTCTACTCACCAAGAAGATCTAACAATTGTAAACATTTATGCTCAAAACATAAATCACCCAAATATATAAATCAGTTAATCACAAACACAGAAACTCATTGATAATAATACCATAATAGTAGGGGACCTCAACACCCCACTTACAGCAATGAACAGATCATCTAAACAGAAAATCAGCAAGGAAACAATGGCTTTGAATGATGCACTGGACCAGATGAACTTAACAGATATATTCAGAAGATTTCATCCTAAAGCAGCAGAATACACATTCTTCTCCAGTGCACATGGAACATTCTCCAGAATAGATCACATAGTGGGACACAAATCAGCCCTCAACAAGTACAAAAAGATGGAAATCATACTGTGTATATATTCAGACCACAATGCTATAAAACTCGAAATCAACCACAAGAAAAAATGTAGAAAGATAACAAATACTTGGAGACTAAAGAACATCCTACTAAAGAATGAATGGGCTGGGGCGCCTGGGTGGCTTAGTCGGTTAAGCGTCCGACTTTCACTTAGGTCATGATCTCGCGGTTGGTGGGTTCGAGCCCCCCGTCGGGCTCTGTGCTGACTGCCAGCTCAGAGCCTGGAGCCTGTTTCAGTCTGTGACTCCCTCTCTCTCTGACCCTCCCCTGCTAACGCTGTCTCTCTCTCTCTCCTAGAAATAAATAAAATATTAAAAAAAAAAAAAAAGAATGAATGGGCTAACCAAGAAGTTAAAGAGGAAATTAAAAAGTACATGAAAGCCAATAAAAAGGATAACACCACAGTCCAAAACCTCTGGGATGCAGCAAAGGCAATCATAAGAGGGAAGTATATAGTAATCCAGGCCTTCCTAAAGAAGGAAGAAAGGTCTCAGATACACAACCTTACACCTTAAAGAACTGGAAAAAGAACAGCAAATAAAACCCCAAACCAGCAGAAGATGAAAAATAATGAAGATTTGCTATCAAAACCAAAAAACAAACAAAAAACAAAACAAACAAACAAAAAACCCAGTAGAACAGATCAATGAAACCAGGAGCTGGTTCTTTGAAAGAATTAACAAAATTGATAAACCCCTAGCCAGTATGATCAAGAAGAAAAAGGAAAGGAGCCAAATATATAAAATTAAGAATGAAAGAGGAGAGATCACCACCAACACTGCAGAAATACAAACAATAATAAGAGAATATTATTAGCAATTATATGCTAATAAAATGGGTAATCTGGAAGAAATGGACAAATTCCCAGAAACATATAAATTATCAAAACTAAAACAGGAAGAAATAGAAAATTTGAACAGACCCATAACCAGCAAAGAAATTGAATTAGTAATAAAAAAAAATCTCCCAAAAAACAAGAATCCAGGGCCAAATGGCTTTACTGTGGAATTCACCAAACATTTAAAGAAATTAACACCTATTCTTTTGAAGCTGTTCCAAAAAATAGAAATGGAAGGAAAACTTTCAAACTCATTCTATGAAGCCAGCATTACCATGATTCCAAAACAAGACAAAGGCCTCTCTAAAAAAGGAGAACTACAGATGTATTTCCTTGATGAACATGGATGTAAAAATTCTCAGCAAGATACTAGCCAACTGAATCCAACAATACATTAAAAGAATTATTCACCACGACCAAGTGAGAATTATACCTGGGATGCAGGGTTGGCTCAAGGCTCAATACCCACAAAACAATCAATGTGATGTATTACATCAGTAAAATAAAGGACAAGAACTACATGATCCTTTCAATAGATGCAGAGAAAGCGTTTGACAAAATATACCACCCTTTCTTGATAAAAACCCTCAAGAAAGTAGGGACAGAAGGATCATAACTTGAGATCATAAAAGCCATATATGAAAGACGCACCACTAATATCATCCTCAGTGGGGAAAAACTGAGAGTTTTCCCCCTAAGGTCAGGAACACAACAGGCATGTCCACTCTCATCACTGTTATTCAACATATTATTTTAAGTCTTAGCCTCAGCAACCAGTCAACACAAAGGAACAAAAGGCATCCAAATCAGCAAGAAGGAAGTCAAACTTACACTCTTCGCAGATGACATGATACTCTATGTGCAAAACCCAAAAGATTCCACCAAAAAACTGCTAGAGCTGATCCATGAATTCAGCAAAGACACAGGATATCAAATCAATGCACAGAAATTAGTTGCATTCCTATACACCAATAATGAAGCAACAGAAAGAGCAATCAAGGAATTGATCCCATTTACAATTTTACCAAAAACCATAAAATACCTAGGAATGAATCTAACCAAAGAGGTGCAAAAGCTATACACTGAAAGCTATAGAAAGCTTATGAAAGAAATTGAAGAATACACAAAAAATGGAAAAATATTCCATGATCCTGAATAGAAGAACAAATGTTAAAATGTCAATACTACTCAAAGCAATCTACATTTTCAGTGCAATCCTTATCAAAATAACATCAGCATTTTTCGCAGAGCTAAAACAAACAATCCTAAAATTTGTATGGAATCAGAAAAGACCCTGAATAGCCAAAGCAATTTTGAATAAGAAAACCGAAGCTGGAAGCATCACAACCTTGGACTTCAAGCTGTATTACAAAGCTGTAATCATCAAGACAGTATGGTGCTGGCACAAAAACAGACACAATGGAACAGAATAGAAAACCCAGAAATGGACCCACAAACATATGGCCAACTAATCTTTGACAAAGCAGGAAAGAATATCCAATGGAATAAAGACAATCTCTTCAGCTAATGGTGCTGGGAAAACTGGACAGCAACATGCAGAAAAGTAAACATGGACCACTTTCTTACACCAGACATAAAAATAAACTCAAAATGGATGAAAGACCTAAACGTAAGACAAGAAGCCATCAAAATCCTAGAGAAGAAAGCAGGCAAAAACCTCTTTGACCTCGGCCACAGCAACTTCTTACTTAACTGTCTCTGGAGGCAAGGGAAACAAAAGCAAAAATGAACTTTTGGGAACTCATCAAAATAAAAAGCTTCTGCACAGTGAAGGAAACAATCAGCAAAACTAAAAGGCAACTGATGAATAGCAGAAGATATTTGCAAACAGCATATCCAATAAAGGGGTAGTATCCAAGATCTATAAAGAATTTTTTAAACTCAACACCCAAAAAAATCATCCAGTGAAGAAATGGGCAAAAGACATGAATAGACACTTCTCCAAAGAAGACATCCATTCTCCGATTGACACATGAAAAAATGTTTAACGTCACTCATCACCAGGGAAATGCACATCAAAACCACAATGAGATACCACCTCACACCTGTCAGAATGGCTAACCTTAACAACTCAGGCAACAATAGATGTCAGTGAGGATGTGGAGAAAGAAGTTCTCCTTTGTCTTGCTGATGAGAATGCAAACTGGTGCAGCCACTCTGGAAAGCAGTATAGAGAGGTTCCTCAAAAATTAAAAATAGGACTACCCTATGACTCATCAATTGTACTACTAGGTATTTACCCAAGGGATACAGGTGTGCTGTTTCAAACGGGCATGTGTACCCCAGTGTTTATAGCAGCACTATCAACAGTAGCCAAAGTATGGAAAGAGCCCAAATGTCCATTGACGGATGAATGGATAAAGAAGAATGGTGTGTGTGTATATATATATATATATATATATATATATATATATATATATATATATATATATATAATGGAGTATTACTTGGCAATCAAAAAGAATGAAATCTTGCCATTTGCGACTATTTGGTTGGAACTGGAGGGTTTTATGGTAAGTGAAATTAGTCAGTCAGAGAAAGACAAGTATCATATGACTTCACTCATGTAAGAAATTTAAGATACAAAACAGATGAACATAAGGGAAGGGAAGCAAAAATAATATACAAACAGGGACATGAGAAAACATGAGATTTAAATATGGAGAACAAACAGAGGGTTGCTGGAGGGGTGTGGGAGGGGGGATGGGCTAAATGGGTAAGGGGAATTAAGGAATCTACTCCTGAAATCATTATCGTACTATAAGCTGACTAACTTGGATGTAAATTTAAAAATTAATTAATTAAAAATAAAAGAAATTCACTATTGTCTTTTAAGAAGATAGACACAGAAGCATAGGAGCTGAGCTGTACTCAAATGTGTTAAAACTCACAGAAATTGGTCTCTGTCAGGTGGAGTGTTTTCTGTGAGGGGAAGCAAGCTGACAGGAGGGAGACCCCTGTTTTTTCCTTCCCCGTAAGCATCATACCCTCACCCACAGGGTCACACCTCGTCTAAGAAACCTCCACAGAAAGAAAGACCCAAGGCCCTAGGGCCAGCTCCACTAAAAGCCCCAGAGTGTTGAGGGGCAGGAGAATCTGGAGAGCAAACAAGAAGAGGCAGGGAGGAGGAAAGAGTAAAGCAAGTGGCAAAGGAAGGGAGAAGAGTCCGCCAGCACCTAGGAGATACTCCTGACCAAAACCAAGGAGGAGCCTGTGCTCCCAGAGAGAAATAGCAACACCAGACTTCCAGCTCCCCCAGGCCGCTAGGCCCTGCCCTGGGGCGGCCCCAGTCTCAGTCCCGCTGCCTTGGTGGGAGACAAGAAGAAAACAAGACCTCCTCAGGCCAAAGCACAGAGGCTGCTGGAGACTCGAGGAGAGGGGAGGTTGAATCAGGGAACTGGAAGCGAGTACACACTGCTAAGTGCCTGTCTGCACTGCTAAGTTCCTGTCCGAGGTCAAGTCCTCTTCCCTACGGGTAATGTTTACAGTTCTCTGCTACCCTGGAGCCTTCCGCCTTCCACAGGCCCTCCCTGTTACTGAAGGTTCTTTCAGAGGCTACCTGGAGGCCACGCCCAGCCGCGTCCCCACCACCTTGCACCTGCTCCTGCGCAGAGGAAGAGCAAGAGCAAAGGGGCTCCAGGCAGGGCATCACCAGAATTATCATCGCAAAAATCAAATGTGAGCATGGATGTCCCACTCTACAGACGGTAAAGGGGAGTTATTTGTTGCTGCTGGGCCTAAAGGGAAGATCGGAGTTGCCTGAGAGGTCTTTCAGTTTACCGTCTGTCATTTATTTTGCAAATGGAAGAAATCTGAGGGTGGACGAGATACATTGCTTAAGTTTCAAAGAGCCTGGGGAGAAGACAGACTGGTAGGGGCGACTTTAGGTGTCACTGTGAGCGGAGTCATAGGGTAAGAAGTTAAGACAAGAGACCCCGAGCGGGACAGTGACTTCAGGAGAACAGGGAGGAGGAGGAGATGGAGCTCTGGCTCGTACTTTTAGGACTCTGGAGTGCACAAATGTCTAATCAGAGCACAGATGTTTGCCTCATTCCCCACTGTGGCCCCTTTTCTGCTCCCAAAGCTCCCAAAAGGCCGGACTCCTTCTGGCATCCTTGCCGCAGCATGCCCTCTAGTGGAAGAGTGCGGTAGGACAGGGGCACAGGTTGGCCCCATTCCCCCTCTTCGAAATTGGAATAGGCCTGCCCACCTCACAGAATTGTAGTAAGGATAGTTACGGTCCGACAGCAGGCTCGACGGTAATAGAAATGGCAATCACCGCAGACCTGAATGAATCATCTCACTTAATACACGAGGAGGAGGTGGTATTTATTGTTAGCTACATTTTACAAGAAACTAAGAGAGTTTCTCTAACCTGCCTGGGTCAACAGCTACTAACACCAGAATAAAGTGTTCATTCAATAAATTGTCCTCCCAGTATCTCCTTAATGCTGGCTCCTTTCTTTTGTGTTCCCCTGGCAAGCGTTACAATTGGGTTTATCTCCGGGTTGCCTGGGTGGTTCAGGTGGTTAAGCGTCCCACTTCAGCTCAGGTCATGAACGTTTGTGAGTTGGAGCCCCATGTCCAGCTCTGTGCTGACAGCTCAGAGCCTCCAGCCTGCTTAGGATTCTGTGTCTCCAACTCTCTCTTCCCCTCTTTCTCTCTCTCTTTCTCTTTCTCTCTCTCAAAAATACTAAAAAACAAAACAAAACAAAAAAACCCTAATGCATTTATCTCCTATAAAATGAAGCAAGAAAATTTACTGCACTTTGTGTCTTGCCCAGGAAGCTCCCTTCTGAGCTCTAGAGCAATCCCCACTCCCAGAAAATAAACTGGGACAGACACAAGATATTGCTCAATTCCTGGTTTAGGGACCATTGAGCTCCTGAGGTGGAATACTCTAGCTTACTATTCAGGGAGCCACCTTCCTAGTAGCAAGATTCCTGGAGAAGGACAAATACTATTCAGACCAGGGAGGTGGATATTTGGGGAACATTTCATCCAGGTCACAGTAAAACCCAGTCCTGAAATAAAACACGGTATTCATTGATTTCTACTAGCCTTGTTTTAAACATAATCTAAACTAGCTTAAACACCGGGGGGCCTGGGTGGCTCAGTCAAGTTGACTGACTTCGGCTCAGGTCATGATCTCGTGGTTCGTGACTTGGAGCCCCGTGTCTAGCTCTGTGATGACAGCTCAGAGCCAGGAGTCTGCTTTGGATTCTGTGTCTGCCTCTCTCTCTCTCTGTTTCTCCCCTGCTTGTGCTGTCTCTCTCTCTCTCTAAAATAAATAAATATTTTTAAAAATAATAGAAATAAAATAACTCAAACAAAAAGTTACAGCTAAGCAAAATAAGTCAGTTGGAGAAAGACAAATATCATATGATTTCAATACTGTGTGGATTGAAAGATAAAAAACAGATTAACATAAGGGAAGCAAAAATAAAAATAGAGAGGGATCATAAGAGACCCTTAGATACAGAGAACAAACTGAAGGTGGCTGGCGAGGTGTTGGGTGGGGGGAAAAGGTAAAGGGGTGAGGGACATTAAGGGGGACACTTGTTGGGATGAGCACTGGGTGTTATATGTAAGTGATGAATCACTAAATTCTATTCCTGAAATAGATAGATACATAATAGATAGACAGACAGACAGATAGATAGATAGATAGATAGATAGATAGATTAAAATAAATACATAAAATTTTAAAAAATACAACTAAAGGGGTGCCTGGCAGGCTCAGCCAGTAAGAGATGTGACTCTTAATCTTGGAGTTGTAAGTCTGAACCCTGTGTTGAGTGTAAGGAATATTAAAAACGTTATGGGGCGCCTGGGTGGCTCAGTCAGTTAATCATCTGACTCTTGATATTGGCTCAGGTTGTGAATCTCTTGGTGGTGAGACTGAGCCCCAAGTTCTGCTCCATGTCGAGCATGGGGCTTGCTTGGGGTTCTCTCTTTCCCTCTCTCTCTGCCTCTCCCCACTTGTTCTCTCTCTCTCCCTCTCTCTCAATAAATAAACATTTAAAAAGACAGTTGTCTTTGCATTTTAAAAATTAAAAAAAAAACCAAAAATCTTAAAAAAGAATTACAACTAGGGAAAATGAAAAGTTAGAAAAATCAGATAAAATGAAGAATACAAACATGCTGGGAAGAGGACCACATATTCAGAACTTAGTTCTCCAGCAGCCAGTTCAAACAGGGAGGAGACACAGTCATCACATGGTACCCAGTGTCCATAAAATAAAGAGACCAGAGTTGCAGGAAATGGCTCAGCTATTTCTTTTTCTGAGACTGGGAGCGATGCAATGCATGTGCCTGTGCTGTTGGGCCGGCTTAATCCAGGGAGAGAGTCTAGTGTAATATGAAATAGGTGGCACACATATTCTTCCCTCAAACTGACATAAGTTTCTCTCTCCACCCATCTTTTGATATGTAGAGCATGACCATGAGTTCACTGTTATTATGCACTTGACATCACAGCCACTTGGGGCTGCTGATTAAAAACAGGCTGCAATGCAAAGAACACTCCTAGCCAGAACAGGCCCGTCTCGCCACAGAGTGATGATCAAACAGTTCACAATTCTTGTCCCCTAGACCCCTACCCCTTTTCTAGATCCCATAGAGGCCACCCTCTTCTGCAGCTACATTCTTTCTTCAGATGGGGCCCAGAACCATAGATTCCGTTTTTCTTCCTGAGTCATGATCTCCCTCCAGGCATGCTTCCTGGGGTTACACTTTGATTGTCCTTGATTATTCCCAAATTTCCTTAGCACCATGTTGCCTCTCATTCGTGGTGTGCACATTTGCCACAACTCATGGAGTGATGAACTTTCAGCTAACTTTGTAGGAAGCCCTTTACTAGCTGTGTGGCTTTAGGCAAGTTACTAAACCTCTCTGAGCCTTATTTTCCTCATTTCTAAAATTGATAATGCCTGTATTGGAAGGTTGTTTGGAATTAGAATGAATTGTAATAATAGTAACAGCAATATGTTGAGTTCTTACTGTACAGGACTCAATGTTCACCACTAAACATATAATTATTTGATTGAGTCATCTCAACAACCTTAGCTCAGAGACCAAAAATGGAGACCAAGCTGTGTATCTGTATTATTTCTTTTTCTGTTTTTTTTTCTTTTCTGATTTTCACTAAAAGGATCACTTTCTGTGTTGTCATTTTAGACCACCCATTGGTTTAAACAGATCTTTAAGTTCTAGTGGAATGTGTGATTACCCTTAAATTTTTAACAAAGCTATCTAAAATTATATTGCCATTTAACATCCAAGATTAATCAGTACATTGAGTCTTTCTCCTAAACAAACATAATTCCACCTCTTCCCTCTTCCTATTTCCCCCACTGTAACTTCCCAGGATTCCCCAGGTTTTGTTAAAATCTTTTGGAACTGGACTCTCTTGTGCCTGAATGGACCATTTAGCAGGCAGAAAAGGAAGAGGTTGATGTGAAGCAGGAGCAAAGCCTGAGAGTGGCCGAGGGCCTGGAGGATGGGCACCTATAGATGGGCTGGGCAGGGGTCTGGTGCATGAGCACATGAATTCATTGCTTCTGCAGACCCTCTCTGAGTTCCACTGGTGATGTCTGAGCCAGCACAGAGCAGGATCCACGGATGAGGGTGAGGAGAAGAGGAAGCCAAAATCCAGAGTGGCAGTTGGCCACCCAGGAATGACCTTCAGTGCAAGTTCCAGGCTCTGCAGCAGCTGATAATTGAGCAGGGGAGTAGTCTGACAGGAACCGAATTTGTGTATGTGCATGAAAATATGAACAAAATAAAATTTACCATCTGGACCATGAGTAAGTGTTCAGTAATATTAAATCCACTCACACTGTTGGGCAGCCCTCACCACCATGCATCCTCATAACTCTTCATCTTGTAAATCTGTAAGTCTGTTAAACAATAACTATGACTCGCCCCTCTCCCCAGCTTGAGCTGACTTTAGGACGGGCCAGAGAAGGCAAAGCTTATGGGTACAAGGCCAATTAGGAGTTGCTGTAACCACCCAGGCAGGAGGCCACGAGGATCCCCACGTGAGAAAGAAGAGCAGAAACAGGAAACAAATTTAATAATTAAACTGAAGCACCTCCCTGTACGCGAAGCAGGCACTGTTCCAGCGGAGGAGTAATTTCCTGTCAGGGCGACTTGCCCTGCTGGCGTCAGCCCCTGGCAAATACAGAGCATCTTATCTTGGCTGTCAGTGCTCTAAACACTCATTTCTCACATTATTGAAGGTCCCCAGATGATCAAATTCTATCCTTTAGCTCATCCCATTCCCCTTCAATTCCTTCTCTACCCAGAGAAATAATTTTAAAAGGCAAATATTATCCCATTATTCCTCTGCTTCAAACTCTGAATTCCCGTGGTTCTTCAGTTACAGATAAAACCCCACATCTCTAAGAGGTGCTACAAGGCTCCCCACATGATCTGCCTCCGCCCCGCCCCTTAGCCTCCTTCTGTGGCCTCAGGCTTCCATCAGTTGTGCAGATGCTCCAGACCTACCCACAGGGTTTCATTTCGGTGCTCCCTCTACCTGGAAGGTGCCTCGCCACAGCTGCCATTCCCCAAACCATCCCGCGCGCGCGCGCACACACACACACACACACACACACACACACACTAATGCATCTATTCCAAATAGAATATTTTAGATTCAGTATTCTTTGTCTAACTATGAGATCATTTCTTTCTCCACCCATTAGCCTGTAACTTCTAGGAGGTAAGGACCAGGTGAATCGTGTTCCCTACTGCAGTCACAGTACCTGCACCTAGTAAGTGCACAATACTAACAGTGAAATGAGGGGCACCTGGGTGGCTCAGTCGGTTAAGTGTCCAACCTCAGCTCAGATCATGATCTCACAGCTTGTGAGTTCCAGCCCTGCATCAGGCTCTGTGCTGACAGCTCAGAGCCTGGGGTCTGCTTTGGATTCTGTGTCTCCCTCTCTCTCTGCTCCTCTCCTGCTTGCTCTCTCTCTGTCTCTCTCTTCCAAAGTAAATAAACATTTTTAAAAAGTAAAAAGCAACAACAGTGAAATGAATGAATAATGTAACCTGCTCTCAAGAAAGTATCTTAAAGTTACACTTAGTTGCAGGTGGCTCGTAACAACTTAAATGATGATCCTGGAGAGAAGGCTGGAGAGATGTATGTTAAAGGATTTATAATTAACTTTCTCAGGCTGCCATAACAGAGTACCACAAACAGGGTGGCTGAAACAACAGAAATTTGTTGCCTCTGCATTCTGGAGTTAGAAGTCTGAACTCAAGGTATCAGCAAGTTTGGTTCCTTCTGAGGGCTGTGAGGGAGAATCTGTTCCATGCTTCTCTCCTGGCTTCTGATGGCCTTGGGCACTCAGTGTTTTGTAGATGACATTATCCTTGTGTCTTCACATTGTCTTTCTCCACCTTTATTTTTACTTTTTATTTTCTTGAGAGAGAGAGAGTAGGGGAGGGGCAGAGGGAGAGGGAAAGAGAGAGAGGGAATCTTAAGCAGGCTCAATACTCAGAGCAGAGCCTAACACGGGGAGACCATGACTATGAGATCATGACCTGAGTCAAAACCAAGAATCAGATGCTTAACCGACTGAGCTACCCAGGCGCCCCTCCCCTATCTTAAAATATTTTATAGATGGCATTTTATTATTATTATTTATTTTGAGAGAGAGACAGAGTGTAAGTTGGGAAGGGGCAGAGAGAGAGGGAGACACAGACTCTGAAGCAGGCTCTAGGCTCTGAACTGTAAGCACAGAGCCTAACACAGGGCTCAAACTCATCAACTGTGATATTATGACCTGAGCTGAAGTCAGATGCTTAACCGACTGAGCCACCCAGGCACCTCCCAAAAAGATTTTATTTTTAAGTAATCTCCACACCCAATGTAGGGGTCCAACTCACAACCCCAAGACCCAGAGTCGCATGCCCTACTGACTGAACCAGCCAGGTGCCCTCCCCTTTTTATAGAGGCATCAGTCCTATTGAACTAAGGCCCATCCTAATGACCTCATTTTACCTTGATTACCTCTGTAAAGACCCTCTTTCCAAATAAGATCATATTCTTAGGTACCGGCAGTTAGGACTTCCACATATCTTGTACATAGTTCAACCCTTAACAGGATTGAATATGGTCTCACACCAAATGAGTATAGCTCAAACAGGCCCTACCAGGTGAAAATATCACTGTACACTTCACCCTGTCCCAGTCCGATCACTTCAAAATCTCGGCAGTGAACTGGCTCCCAATCGTAACCTCAGTTTACCTGAATATTGCCTAATTCACATCCTCCAACCTTCCCCACACCTACATTAGCCTCCACATGTGACTTCACTTCCTTCCACACAGCCTGGTCCAGAGTATGTTCTCTTCCTTTAGTCTCTTGGTGATGTCGAAATCTTCATGGTTAATGACACACAGATCAAATAAAAGTAGAAAACAATTAACCTATTATATTAAGTTAGCAAACTCAATGTAAACTGTCTATCTTGAAAGTGGCCAACAGAAGAGGCAACATTTTTAAATGTGTGTTTTTTTTTTTTTTAATTATTTATTTTGGGGTAGGGAAGGACCGAGAGAGAGGGAGAGAGAATCCCAAGCAGGCTCCATGTTGTCAATGAGGAGCCTGATGTGGGGCTTGATCTAATGAACTGTGAAATCATGACTTGAATCAAGAGTTGGATCCTTAACTGACTGAGCCACCCAAGTACCCCATACGTTAGGTTTTTTTGGGGGTGGGGAAAAGAGACAGAGAGAGAAAGTGCATGCAGGGAAGGGGCAGAGAGAGAGAGGGAAGGAATCTTAAGCAGGCTCCATGCCCACCACAGAGCCCAACAAGGGGCTTTATCCTACAACCCTAGGATCATGACCTGAGAGGAAATCAAGAGTCAGACGCTCAACCCACTAAGCCACCCAAGCACCCCAAGAAGGTAGTATTTTGAATCAACTCTCATATGGACACCCAACACCTTGCCTTTGGTTTCAAATACTGTTCTTTCCTGAAAGAGACTAGGACCCCCTATAATGTAAGGCTTGGATGATAGCTGAGTCCATGTCTCAGGAAAGAGAAAAATCAGAACAGTACTTGAATGTTCTGTTGTTGCCAGAAAGAAAGAATGCCTCAAGAATAGCAAAGAATGTGTTAAAAAGAACAAAGGGAAGTGAAGGGATGGAACTCTTCAATAAACAGTGTTGGGAAAACTGGACAGCAATATGCAAAAGAAAGAGACTGGACCACTTTCTTGTACCATACACAAAATAAATTCAAAATGGAACAATAAAACCCCAAGAAGAAAACATAGGCAGTAATCCAAAGGAAACAAAGCCTCTAACTCAAAAAGACACATGTGCCCCTATGCTTACTACAGAATTATTTACAACAGCCAAAATATGGAAGCAACTTATGTGTCCAACAGTAGATGAATGGATAAAGAAGATGTGGTACACACACACACACATACACACTAGAATTCTATTCAGCCATAAAAAAATAATAAAGTCTTGCCATTTGCAATAAGGTGGATGGATCTAGAGGGTATAATACTAAGT
Organism: Proteles cristata cristata; assembly: GCA_017311185.1. Taxonomy (NCBI): domain Eukaryota; kingdom Metazoa; phylum Chordata; class Mammalia; order Carnivora; family Hyaenidae; genus Proteles; species Proteles cristata. The sequence continues at coordinate 264,819 of JAESUZ010003765.1, read as the reverse complement.
GAAATAAGTCAAAGAGAGACAAATATCATATGGTTTCACTCGTGTGGATTATAAGAAACAAATGAATAAAGAGAAAAAAAGAGAGAAAACAAGAGACAAGGTTCTTTTTCCTCTTAAGTTTTTTTCTTTATTTTGAGAGAAAGAGAATGTTCATGCGTGAGTTGGGGAGGGACAGAGAATCCCAAGCAGGCTCTGCAGTGGCAGGACCCAATGCAGGGCTCAAATCCACGTACCATGAGATCATGACTAGAGTCTAAATCAAGAGTTGTATGATTATCCGGCTGAGCTACCAGGGTACCTGCAGACTCTTAGCTGTAGAGAACAACCTAATGGCTACCAGAGGGAGGGATGGGTGAAACAGGTTATAGGAATTAAGGAGTGTACTTGTGATGAGCAGTGAGTGATATATAGAATTGTTGAATTCTATACATATATTGTACACCTGAAAGTAATATAATACTATGTTAATTATACTTGATTTTTTGGTAAAGGTTAAATAAATAAATAACATAGAAGGACAAAGGAGGCAGCTTAAAGGAACTCCCGTTGTTCACTTGAAGACAGTTAAACGTGAGAAGAAAGAGGATGAGGGGAAACATGATAATTAGGGTTTATTGAAGTAAATAGATGCTGTAGAAGGCCATGAGATCATTACAATATTCAAAAAATAAAAGTTAATACAAAGTACACAAAAGAAAGCTTGTAATAGAAAAGAATGGAGTTCTTCAAAATTGACTTTAATAAAAAGGGAATTGTTCATTTTGTTTCTTCTATCAATTATGTGTCTGTTTATGAAGCAGAAAGAGGTGCACTTTCATCTTTGTAAGTAGAAAAGAATTCTGAGAAAACCAAGAAGCCCCACTGTAAATAGAACTTTAACAGAAATGAGAATGTCTGACAAGGGATACGGTCAGAGGCAACAATGAAAGAGATGGTGGTTTCAATAGTAGATACCAAGACAATAAATTAACCAAAACATCACTAAAAAATAGAGCTAATAAAATCAACCCAATTCTTCACCTCCTAGAAGATTCTAGATTGTCCTACTAATTATAATAAAGTATAAATAAGAAATGCATAAGATTTAATGATGTTAATATATCTAGTCATTATCTCATAACGAGAGAAAACTGGTCAACAGGGATTTCTTTTTTATGTTTACCTATATATTTTGAGAAGGAGAGAAAGCATGCATGTGTGGGGAGGAGTAGAGACAGAGGGAGAGAAAGAATCCCAAGCAGGCTCTCCACTGTCAGTGCAGAACCCCACTTGGGGTTTGATCCCACAAACTGTGAGATCATGACCTGAGCCAAAAGCAAGAGTTGGACGCTCAACCAACTGGGCCACCTAAGCGCCTGAGGAGGGATTTAAGTATGCTGTATTAAGGTGAGACAATGGGTTACAAAATTCTAAGATCTACCCACTTTAAAAAGTTTATTCTCCAGTGAGATACAATTTCACATCCATAAGCCAGGTTATGATGAAAAGTAATAACAAGTGCTGACACGAATATGGAAAACTTAGAAGCTTCATACACAGCTTCTAAGGGGAATGAGATGGTGCAACAGCTTTGCAGTATAGTCAGGGACCCTGTTCTTCAAAAGGGGAAGGAGGGTGAGCAGAAAGTATAGCAGTTCATGCTGGTTACTAGCAGCCCAGATTTGAATTGTAAGCCATGCAACCAGCCTCACTTCCAGCCAAAACTCAGGTGGTCAAAATGCAGATCCCAAGATTATTGAAACCTCAGGATGGCATAAAAATAAAAAATACTGGCACCCTAGAAAGGTAGTCCAAGAATGGAAGAGGAAAGAGAAGAAAAATATGAGGAGGCGCAGGGAGACTCAGTCGGTTAAGCATCTGACTCTTGATTTTGGTTCAGGTGGGCTCAGGAATCTCACGGTTCCTGGGGTGGAGTCCCACATTGGACTCTGAGATGACAACATGATGTAGTCTGCTTGGGATTCTCTCTCTCTGCCCCTCCCTTGCTCATACACTCTCTCTCTCTCTCTCTCTCTCTCTCTCTTTCTGTCTCTCTCTCTATCAAAATAAATAAACTTTAAAAAGAAGAAGAATGAAGAAATGAGTTTAAATCCATAGAGCTAGCTTTCTGATTTTTCAACATTTTTAAATGTTTATTTATTTTTGAGAGAAAGAGAGAGACAGAGTGCAAGCGGGAGAGGGGCAGAGAGAGAAGGAGAGAGAGAATCCCAAGCAGGTTCCTCACTGTCATGCAGAACCCGATGTGGGGCTTGAAAGCCAAGGACCACAAGATCATTACCTGAGTCTGATGGTCAACTGAGGCATCCAGGTACCCCTAGCCTTCTGATTTTTAGTGGAAGTCAAGTTATCAGTGTTATCAACATTATAACTTTTACATTTGTTTGTTTCATTGGGGGTTTAAGACATTTAAGAGCATCTTACATATCAGACTTGAGATTTTCGTTAAATGCATAAGTTAGTGTAAATGTGAACCACTATTTAATGTTTTCATAAATTTGGTTTATTAAATTAGTAAGCTTTTATGTAGGAGTTGTGTAAGTAGTACACAAATTGAAGAATGTGGCTTAATGCTGTTAATTGTTTAATAAATTCATAAGGGTAACAAACTTTACATTAAAGTGTCTTAAAGTCCTTTAGGCAATGGCAGGAGGAGAGGAGTCCTGAGTTTTCAGGCTAAGACACACAGCTAAGGGTCCACTAACATAGACTGGTTTTCTAGATTCATCACCTTTGCCCCTATTAATCACTAACAAGGTTAATTCTTAATTCAGCATATTACAGTGTCACAGTGAACAGAGAGCGAGAGCAGTGGGTTTTGATGGAGTAAGGCAACAGGGAAAGCCCCACATGTGGGGTGGGCAGTCAGACCCCACCAGAGGGGAATACTGATAGGTGGCCCCAGGTAGCCAAGTGGCAGTTTGAGCACAGGAAAGGAGACAGAGGGACAGTTTCCACTCTATCAGTTATGACCACCATGCTGAGACCAAGGAGGACTAAATGGCCTTAAAACTATTTCACAATTTGTTTCTCCCACATTTCCACAATAGGCCTTGTCTGAGTAGGCCCTGTCTAGGATCAGAAATCATTTCACACCAGCCTAGTTTGCTCCTTTAGAATAAACAATACCTATATCACCAGCTTAACTACCATATTGGGATAAACCATATCCACCCCTTTGATCTCTGTCTACCTGAGGCCTAAACAACCTGTAGAAGAGCTATTGCTACTGAAAGTGTGAAAATGTCCATTCCTACGCCAGCCACAACCACCTCTATGAGACCTGAAGTGCCTACTCTGCTCCCACTTCCCTGGACTATACAGACATCCACAACCAGGATGCTCTGTATGTGGAAACCCTGATGTGTGACTGATATTCCTGAGGGCTTGTGTGCTCAGTCTCACATGAGGCAGTATGGGTTAATAAAGGTGTCTCCAGGATGTGTCCACCAGTTTCCTGACAGCAAAAAGAAAATGCTGACCTAGAAAGAGATAGGAAGAAGACAATAGGGGACATCTTTCCAATAAGAGGAACACAAGAAAGACGTAAGCATTTGGTCTTAGAGAGAGAAGGAAAACCCAAACCTGACTGCTGGCCTTCAGGTGACATGAAAAAATGGATGATAGTGGATTTGTTGGAGAAAGGACTGAAGGTGGCCATGAAGCTGTGCAGGCTGGGGAACTTCGCTTTGACCTGCTCTGTGCAGTCTGCTCACCCATGTTTGCAGTTTCTGAATGGCACCATAACCAAGCTCCACCTTTTACTGACTGTGTGACCTTACACAAATTACCTACCCTTGCTGAGCCTCAGGTTCTTTGCCTGTAAGATAGAAATAATAAAATTTCAGTTTTTTATTTACTTATTTAATCTACATCCCAGAACTTTTGGAACGGAAATAACCCTGTAACACATTTTATTTGTGATAAATATATGGTAAAAGAGCTATTACTATTATCACCCAGGAGTATGTGTGTAAGTAAAGAACATCTGGGAGCACCTGGCTGGTTTAGTTAGTGGAGCATGCAACTCTTGATCTCAGGGTTGTGAGTTCAAACCCGATGTTGGAGTGTAGAGATTATTTTAAAATAAAATCTTAATGGGGCGCCTGGGTGGCTTAGTCGGTTAAGCGTCCGACTTTTGCTCAGGTCATGATCTCGTGGGTTCGTGGGTTCGAGCCCCGCGTCGGGCTCTGTGCTGACTGCCAGCTCAGAGCCTGGAGCCTGTTTCAGTCTGTGACTCCCTCTCTCTCTGACCCTCCCCTGCTTACGCTGTCTCTCTCTCTCTCCTAGAAATAAATAAAACATTAAAAAAAAATTTTAAATAAAATCTTAAAAAAAAAAAGAACATCTGACTGAACATAGTTTCTTTGGGGGAATGAAATGTTTAAATGAGAAGCCAACTCTCCTTTCTGGATCTTGGAAAATTTTCTTGAGTGTAACTCCCATTGGGAAACATCACACCAGCCTCAACAATCAACTATGAAGTCAGCAGTGACCATTTCACCAGACAAGCCTCCTGCTGTGGGGTCAGAAGTATCCTTCTACATGGCCCCACTGGGACTGCCTCAGTGGGACCAAGTACGGCATTATAATCAATCCCTTGCTGTGCTCCGAGTTTTTCAGTCTCTAATGCACTTTTTCATGATCCATAACAACCCTGTGAGACAGACAGGGTATCTGCTTTCATTGCCCTTTACAGATGAGAAAATTAAGGTCCACAAAGGTAAGTGACTAGCTCACTTTGATATGGCAGAGAAGGCTGTGTGGGTACACAGAAGGAAACCTCAGTCTTCTGACTTCTAGACGGGTGCTCTTCATATCTCAGCACCTTCCCTTCTAGGAGAAGAGAAATGACTCTTGCTGTTCCAGATGCTACTTCCAACGATGAACCACTAATAGACAAGGAAAAATCAGTGCACCAGCAGCAGCTCCCACTGGAAACCTTGGGACCTTTATCATGTCAGCAATTACTGACCTATCCCTGTTCATTTTTAGTTTTTGTTTTTTTAAGCAACAGCTGACCTTAAGACAAAGACCACTCTGGCGGGGCTGGCCACAACTAGCCAGGACCTCCATCAGCAGCAAGTACCACAGTGTTACCTCTGTGCAAGCTTTGTCTCCCTTCCCTCTCTGGGCCTTGGTATCTCCACCTGTGCAGTGGGTCCAGCAGTGTTTACCTGATAGAAGTGTGGGGATTAGCTAGAAGGGTGTGTGTGAGAGCACCCTATCCGGAATCTGACACATAGTAAGTACTCAATAAAAGTTACGTGGGTTTTTGTTAATTGCATATTGTACTTGAACACTCCCTGGACAGATCATGATAAAAATTTGGTTTGAGTCACTGACTATGTCACTTGTTAGCTATGTAACTGTGTGAATTGCTTAAGCTCTCTGGGCCTCAGTTTCTTCATCTTGTAATACCTTCCTCACAGAAAGTAATGAGGGTTAAATGATGGAGTGTACAGAGCATTTTATGAGCTGAGAAGAGCTATGTATGGTTTGGAAAGAAATGTCAGTGAGGCTCTGGGAAGGCCAGACAGGACAGATTAGACTTGGTGTGCAACTCTTTGGCTCAGGAATAAGGTAGAAGAAGAGACAAAACAGGGAGTCAGAGGGAGGGGGTTCACCGATCTGCCCTTGGTCCAGACACTGTGGTGCTAGGATTGCAGCAGTGAACAAAATAGACACATGGTGCTTACACTCTAGGGAGTATGAGGAACAGAAGAGGAGGTGCTGACTTGGAATTTGAACTTTTTAAAAAAGTTATCTCTACACCCAATGTGGAGCTTGAACTCACAACGCTGAAATCAAGAGTCACATCCTCCACCAGTTGAGACAGCCAAGCACCCTTCTGAGTGGAATTTAAAAGGGCAAATCATTAACCAGAAAGAAGGATAGAGAGAAATGAGACCCCAAGCCAAAAGAATAAGCTTGGCCTTGTGGGAGAGACAGATGCTGAAAACAGAACCAGCTGCCCCAAAAAGGGAGAAACCAAGAATCCAAGGTGAGAAAGAATTGGGGGAGCAAGGTTGAGGTGATACAGAAGGGAGTGTAGTTGGTGATGGAAGGTGTCCTGAGAAGGAGTTCTTGGCACAGGATGGAGTATTGTGGCAGACACCAGGATCTGAGAATTTTCTCTAAGAATGCCCACCTCATAGTCAGGCACACAGCTCCCGATCTCTCCAATTCTGGTGTTTATTCTTCTCCTACTTCCTCCCCACAGTCTGACCAATTCCTGGGATCTGGGGTGATCCCCAAACTATCTCAGGGTACATACGCCTGAATCACTCTGGTGAAGTACATGCATGGCACAGGGAAAGACATGGCATGACCACCAGGAGTGCACCCTTCTGGAAACCCCAACACCCCCAGCCAGCTTCTGCTAATCTCCATATGCACTTAGAATGCCCCTTCCTGCCTCACTCCAACTCCTGTGCAGGGTGCTGAGCTCCAGGGAAATCAACAGGCTGACAGAGCCTGTCACAATCAACTGTGTGACCAAAAGAAGAGACTGTGTCATTAACTGGGAATAAAAGCAGCAAACACAGCTGCAGGTAGGATTGTTGATTCCCAGGATTTTTTTTCCCTTTCCCTTCTCCCTTTACTTTCTTCCTTTTTGAAGTGTACTATTCATTCAGCAAATGTTCAAAGTCTTGGTTCTCTAGGGCACAATGTGCCAAGTGATGCATGTAAGAGAAGAGATCAATGCATCCTCTGTTTCCAAGAAGCTTGTGTTTCTGGGGAAGAATAGATGAGCAGAGACAAAAAATTAATTTCTCTGACTTATTCTCTGAATCAAAGGGTATCATTTCCCACTTGGCCCTGGTACTAACTTCTTGGACCTCACCCTTCTCTTCTGCCACAGGTGCCATCTCAGTTAGTCCTGCTGCCCTTTCTCCCCTTTTCGGATTTTAGGACAATCCTGGAACCAGCTTTCCCACCCCACCAGGGTGAGGCTATGAAGCTCCAACCTCAAACACCTGGGCTTTGATCTTTTGCAGAGGATAGGGGGGAGCAAAAGAGTGTCTGAAGATCCTAGAGACACATGGGCATGGCTAAAACATGGGGATGGGAAAAACTCACTTTACTTTGCACCCAGAAACAAACACACAGAAGGAGAAAATTTAGTAATTGCTTGTGTTTTATTGGAGTTCAGCATGGGGGGAACAGAGGAGGCAGTGGAAAGGAGGTGGTACTAGAAAACACACTGGTTGAGTCTTGATTTAGTTCATACTGCATACTGGAGGGAGCAGGACTCCATTCTCTGATTTCCAACTTAGGATTTTCTCCTAACCCCACTGTGACCCAGGGTTTTGAGAACTGGGGAAGCCAGCTGGGATGTTCCAAGAAAAGCCAGTAGGATGGAGAACTTTGGGAGGAAACTGATTATTAATACCTGGGCATAGATGAGTATTTCCCCAGCTGCCTCCTGGATACCGGTTAATATTTCCCCAGCTAGTACCTGGATACTGGTTAAGATTCCCCCAGCTAGTACTTGGGTATTGATTATTGATACCCCAGATTCCCAAAAGGTGTGACATGGGCCTTGTTCCCCATCCAGTTCCAGGACCTCCACCTCCCCAGGACACACTTGGATTTAGGGTTCCCCAGGGGTGCCCAGGTGGCAGTGGCTGTCGAATCCTGTTAATAAGAGAGGGTGGGCGTTGGGCAAAGATTTCTCTCTGGGCTCCCAGAACATTAGAATGGAATGGCCATCTAGACTCAGAGTCCTGGTGGAGGAGTAGAGCCTCAGGTATGGGGCCTATGGAGCGTGCAGAGGGCCCTGCAGGCCAAGGACTGCTGCCCAGAGAAAGGGCAACAGCATCAGAAAGGAAAGACAGGTTTTCAGGCAGCACTTCCCCCACGTGGTTCTCAGTGGCAACAGCCCTCACCTTCCAAGGATCCTCAGAGGGCCAGGGATCAATGGAGGGCAGGTCCTCAGTTGGGGGCCACCTCTGAACCCCAGAACCTCTTGCAGGTTGGGAGCCATCTGATGGAGAAGCATTGGGCTTTAGAGGAACCCTTGTTAAATCATTTGGCCCAGGGTCTGGTTTTGGCTGAGGAAGTTCAGAGTTGGAGTGGCTGGTCAAGAAAGGTTGTTCAAGCAGAGGTAAGCTGGTTCCTAAGTCTTGGAGAACTTTCTCCTCCACTGCAGCAATGCTTCGGGCAAAGAAGCCTGAGGAAAAGGGAAGAGGAGGCAGCCAATGGACTGGATGTTTGCTTCCAATGCCTGCCTTCCATGATCCCCTGCCTCTTTTTGCTCCAAGCCCCTTCATTTTCCCCAAGGACCCAAGGGAGCCCCCCCCCCACCTTTACTCCTTCCCTCAATTCCAGCTCCACTGGGGCCCCCAGTCTCCTCCTGCACAAGGGTTGGGCACAGCCTCCATACCTGGAAGATGAAGACAGATCAAAAGAAGCAGGCCCAGAATAGCCCTGCTCCCCACCATGCAGCCCTGCATCTTGCTTGGCTCTAACATCTGTCTCTGCACCAAGACAGCAAGCCCTTTATCCTCTCAGTGGGGCAGGGGACAGCAGAAACAAGCTGAGCCAGTGGTTGTGCAGATAATAAGCTTTACATTCCACTCTCATTCCTAATTCAGTCTGTGGCAACAGGTGCCACTTGAATGTCCCAGGGAAGCTGGGTGTTTCCACTCCCAGATCCTTTCCTCAAGTTCCCCACCCCTTCCTGACCCGAGAGTCCTGGTTCACAGCTGATTGCCAGTCCTACCCTGCCCTGGCTCCCTACACCAAGCATAGGAGGATCTTTGCCATTAGGGTCCCAGTCTCTTCATTGCCTTCTCAGTAATAGAAACACTTGATTCTCTTCACTTTCTCTTTGGGATCAAGATCATTCTCTTCCACACCCCTTTCTCATGCATCCTTAGAGCTCCTTTACCTTGACCCCAATCAACAGAAGTGCCCCCCATCAGAGATGCTACTCCTAGATGAGACCTTGTATCTAAGGAAATAGATCTGGTTTCCATCCTTAAGAGATAATGGTGTATTGGAACACCTGAATGGCTCAGTCAGTTAAGCTGCTGAGGGTCCAACTTCAACTCAGGTCATGAGTTTGAGCTCCACATTGGGCTCTCTGCTGTCAGCACTGAGCCCGCTTCAAATCCTCTGTCCCCCTCTCTCTCTGCTCCTGCCCTGCTTGCAATCTCTCTCAAAAATATAATGAATAGGGCTGCTTGGGTGGCTCAGTCGGAAGCATCCAACTTCGGCTCTGGTCATGATCTCACAGTTCATGAGCTTGAGCCCTGCGTTGGGCTCTGTGTGGACAGTTCAGAGCCTGGAGCCTGCTTCTGATTCTGTGTCTCCCTCTCTCTCTGTCCTTCCCCCGTTCCTTCTCTCTCTCTGTCTCAAAAATAAATAAACATTGGGGTGCCTGGGTGGCTCAGTGGGTTAAGTGTCCGACTTCAGCTCAGGTCATGATCTCATAGCTCGTGGGTTTGAGTCCCGTGCTGGACTCTGTGCTGACAGCTCAGAGCCTGGAGCTTCCTTCAGATTCTGTGTCTTCCTCTCTCTCTGCCCATCCCCTGCTTGCTTGCACTCTATCTCTCAAAAATAAATAAACATAAAAAATAAATTAAATAAATATTTAAAAATAACAAAAAAATAAAATAATATAAAATAAATAAAATTTAAAAAAGAGAGATAATGGTGTATTAATTTTCCTACCACTGCTGCAACAACCACAAACTTATTGGCTTACAACCATACAAATTTATTATCTTACAATTTTGAAGATCAGAAGGCTGACATAGTTCTCACTGGTTAAAATCAAGGAGTCACCAGAGTTGTGTTTCTTTCTAGAGGCTCTAGGGGAGAATCTATTTCTTTGCATTTCTCAGCTTCTAGAGGCCACCTGCATTCCTTGGATTATGGTCCTCTTGGATTATGGTTCAAAGCCAGAAACAATAGAATCTTCTTATATTGCATCACTCTAACCTTTTCTTCTTCCCCCTTCCACATTTAAGAACACTAATGATTACACACTGACCCACCCAAATAATCCAGGATAATCTCTCTAAGGTCAGTTAACAACCTTAATTCTGTCTGCAACATTAATTTCCCTTCACTATGTAACCTAACATATATACTCACAGGTTCCAGAGATGATGTGGGTATCTTTGGTGGTGCTGGGGAGAATACCATTTTGCCTACTACAGATGGTCAAATGGGTCCACATAATATGAGAAATACTGAAAAGGAGTAGATATTCCCTATTCTAACAGCAGAGGAGCGTTTTTAAATGTTGTCAGATGGCCATGAATTGATCATTGAAGCTGGGTGGTGCAAGCATAGAGTTTCATTAATTCCTTTGTCTACTCTTAAATATGTTTGAAATTTTTACAATAAAAAGTGTTTAAATGCCTTCATTTTCTCTGTTGCCTCAGGAACACCTGGGCTAGGCTTCCCTGGTTGCATGAAGTCTAAAATAAGCTATTAGATTTTCCTTTCCCATCCTCATCCCCAGTCCTTGATCACTAGCTACTAGATGAGTGGGAGCTCCAATTCAGAACTGGCCAGTGGGAGGCAGTGTCCTTTTGGAGTGACATCCAGCAGATTTGCAAAAGCCCTTGACCTTGACGACACCATAGACTAGAGTAATTCCCACATCAGAGTCTGTACCCATCCTGCAATTGTGGTGCATGGAGCCTCTAAGAGCCTCGATGTCTGTCATTGGCTGTAGTCCAGAGCTAGATGCTGGGCCAAGTGTGACTCATCAGGGATGAAAGAAACAGGACAATTCTGCAGTCCTTTTCTGTCTTCAGTCAACCCTGCAGGTGGCTCAACTGCCCCAGGTTATTTCTGATCAATGTAACACATTTCTGCTGGTCAAGACTTAGAATTTCAATAATAGCTCTAAATTTGGGACCAGCTAACACTATCCAATAGCAGGAATGAATTAGATTGTAGGGTTGGGAAAAATTCTTTTGTAGTCAAGCAGAGGTTCCAAGAGGTGACATGTGGTTTGTAGCGAGGTCCTTCCTGAAGGGACAAGCATAGCCTACTCTCCCCTCCTTGGGCTATAAAAACTTCCTTGGCCCAGCCTCCTCCCTCTTCCCCCCACCCCACCCCACCCCCCCGCCACCCCAGTCTCCAAAACACAGTTGTCTGGCCCTCACCACCCTCTGCTTTCTCTCTCTTCTCCCAAAGAGGCCACTCCCCTTCTCCACTATAGTACTCTGCCTTCTCATCTCCCATAGATCTTATTCTAGAACTGCAGCAGAGACAGCAAGAGTGTGGAGGTGGAGAGGACACTTGCCTCTGTTCTGCCATGGGCTGGGGCATTTTTATGTAGGCTAGTGAGTCATCATGCTTGGCTGCACTCCCTGTCATGCTCCCATCGTCTCTTTTACTCTCTCCACCTCCAGCTCCCAGAACAACGCCCACCTGGGCTCCCACTCAGTCACCAGGAATCTGGTCTTGTTGTTGTATTCCAGGCTTCCCAAGGTCCCAAATGCCCCAGAAACCCAGAAACCAATGCTCAGACTCCCAGAGAAAGAAGGTGGCATCTAGTAAGTGAGGCAAACTAAGAAAGGAGCCTACATCGAGGCAGGTGGGGTGGGGTGAGGGTGGGAAGAGAATAATTAGGGCCCCATAAAGGGAGAAAGGAAGACCCCAAGGTGAGTGGGGAATGGAAAGGAAATGGATTTCTTGGAGCAGTGAGAGAGGAAAGAAAAGGGAGGAAGGATTTTGGAGACCACCCTCTGCTTTCAGTTCAACAAATATTTATTGTTTTCCTCCTTTGTGGGAGGAGCTATAAAGCATAAGAGAAATACTGGTCCAACTTATGAATGAAAATGGGGGACACAAGAATCTCTAGAAGCATAGGAGAGCATTACTCAGGCCCTGTAAGGGCCTAAAGGACTCCAAGAAGGCAAAAGTCTGCATTTAGTTCACACAGTTTATTGAGCCATCTGTCCAGGGTCCATAGACAGTAGGACTGAGGGTGCCCTGGTGTCTCTCTCACACAGGGAAGCATCTGAGCACTGAGGGAAGTGGCAGCCAGGAAGGGGGACTGAGACAGACAGCTTGAGAGTCAAGGAGTGTTGGGAACTCACAGAGGGTGTGATGAGCTCTATAGTGGAGGATGAAAGTGAAATTGAGAGTGTGAGAACCCCATGGCATGTCATGTTCATTGACCAGATGGCAAGGGGAAGTCAGTAAAAAGTGGTCATTGCTTTCAGGTAACAGTTTTGTACTTGCTATTTGGCAAACAGAGAGAAGGGGGAATGATTTATCCAGGAATCAGAGTTACTCTGAGGCATTTCAGGGGTTTCCCAGTCAAGAATCTGAATGGTAGGGTTAGCTAATGGACTGTACTTTCTCAAAGAAATGACAGAGGAAATTTTAGGGATTGGTTATCTGACAGGGAAGGCACCATAGTACAAGGGGAATCTAAGCAGTAGGAGAGAACGAGGAAAGGGATTTGGAGCCTACAATTTGGGAAGATGAAGAAAAAAGAGGTTTCAAGAGGAATCTACCATATTGGAGCAATGGAGAAAATAGAACAGGTCTCTAGGAAAGGAGAAAGGAAACTGAGCTAACCCCATGCCTGGGCCCCTGGACTTCTCCTAACTGAAAGATGGTGTGTGTGTATATATGTGTATGCCCACACATGCACATATGCACAGGACAACTTATGGACTGTCAAGTAACTCTCCTTGGGGTAGGAAAACTTCAGGGTCAGCTAGCTGGGGCCCCAGAGGCTTCACTTGGGCCAAGATGTCCCGGATGGATCTGCAGGGGATCTTTCCAGAGCTGCTGGGGCCACAGGGCTTGGCACCAGCTGAAGGATCAGGTTGGGGAGAACCATCGGGGCCCCCACTCAATGTTGAAGAAGAGACAGAAACACAAGGGTGCCCAGAAGAGCTGGACTTGCTGCCACAGGGCTGAAGGATGATTTTGCCGGTGGATTGGGAGCTGGAGCTGGAGCTTCCGCTAAAGGAGCCAGTGCCTGGTGGAGAGCAAGGCCCCTGTGAAACACTGCCGCAGGGATGGAAGGATGAACTACTGGAAATGCTAGAACTGCTGTGGACTCCAGAACTGGAAAGAGAGCAGGGCCCCTTGGAGCCAACACCACAGGGCTGGACCCCACCAGAGCCCACTGGCTGGAACACAATGGCCGAGGAAGCTCCTGATGGGTAGATGTTGGAACTAGAAGAGCTGTGGCTGGGGATGATGGGATTGCTAGAGAAGTATTTGCCCTCAGAGATGGGAGGCCCAGCTGCAAAGGAGGGGACCCCTGGAGAGCCTTTGACAGGGTTATCTTTGGTGAAGTAGCCTACAGGGTAGATTTTGCCCCCACTGTAGGTCATGCCTGGGACCAGATAACTGTCAGAGGAGCCACCCACCACCTCATAGCTGCCATAGGATTTGTCTACAGAGGTGATAGGGGGGCACGGCTTGCCTGGAAGGCCACCACTGCTACAAGGGGAACCTTGAGCCAATCCAGGGCCACCAGAGCCATGCTGTTCCACTACCACCACTACTGGCCTTTGACCCCCTGACACAGAGTGGGAGCTGGAGATGTAGGAGCCTGAGTGTGAGACGATGGGCCCCCCACTGCAGGGAGAGTCGGAGACATCTGAACTACAGGGACGTAAGTTAGAGTTGACCCTTTGGCCGCCACTGCCGGATATCCAGGAAGTTTGGGAAACAGATGAGCTTGAGCTTCCTCCAGACTGGGAAGAGCTTATTAGTAAGCGGGAAGAATCATGACTGACTGGTAGAGCTGAGCCAGACCCTGGTTGGGGACCGCTGCTTCCGGACTGGAAGGCGCTGCTGCTTCCTGATTGAGAGGAGCTGCTTCCCGACTGGGAGGAGCTGGATCCTGAGGAGTAGCTGATCTGGGAATACCCTGTTCCTGGCTTAAATAACGAAGATCCTGAAGAACCACCCTGGGCGACACTGGATCCGCTGGAGCCACCACTGGAGACACCAGAACCACTGGAGCCACCACCAGAGCTGCCGCTGGAGCCACTGGAACTGGAAACGGAACTGCTGGGGCTGCTGGAGCCACTGTGGCCACTGAAGCTACTGGAACCAGTCTTCCCAATGAGACAGGGGTCATTGGGGGAGGTGATACGTGCGTCCTTGCAGGGGTCTGAGAAGGTCCCGATGCTCTTAGCCAAGGTCCCTGGGGAGGAAGTAGTGGTTAGTGAGGGCCAGAGTGGCTTGGCTTCCCACCTTGGCTTTCAAGCCCATCTCAGTCAACTACTTCTGACTTCTCCTGAGAGGAGCCCAGGGAGAGCGAGTTTGAGGTGGAAAGGTAAGGGAGAACCAGGTGTTGTCTGCAAAGGAATGGCAGTCTCGGTGTTCTGGGAGGGGGCAGAGACAGAAGCCAAACATCTACCGGAGAAAAAGAAAATGATACTCCAAAGTAGGCAGTGTTAAAGGAAGATAAGTGGGACAGAGAAGTGGCAGGAGCTAAAAGGAAGGACCCCAGAGAGACAGAGCATGGGGGAGAAGACTCCTCAAAATGGGGCTAAGTCCTGAGGGAAAGAATCCCAGGTGAGACTGAGGGACCAAATGGAAAGAGAAGACAAAACAAACAACAATGGACTGGGAAGGAAAGGAAAAGTAGCAAATGAGACGCTAAGAAAAGAGGAAGCCAGTGGCAGAGGGACTGAGGCTAGGATACTTGAGGACTAAGATTCAGTCACCAGCCTCCCTGGAGAATCCAGGCTTGGGTAAAGGGTGGGAGTTCTGTTCCCATCTCAGCACTGCCCATGCTAGGAAAGCTGGGTGGGGGCCAGGATGTGGGGGCACCCACTGTTGCTTCAGAACCTGCTGGTACAGCGTGACAGGACACCGCACCCTGAGCCACCCTTGCTGTCCTGGCACAGCCCAGGGACACGAGGATGGAACCCTCCTCTCAGGTTCATGACCATTATCAGCTTCCCTCTCTCCCCACCCAGCTATCATGCCATCTCTGCCTGTCCTCCAGTCTCCTGCTTTTACATCCCTGACAGATGTGAAACCACTTCTTCCCTTAAGCAACCATTTGCTTCTAACCCCAGGCTCACCTTACCCCCATTCTTCATCCACTCAACTCCTAAAGGTCCCAGGAAGCATAGGCTGGGCTTCATACTAGCAAGTGACTAAACCTCTCTGAGCTTCAGTTTATATATGTGGGGAGACCAAATCTGTCTACCAACAACCAGTTTCTCCTTAGTCTGTGATGTACCCATTCTCTCGACAAAGAGAACTTTTCTGTGTCCCCCTCCACACCAAATCCCAACTCTGCCTGCAGCCCCCCTCATTCAACTGCACTAACCAGAGAGAATTCCTGCTCTCCTTCTCTACTCCCCCAAGCCACATGGCCTGCTCTCCACCCACGGGGCT
Organism: Proteles cristata cristata; assembly: GCA_017311185.1. NCBI lineage: Eukaryota > Metazoa > Chordata > Mammalia > Carnivora > Hyaenidae > Proteles > Proteles cristata. Next base: position 249,465 of record JAESUZ010003765.1, on the reverse strand, counting down.
ATGGGCTGGGTCACTACAAATACCTGGTGGTCAACAGCACAACCCTGGTTTGGATGGATACTGGCTTTACTGCTTTATAATTTGTGATCTTGAGCCAGTTTCCTAAACTGGCCTAGCCTCAGTGTTTTCATCAGTACAATGAGAATAACAAATCTTTCTTAAAGTTCTTCTGATCAAAAATGGTAATGTAGGGGTACCTGGGTGGCTCATTTGGTTAAGTGTCCAACTCTTGATATTGACTCAGGCCATGATCTCACGGTTCATGAGTGAGGCCCACGCTGTCAGTGAAGAGCTTACTTGGGTTTCTCTCACTCCCTCTCTCTCTGCTCCTCCCTTCCTCACTCTCTCTCTCTCCCTCAAAATAAATAAATAAGCTTTTAAAAAAAAAACTGATCATGTAAAGTGCTAGAATAGTGTCTGGCACATGAAAAGCATTCTATAAATGGTAACAATTATTACTATTAAATATCCAGTCTTCATCTTCTAGAGCTCTAATAATGGATAATAGTAATAACAACAAACAACATTTATACAATGCTCTAGAATTTCCAAAGCACTTGTCACATACCTTATTTAATTTGAGACTCAGAGAAACTAGAGCTAAGTGTTATCATTAACCCTGTTTTAGAGTTTCAGACACTGTGGCTCAGAAAGTTAAAGTAACTTGCCTGGAATGACGAGACAGTGAGGACCAGTGTCCAGACTCAAGCTTCAGATTCCAGAGTCCCTGCCCTTCCCCCTTGCCAGGTCCTCTCCTGGTTTCTCTCTGGACGGTGCGTCCTCCCACTTCCCACCACTGGATCCCTCCAGCCTCCTCTGACCTGGTGTCTGATCCTTCCTCTGCCACCCCTCCCTGCTTTCCTTCACTCCCAGGGCCCCCAGCCTCCTACCTGGCAGGAGGAGACCAGCCAGCAGCAACGCCATCATTCCTCGCCCTCCCACACGCCCCTTCCAGGGTGCCCACGAAGAGCCCATCTTGGACTGTGCAGCCTTCTGACTGACAGCAACTCGTGGACAACCCAGGGCCTTTATGCCAGGGCTGGACATTCTCTGGGCAGGAGTCACTGTGGGGAGGGGTGGGGAGGTGGAGGGGCAGGTGCCCGGGGCAACTTGGTGTGGTTGGGGAGGAGCTGAAGTAATTGGTTGGGGCATCTGCCTACTCAGCGGCAGAGGTGGCTTCAGTGTGGGGTACCTGTGGCCATGGGGCCCTTAACGATTCCTGCCACCTGACCGGCCTACCCATGCTCCTCATTACCTAACCTGGAACTGGGCACTCTGCCCACTCAGGTGGCCACTCTCACCACAGGACCCAGTTATCTGGCTCCTTCGCTCCTGCCGGCCCTGGTGCTGACCTGTCCCACTTCTTCCAAGCAGACATGGACCTTTCTACTTTCCTGTCCGCAACAGAGGACAGGTCCCCCACCTGTCCACCGGTCCCCCACCCCACCACATGGTTAATCCCACCTGGCTTCCCATCTGCAGCTCCTGGATCTGCCCCTTCCTTGGGATCCATCACTCAGCCTCCACTTTCCACACTGCACCTCCAGTACTAACCCCCCCCCCACCTCGTTGTCATTGTCCAGGTTCCATGCCTGCCACACACTGTTACGTGTTCCATCAATGAATGAGTCTTTTCCCTCTTAACTAGGAATCTGCTCTCCAAACACCAGCTCCCTGATTTCTCCCCATCTAGGGGTGCTCTTTGGATAGTATGAAGGGTGATGGTTACCAGGCCTTCAGCCTGAGGAGAGGCCTGGGTTGGGAACCCCTGTCATAGCTAGGTCTGAGGTTACTCACAGGCCACTCATGGCCTCTCCCCCACAGTTGATGACCCTGACTCCAGTGGGTGAGCCACAGGCTAATGAGACTAATTGGAAAGGTGGTGGCCCTGCAGACAGTCAGTCAGCTCCCTGGCCTGGATGACTGAACAGAAAACAGCCAGCTTCTGTCTGAGGAGGGTAAGGGATGGCCAGGTAGACATCAGGATCCCTGAAGGATGAAAGGCAGGACTGGCAGATCAGAGCCTTGAGTTAGCTAGAAGGGGGGCAGGTCCTCCTCCATCACATTCCCCTCCTTCTTGCTTTGGTCCTAGCCCCACCCCAGCCAATTAATTGCTCACTAGTATTGCCCAGAGTATCAGTATCAGAGGGAGAGGCCTGGGAGTTGGGTCAAGCTGCCTCTCCTCCTCCCCTACCCTGCTACCCTCACCCAGACTCTCATCTCCATACTTCCCCAGTCGCCTCACAAAGGCAGCCTGTGTTCCAGCTCTTGGCTGCCCTCTCCCATTCCCTCTTTCCTGCCCCGCATTTAATTCTGGACCAGTGCCCTTTGGTGATGGGAATGTTCTGTATCTGTGCTGCCAAGTACAGTAGCCATGTGTGGCTACCAAGTATTTAAAATGGGGCTAGTATCACGAACTTGAGGAATTGAATTTTTTAATTTTACTTAATTTTAATTTAAATGCAAATAGCCATGTGCAGCTAGTGGCTACCATCTAGTCTGGTCCTTGACCTTGCCAGCACTCAAAATGGTAGTGAGAAGGAAAAAGGACCTGGAGCTACTGCAGCAAGAGGAGATAATGGGACAATGTCCCCTGAAGAGGGCTGATACAATGGGAGAAAAACAAAAACAGTGGCTTTAGACTCTGGATGGATGACCTGAGTTCAAGTCCCAGCTAACTTCTGGCTTTAGGCAACTGTCCAAACCTTTCTGAACTTCAGTATCCTCCTCTGTCAAATGGGGAAATGGGGATAATGTTTTATGCCATGCCTACCTTGCAGGGGGGTTGTGAGGATCAAATGGTAAATTATCAGAAAGATTAAAGGGGACTAAGGGCGCAGCCCTCCTGGCCTCAGGAAGCATGGCCATGTCCTGTCTGTGTCCCCCCACTGAGAGACAGCAAGTAGGATGCACAGCCCCAGGCTCTTCCTTTGGGATCTCCAGCTCAGCTGACCTATACAAGACCTAGAGCCTCCTTGCCCCTCTGCCCCTACAGAGCAGCGACCTTCGTGCACACAGGGGTGCTACCGAAAATGCCATCAGTTTCTCCAGTGCCTGTACTGGCCACATCTGTTCCCTCCCTGGACTCCTAGCCCCGCCGGCACCCATCCCCCAGAGGAGGAGGGGAAGGAGGGAGGAGCGCAGGGAGCAGGGAGGGAGTGTCCGAAAGAAGAGGTTGCATGGAGCCTTGTGGGCGGGGAGGAGGGGAGGAATTACAAGGTCTGTGAGATATTCTTTTCCAGCACAGAGGTGGCAACGTCTGTCCTGTTTTCTTCCTCTCATTCCTCCTGGATGCTGTCAGACCTCAGCCAGGACAGCCGGGGCTGGAGGAGGCACAGTCTCTCTCTCCCTCTCTTTCTCCTCTTGGCCTCTGTCTGGATCTCCAGCCACCCACACATCCTGGTGTTCAGCCACAGCCCTCCTCCCGCTGTCTGCCTGTCTGCTCTATCCACCCCTTTCCACCCAATCCCACCACCACATCTGCCCACATGTGGGCCCTCCCAGCTCCTCTCCTCTCTGCTTTCTCTCACTGGAATCCTATCTGCTCTGCTGTTTTCCCATGCTATGTCCCTGGGACTCATCATTAACCCTTCTCTCAGCTCAGGCAATGAAAATCTGAAGCTAATGGGCCTGAAGAGGACAGGGAAGGGACACTGGCTGAGTGCCTGCCCAGCTGAGGGCCACCTTGAGGGACACTCACCAATTAGACAACACTCACAAAGGTGCAGGTGGGTCTGCTGGGTAAGAGAGCATGGGTGGCCCGGGCAAACCCACACACACTAGAGAAAAATCAAACTTAAAGCATATGCCTTCCAAGGATGAGAGACTGGGAGTTCTTGCCCCAAATTTATTTTTAAAAATTTTTTTAATGTTTATTTATATTTGAGAAAGAGGCAGACTGAGTGTAAGGTGAGGAGGGGCAGAGAGAGGGAGACACTGAATCTGAAACAGGTTCCAGGCTCCAAGCTATCAATCAGCATAGAACCTGATGCAGAGCTCAAACTCACAGACTGTGAGATCATGACCTGAGCCAAAGTTGGACACTTAACCAACTGAGCCACCCAGACACCCCTGCCCCACATTTATGAGAAAGGCAGGTGGTGTCCACTCCAGGCTGCCCTGGGCTACTTTGTGCTGCTCTGTTCTGTACAGGGCAATGGTTCAGCCTGCTTGGCCTACACTGTGCTTTGGAAGTTGCAACAAGGAGAAAAATGAATTGTCCTTGACCTTGAGCAGCTGACGTCCAGCTGGGGACAGACAGTGTAGAGAGAATGCTGGCATGGAGAAAAGGGACAGGCACTTGACTTTGGAGAGGTGACAGGACATTCCCTGGACCTTGGGGAAGATGAGCAGGGAAGGGAGGAGGTAGCTCAGACTCGGGGCCCTGGTGGTGCTGAGGGTATGTTTAGAACAATTAAGTGGCTGGCTTGGGAAGTAAAAACAGAGGAACAGAAAGGCTGTTTGGATCAGCATCAGAGATGATCTATAACATCAAGCTAAGGGAGGAATATGATATGTGCAGGAGGATGCAGGGAATTGAGGGTTCTGGGTGAGGGGACAGCATGGTCAGAGAGGAGGCGTGGGGGGGTGGAAAACCACCATTTCCTCTAGGCCAGATACTGTCCCAGGTCCTCCACATGTGTGCTGGTGTTTAGTCCTTACACCAGCCCTGCAGGGTAAGAGTTTTTTCTCCCCATTTCACAGATGGGGAAACTGAGTTTAAATTAGCTGTTCAAGGGGCGTCTGGGGGGCTCAGTCAGTTAGGCATCCAACTCTTGATTTCAGCTCAGGTCACAATCTCATGGTTGGTGAATTCAAGCCCCTCATCAGGCTGTGTATTGACAGCACAGAGCCTGCTTGAGATTCTCTCTCTCCCTCTCTCTCTGCCCCTCCCCTGCTCATGTTCTCTCTCTGTCTCTCTCTCTCCTTCAAAATAAATAAATAAACTTAAAAAATAAAAATTAATTAATTAATTGCTCAAACCAGCTGTTAACTAGCAAAGAGAGCTTGGAAAGGATGCAAACTCAAGCCTATTGGACTCCAGAGCCCATGTGGGTCCCATCCCTCAGCTGACAGCAGGCCATAAATTAATGGCAGTGGTCCATGGACAGACTTCACAGGTTCCTTAAACCCTGTAAGGGTGTATGCAAAATAGCTTGTGTGTCATCAAAGTCTCAAAAGTTAAGAGGTCCTAAGTGAGAAAGTCAACAGCACATCCTGTCCCTCCCACTCAATCTTTCCTCTGTTTTTTTTACCATGGCCCTCAAAGTTGGGAGAGAAGTTCTAGAACAAGCATTCCATGCAGGGGTGTCTGGTAGACCTAGGGCTTCCGCTTGAGAGAAGGAACAGGGTAGTGAAAACACTGGAGGAGAAGAAGCCAAGAGAGGAGCTTGTTTTGTTGGGAGGAAAGGGGGAGAGGCCGCTCTGCACCCCAGGACCTGAGGGCTCATTCCGCTTCTAAGCCTCTGTGCTCTGCTCCAGCCAAAGGCACTTTCCTCTCCTCCTCGCTCTTCCTCCATCGCCCTTTCTCTGTCTGTGGTGGGCTTCTCTCTGCAACAATCATCTCCCCCACCCATAGCAGGGCAAGTGCTCCTGGCCCACTCCCAGTAGGGTCTCCCTGAGTTGTTTCCCTGTAGCGAGGATGGGTGCCCTGGGTCATTCACACTCTCCCCCTGGTCTCTCTCATGATAGAGGACATGGATCCAGGAAGGAGTGGATGAATTTGTACAGGGGACTTGCAACCTGGTCTGTCCCCTCTTCAGCCCCGGTGTGCCCACGTGACTGGCTAAACCTCACTTAGTTGTGGTCTCTGTTCTCCTGCCTCTGTGATTTCGTCCCTGCGGCAGATGATCAAGTACAGAATCCACATTCCACGTGGTCTGACTCCTTTGTCCTCAGATAGAGTCTATAGCACATTACCTACGCAACCCCCACACAGCCTCAAATGCAACAGAAACTTTTGGCCCTGGACTGTGGGCTCCAGGACAAGTGGGCAGAGCACATGACTGCTCACTGAATTCGAAGCACTTACCTGTGGGAAGCACGTGCCGATTCTTCCCTTTCTACCTTACTTATTACTTACTCTGGAACACATCTCCTTCCATTCTGGCTTCAGTGCCCTCCACCCCCCATCAACCATATTGTGCAAAGCCAGGTGGGAAACAACAGTGGCCAAGGCCTTGCTTCCAGGAGCACTCGGTCTAACCAGGCAGGGAGTAGCAAGCACATGGACTTGGCTCTGACACAGAACTACTCACCTGTGCTCTCTTGTGGGCCTATCTGTCCCACCCTCATTCCTCATGGGTGACTGTCTCCCCTGAGCCTCTCTTTTCTCCACTGGATGATCTCTTTTCTCTGAGGGATGCAGCACACTTCCATTAACAAACAGCAGAGCTCATGTGGCCATGCTGAGGAAGTCTTGGGATTTCCCCCTGCACAAGGCATTAATCTGAAGCCAGGAATGGAGCAGAACAGGACTGTGTACTTTAAAAATCCCTTAGGTGATTCTTGTTGGGAATCCCACTCAGTATAAGCTGAGGATCCCTTTAGCTAAGATCACTGCTCTGGGGAGCAGTCTATACCCCATCAAGATATATTCTGTTCCCTGAAAACATATCCAGTGGTGTGGTCTATATGCAGCTCTGCCTTCCCTCCTTCTCCATCAGCTCCCAGTCCACCCATCTCTTCTCCAGGACTGACCTCCTGGAATTTGGCCTGGTCAGCCTCCACTTCTAATCTTCCCAACCATCCTTGCCCTCTTAGCTGCCCTGCTGATACTTTTCAAGGGACGCGGTGCACTGCAGCTGGGACATAGGAATGGGGACTGGAGCCAGAGCCAGGGCACCTTCAGGCATTGAGTCCTGAAGAGGAAGGATTCAGCAGGTGGGGGATCTGCCCACCACGTTCTCTGCTCCCCCTTCTTGCCCTTTCCCACTGCCTGCAAGCCATAGGAAGTCAGGTGAGTGTGGGTCATGCTCCCCAGGCCCAACACTTCATCACTAAGTTTAGGTCACATCTGATTTAGCCACCACCCCTCTTGTCTTGTGAGATGACTACAGAGGTTGTGATTAGCTCTCAGAGTAACAATAATATTTGTCCACTTCTTTGTTCTGTGGAGTGACTGCTAAGGACACTGGCTCTCATTGTCTGCTCATTATGCTCCCCTTTAAAACAGTCATTCTTTCTACTGTGGATATTAATGCTTTTTAGTGTTATTGGTCACCCAGAATTAGAGACCTGGCTCCCTTCCCAGTCCAGAGGACAGAGCCAGGGAGGCCAGGTGAGAGAAGGGCCAGGGTGCAGTCTGAAGCTTTCAGAAGCAGCCAGAAGGACTCATATCAAGAGGGACTTGCAGGCCGGATGTGGCTCTCAGATCTGCCGAGGATGTATCAGGTGGGCCCATCTTCTATCCTTCTTCTGGCCTAAATCCCTCTGGCTGGGTGCTCCTCTCAGGCAGGAAGCTTCTCCTGTCCCTCAGTGTGTCCCTGGCACCTGATGCATCATGTACACACAGAGGTGACCAGAAAAGACAGAATCCTATTGCACAGGCTGGCACCCCCAGTCCAGCTGTGTCCTCCTGGAGCTCAGGCTAGAACCAGGGAACAATACTGACTCCTCAGCAGTGTGTAACAGATCATCACAGTCATCTACACGTGCTTGATTGATCTTGATTCTCTCAGTGACCCGAGGAGACAGAAATGATCATTTGTCCTTTGGAGCTGCAGACACAAGTTCAGGGAGTTAAGGTGATGCCTACTCCCAGTAGCTGGGGACTTTACCTGCAATCCTGATGCTATATTTGGCACACAGCACCAAGCTGGTTTTCCCCCTTCTTCCTGGGTATTCCCATGGCCTGACTCACTACCTCATTTTATTCACTTCTTGTCACCTGCTGTTTCCTCAGAGGCCCTCTCTGACTTTTCTATTTAAAATCATATCCCAAGTCCACATATGGACCACCACTCTCCATTTCCTTCCTCTGCCTTAATTGTCTTTAGAGCACTTATCACACGTAACATCTTACTACACATGTCCTGTATACATCTGGGTATGTATACATACAGCTCCCCTACTAGAAGGTAAGCCCTATGAAGTTCCTCCTCTATTTGACTCACCACTGTATTCACAGCCCTAGAGTACTGCCTAGCTCATGGAAGGAACTCAGCACATAATGAGAGAAAGAATAAATACTGAATAATGAATATGCTTGGCCACTTGGCCAAGCATCCTGTGCTTGTATTTTCCTGAGGACCCCAGAGGTGCCTACCTCATCTCACATGCCCGACTCGCCTTAGAGGGGTCACCATGGTGACCCAGAGGGCACTAGTGGGACGTGACTGATACCTGGACAGTGGATGATGTTAGAGGTAAAGAGCAAGGACGACTGGAGGAAAACACCTTGGAGGAGCCTCTAGGCCTCCCTCTGGTGGAAAAGCGTAGAATACTCACACACAGGAAATAGGCTGTCAGCTTTGGGTGGAAATTTAGAGATAATTAATCGCCTAAAGTCACATCCCAAGGTCATACAGAAAGTAAGTAGCAGAGCAGGGACAAAGATTTGGGTCACAGCCTGATGCTCTCACCACTATGCTATCCTGTCTTCCCCATCACAGGAGTTGAGATTAAGCTGCCAAAAAGATATTTGAGGATATTGGGGAGGGGGCGGGCGGATAGCTTGGTTAAATGCAACAAGTTTTTTAGGCTAGTGTCAGGTGCCTGGTGAGGTACTTAACTGAAGATTAAAGAGAGAAAATGTACAGTAAGTGAGCTTAAACTTATACCAAAACAAGTTTTCAAATGGATTTGAAACAAGAAATTAGCAGAAGAGTTAGTTCTTCTCCTCTTCAGCTCCTACCTCAGGGGGTGCCCTCTGTAGTCTAACTTTTATCACATGTTATTGCTATGACTGACATGTTTGTTTCTTCCCCAGACACAGAGCCCCTTCAGGGCAGGGAGGACTGAAACTTCTTTCTGGGATTGTTACCACAGCCTAGCACCCCGCACAGTGGATGCTCAATAAACGATTGTCACTTGGGCAAATGGATGAATAAATGAGAGGTTTGGAGCTTCCCTGCCCAGAGATCTTCAAAGACGGGCAGACAACCATCTCTTCAGTCTAGTCCAAAGACATCACTGGCCTGCCCAAAGGCTGAGGGCTGTGCCTGATGCCTTCCCAAGTTAACTCAGCTTCTATAATTAGAGTATACCAAGATACTAGATTTTTTTCTTTCATTGGCCAAACATTTATGGACTGCCTGCCAGGTCCAAGGTACTGAGCTATTGTTCTTTAAATCCATGATCCTATTCTATTACTTGATTCTATGATTCCATGTTGACATAAGACACAACTGTCCCCACTGCATTCACTCCTAGCTGAGGTCAGCCAAAGTAGATGGGAAGAAGCAGTGAATGGATAAGCTGGCACAATGGGTTCCCCTGTGTTAATGCTCCATACCTTCCAGTCCCACTCAGTCTCCTTCCCAGCTGATAAACACACCATATTTGGGTGTCAATACCTGCTGCCTATTAATAGGTATTAAAATCTCCAATTACCTCATGCTTCCCCCTTCTCTCTCCCACTCACCCACCTATTGTGTCAAACTGGGAAGAACTGGTTTGGAGCAAGCAGTCCTGACTCATCTTGACTTTGGCACTTGGGTGATGACTTAGATGAGTTACCTCTCTCAGAGTAGTTTCCTCATCTGTGAAGCAGGGCTAATAATTTTCCTTATTGAATACCTTCTGGGCCATGTACTAGGAAAGAAGTAAGGCATGCAAACACAGACAAGGCACAATGTCTCTGCCCTCAAGAAGCTCATACTTTACAAAGGTAGAAAGACATGAAAACCACAATAATGTTGTAGAAATCAAATAAGACAGCATGATGTAGAGTCCTAGACCCTTGCCTGAGCTACACCAAGGACTCAGTTCTTTTCTCTCACTTTCTCTCTCCTCTAAGAATTATTTTCTCAGGGTGCCTGGGTGGCTCATTTGGTTGAGTGACTAACTCTTGATTTTGGCTCAGGTTCTCACAGTTCATGAGTTCAAGCCCTGCATCAGACTCTGCACTGACAGCTTCTCTCTCTTCCTCTCTCTCTGTTCCTCCCCTATTTGAGTTCTCTCTTTCTCTCTCTCAAAATAAATTAATTTTTAAAAAATTTTAAAGAATTATTTTCTCTTTCTTTTCCCAACGAACTTCATCTTGCTGGCTTGAGGGGATGCTACTGGTCAGTTTGAGGGTTCTAGACTGCTTCCCTTCCATCCCATACCTCCCTGCGACAGCACACCCAATCATGTGTGTGAGCCTCCCCACTACTGGGCATAATTCTATCAGAGGAAAAACACTTTCAACATGATTCATTTTTAAAGTTTATTTATTTATTTTGAGAGAGAGAGAGACAGTGTGTGTGTGCGTGCGCGCTAGTGGTAGAGGGGCAGAGAGAGAGAATCCCAAGCAAGTTCATGCTGTCAGTGCAGAGCCCTATGTGGAGCTGGAAACCCATGAACTGTGACATCATGGTGTGAACCAAAGAGTCAGACACTTAACCGACTGAGCCACCCAGGTGCCCCAGGGGAGAAACACTTTCAGATATAAGCTCCCAAGCTTGGCTTCCCTAACTTCCCTCCAAACTACCTGTCCAGCAATATCTCCTCTTTTCCAAGTGATACGCCCTCACTCTAACCATTTCAGTCTACTCCCTGTTGCCCAAACTTGCCGTTTATGAATGAATTCAGCCATTCATGAAACATGTATGCAATAGTTAATTTTATGTGTCAACTTGACTGGACTAAGAGATGCCCAGATAGTTGGTGAAACATTGTTTCTAGGTGTATCTGTGAGGTTGTTTCTTTTTTTTTTTTTTTTTAATATTTTTATTTATTTCTAGGAGAGAGAGAGAGAGAGAGAGAGAGAGACAGCGTGAGCAGGGGAGGGTCAGAGAGAGAGGGAGATACAGACTCTGAAACAGGCTCCAGGCTCTGAGCTGGCAGTCAGCACAGAGCCCGATGCGGGGCTCGAACCCACGAAACGCGAGATCATGACCTAAGCGAAAGTCGGACCCTTAACCGACTAAGCCACCCAGGCGCCCCAGTTTCTTGTAAGAGATTCCCACGGGAATGTTGAACTGAGGGGAAAAGCTTGCTGCTGCCAATGTGGGTGGGCATTATCCATTCTGTGAGGGCTGAATAGAATAAACAAGAAGAAGAGTGAATTTGCTCTTTGTTTGAGCTGGGACCTCCACCTTCTCCTGTCCTTGGACATCATCAGCATTCCTGGTTTTCAGGCCTTTGGAATTACCCCACTGGCTTTCCTGGTTCTCCAGCTTATAGACAGCAGACTGTGGGACTTCTCAGCCTCCGCAATCTCAAGAGCCAATTCCTATAATAAATCTCTATATATACTCTATTGGTTCTGTTTCTGTGGAGAACCCTAATACAACCTATTAAGTGACCATGAAGACCTAGGCACTATCTTCAGAGTCAGCATTACACAGATAATAAATAAAAGGGTAATGGGGAACTATAGTGGTTAAAATCAAAGACATTAGAGGGGTGCCTAGGTGGCTCAGTTGGTTGGGCATCAGACTCTTGATCTCGGCTCAGGTCATGATCTCACAGTTTGTGGGTTTGAGCCACCCCACTGGACTCTTCTCTGACAGTGCGGAGCCTGCTTGGAATTCCCTCTTTCTGCCCCTTCCTCGCTCTCTCTCAAAATAATTAATTAATTAATTAATTAATTAATTGATTAAAAAAACCTAAAACCAGAGACATTGGCTTAGTAGATAGACCTGAGTTCAAATCCCAGTTTTGCCATTTGTCTTTCCTTGAATGACTCACGGTACCTCTCAGGATCCAAAATGGGGTTACTGTGCAATTTAGGTGAGAGCTTAATATGTAGAGCATTTGGCAAAGGCGCCCACATAGCACATACACGGTCATAGGAGTTGCAGTAGTTTGCAGCAAACCATATTTGCGCCCTAGGCTAGGATGCCCAGAAGTAGACAAAGATTCAAGTAAAGAGGTTTGTTTTTTTTTTTAAAGGTGAGGGTTGGGGAGCAAGGAGAAGGAGTGGATTAGTACAAACGAGCCCAAGCAAAGTCTCATGGAGGACAAGTGGGGCTCAAAGGGCTGGAGTGTCGATACCCCCACATTATCGGTCATCCTTAAAGGGCTGGGAGAGGTGGGGGAGCGACAATGTGGGGGAGTTCTTCCAGCACGCCAGGGTCCCAGCCCTGCGAGGCCTAAGCGGGGCTGCTGAGTGACAGCACACTGGGAGGCACAGGCACCAAAATGGTAAAGAGCTCCCACAAGAAACGTGCAGGGCCGGCTCTTCCTGCAAGTGGCTCGAGGCCTAGGACGGAGGATGGTCGGGAATAAATCCTTGCCCTCTGAGTTTTGTTCCACGCACTGCTGCGCCGCAGACCGCGGTAGCGTAGGGCAGGGGGCGCAGGGGAGCAGGGAGCGGCGTGACTGAAGGGAAATACCACTGGCTGGAGACAGAAAGCCATTTCCAGACACTGGGAGCCGCACTCCAAAAGGCCGGAGCCAGGGGCCGCCAGAGAATGGGAGCGCAGGGGTGGGTTCTGCAGGGCTTGGGCGTCGGGCAGGTTTGCGCCTGCGCCTTCGCTGGAGCCGCCCCCCCCGCCCCCCAAATCCTCTTCCTGCCCGGCCAGCACCTCTGCGGCCTGTATTTCACCCCGCCGGTGCATTCTTCTTGGAAGCCTCCCCTGACCATTCCAGCTTCCCGTGACTCCCTTCTGAACTCACGGCGTTTATTGCTGAGGCTATTTGGTACTTACTCAATTATCTAGTTACACGGATCCTTACTCTCTGTGACATTGTTACTTAACTTTTCATGCAAATCCTTTCTTCTCCAGCTTAATTTTAAGCTTCTGGGGAGTGGGAACTGTATATTTTTATTTTCTATATTCCCCCATGGCACCTGGCATTGATGGACATACTAAGGGTATAAGATAATGACTGAATGAATTTCGTGAACCTAGTCACCCCTACAATTCTTACGTGTTCTAGGGTTACTTCTCAACTCTAAAATTAGGTGGGGGGGGGTTGTTTTTTTGCTTTTCCCAAACTGGTCACATACAGGTTTTGGTAGGAGTTGCCATGTAAATAAGTTGGATCTTAAGTGGCGAATTTTAAGGTCATGCACAATTTCTTTTAACCCCTCTTCAGCCCCCACCCTGGTAAGCCACTTGATTGACATTAGGCCATTGAGATCCCTTGGCTCCTGCCTTTTTAACTTTCCTGTGTAAATACCCCCTTAAAGAATTTTTTAAAATTATGTATGCACTACACATTTTTAAGTGAACAGTTAACATTTTTAGTAAGTTTAAATAGTGCAAAGGATATATTTTCTAGGTAATTGTACTTACCTGTTAAAAATCATATCACTCTTTCAAATTATATTCGGATGAAATACTGTAACATTTTCACATCTACAACACCCTTTTAATAAGTGAGCAAGTCTTTTAATCAGTCAGCAAATTTCTTTTTCTGTTTAGTTCTTTTTTCAATTCTGCTCTCCCTATAGTTTTATCCTAATGAAATATATTTTCATTGTATCAGTTTTTTGTATTTAACTGTATTTGAGAAGTCTTTTTGTGTATCTCTGTAACAAAAGTATGTATATAAATGGAAACTTATTACCCATGACCATAAGACTGTGTTAAGAACAGTTACTCTGCAGTAGGTTTATACAGTTATTACAAGACACGGCTGGTCAAAACTACAAATATTGACGATGATTAAACAGAAAAATAAGCTTTTACTTAAGATGCATCTCCTAATGAGATGGAAAGGGTGGTTTCTATTCCCCGCTGATTTGTTGCCAGCTCCAGGAAGAACACTCTTGACTGATTCGAGGTGAGCAAGAGAACGTGGCTTTTCTCTGTTCAGAGGCAGAAGGGTGGTTTGTTAACAGACATCGGTGGAAAATGAAAACACGGTATAGTCGTCAGGCAGATTCATTTTAGGAAGGGGCACATACACTTCTGGAAAGTGATCCCCTTAGAACTTAGTCCTGCCCACATGCCCTTGGGAAAGTTCATGTTTAGCCAGGGGTGTGCAAACCATACGCTATTAGAAAGAGATGTAACTTGGTTTCTCATTCTCCAAAATAGGGGTTCCAGAATGGGGTAAATGTGGGTCTGAATGTCCTTGTAACTCTGAGAGTTACATTTCCAACTTCCTCCTGCAACACAGGAACTCAGATTACTTCCAGATCTCTGTAGGTTTGTGCTCTGAGGAGGGCATCTCAATATTCAAAGACCTAATCATTGGCAAAGAAGTAGCCTAGATTCAAAATGAGGAAAACATGGTTTTTTATTTTGCCATTTCACAGAAGAGCCGTCATTTGGTCTCCAGATAGTTTGCAGCTGTAGGCCACCAGGAGTCAGCAAAGAATACAGTGCCACCAGCCCTGGGGGGTCAGGGGGAGCCCCAGGAGTGGGAAAGAGGTTGGGAAGCAGGTAGTGGGTAAAGGACTGGACATGAGGTAGGGGCGTATGCTTCAGCTGTCAGAGAAAACAGGTGGGGAAATATGGGTGAACTGAAGAGTGGACAGGAAATACTGAGAACGACACCTTCAGAATTCAGAATTAATTGAAAGAATGAAGAAGGAAATTGAGGATAAATTGGGGAGAATTGAAGGGAAATCAGAAGGGTTCAGATGGGCTTGGGGGCACTGAGATGCCTCTGGGGGATCCCTCTATCTGTATTCTTCCCGGGGTGGGTCAAGGTCTGGCTCCTCTTGAGATCCATGGTCCATTTCAGGAGCAGGTGGCCAGGGGTTTTCTGGAGGTTGGGGTCCTGCTGGCCAGGGATCATCAGGCCGGGGAGGTTGAGGGGGATCAGTTCTTGGGGGCTCAGGAGGCCAGACTCCAGGTTCTGGCAGGTCTCTCCAGGAACGACTGGGGCCTGGAGGTGGAGGGTCCTCAAAGAGAGGGGGTGCCCCTGGCCAAGGATCACCGGGGATTGGGGGGCCCTGAGGCAATACTGGGGACCCATCCTCCTCTCCAGCCTCTGTGGGTGGGTGAGAGGGGTGGTCTCCGCTGCCCGAGATGCCTGTGGAGGTGTAAGGAGAAAGGTAAAAGGTAGTGAGGGCCAGATGCCTCCCCCCCCAGCTACAGACTCAGAAGGCATAGCCTCTTTGAGATAGACCACACGCTGAGCTGACACTACAAACACATCTCAAAACTTATCTCTTGGGGTGCCTGGGTGGCTCAGTCGGTTAAACATTTGACTCTTGATTTTGGCTCCAGCCATGATCTGTTGAGTTGTTGAGTTTGAGCCCTGCATCAGGCTCTTCACTGACAGTGTAGAGCCAGCTTGGGATTCTCTCTCTCCCTCTCTGTCCCTCCCTGCTCTCTCTCTCTCAAAATAAATAAATAAACTTTAAAAAGGGGAGAGGGCACCTGGGTGGTTCAGTCAGTTGAGCATCCAACTTTGGCTCAGGTCATGATCTCACGGTTTGTGAGTTCAAGGCCCAAATCAGGTTCTCTGCTGTCACCACGGAGTCTGCTTTGGATCCTCTGTTCCCCTCTCTCTGCCCCTCCCTTGCTTGTGCTCTCTCTCAAAAATAAACATTTTTTTAAATTAAAAAATAATAAAATACATTTTTAAAAAACAACCCTCAAAGAAGTCTCTACACATTTACAAAATACCAAAGTGATCTTTTTTTTTTTTTTTTTTTTTTTTAATTTATTTCTAGGAGAGCGAGAGAGACAGCATGAGCAGGGGAGGGTCAGAGAGAGAGGGAGTCACAGACTGAAACAGGCTCCAGGCTCTGAGCCGGCAGTCAGCACAGAGCCCGACGCGGGGCTCGAACCCACGAACTGCGAGATCATGACCTAAGCGAAAGTCGGACGCTTAACCGACTAAGCCACCCAGGCGCCCCAATACCAAAGTGATCTTAACACGATATAAAAACTCTATCTGGTATCATTAACTTGACCAACTTTCTTTTTTATTTGAGAGAGAGAGAGAGAATCTTAAATAGGCTGAGCCCAGTGCAGAGCTCAATCTCATGAACCATAGATCATGACCTGAGCCGAAATCAAGAGTTGATCACCCAGCTGACTGAGCCACTCAGGTGCCCCAACTTGACCAACTTTAGATTGACAGGACCTGATATAAACTCTATCCACCCTGGTTGGGACCCCCAATGGCATGGCTTCTGTGTTGGTCTATACCTCTAAAGCCATCTATACCTTGGGCCCATGTGGCACCCAGATCTCAGCCTCTACAGTGACATCCATCCTCCACACAGTCCTCAGCTGTGAAAAATACTAGCCCATATACCTGGATTCTGATCAAAATTGCCACATGGACCTATACCTGAACCAGTAAAAACATTGAGCTGCATCTCCTTCAACCTCTTAACACTATCCCTCATGTTAATACCCAGAATCTTTTGGAATCTCCTCCATCCCTATGCATCCAATTCACCCTCATCTTGCTTGACCATCTTTCAACAACCCAAATTGCACTCCTGGCTTACCTACGGCATACAAGTAAAGGACCAGGATCCCCAGGAGCTTCCAGTTGAACTTCATGGCTGTCTCCTGGCCCCCAAAGTTGGGGGTGGGCTGAGTCTAGGTGCCTGGGAACCCCAAGAGACTTTATAGGGGAGGAGGGAGAGGAGGCGTCCAATCTCTGGGGAGGGCCAGCCCAGGGACACAAGGAATCCATCAGAACCTAACTGGACAAACCTGTTTGGAAGGCCATGGCTGATGTGTAACCTCTGACGGTGGCGTCCCTCATTTTAGTCCCCCCAATTTTGGGAGCCAGCCACCCAGCTCTATCAATGACCTAGACTTTGGTCACCCCACCCTTGTTTTCACATCCTCCTCCTTACACACCCTGAAGCAATCAATACCCAGCTCTCATCTCCATAATCATAGGGACTTCCACCTTTTATCCCTTGAAGCCATTGGAAGCCAAGGAATGGGAGCAAGCCTTGCGTGGGGAAGCAGTCTAATTACAGGGCCTGGGAGGTAGGACGCCTGGGCAGGAGCAGGGAGAGTTGCTCCTGTTTAAACACACAAGATGCAGCTGAGATGGTCTCAGCCAGCACCCCGACCCTCCCCCTTGGGACTCAATTTTACCCTTGGAATTTCCACTCCCCTCCAGACTGCTTTCCAGCATGTGCCTTCATCAGACACTCAGGGGGCCTCCCAAGCAGTGACATCGAAAGAATTTTATCCAGGAGCCACCTGGGGTGACGGCAGGTGAGGAAGTATGAGGACGTTCTGACTCCTTCTCCCCACCCCAGAGCAGGCTTCGTTAGTCACAGCTCAGAGGCTTCGGAGGGACCTGCCTCTGCTTCCCGTCATCTCAGCCTCTTCCTCCTTCCTCCAGAACCTTGCTCACCGGCCCCTCTGATTGCTTCCCTGGTCCTTGGTGCCAGCTCTCTGTGGGCTCCACTGCCTGGGACCTTTAGGCCTTGGTCCAAGTCTTGTCTCAGTCTCTCGGAGACCCTTAGAACCTCTTCCTCAGGAAAGTCTCCTCTGGACTAAAGGTCTAGTGAGCCTCATAAGTAATGCCTTCCAAACAGGACACCCTTCCTCCCCAGGCTGTTCCCCACCTGGTCTGCTCCCTCCTAGTGAGGGACAGCGGTGTCACTTCCAAGACTTTATTCTGCCCCTTCCCCCCACACCCCCAAGCCAAGTCCAGCCCACCTCCCCATCCTGGAATCCATCTCTCCCCACTCTCCCAGTACCCTCCTAGCTGACACTCTTCATCCCTCCCCACACCCAAACCTGGTCCTCCACAGCCAGCCAACCTAGCTCTTAAAAGTGTCAGCCTAGGGGCACCTGGGTGGCTCAGTACGTTGAGCATCCTACTTTGGCTCAGGTCATGATCTCATGGTTCATGAGTTCAAGCCCCACATCAGGCTTGCTGCTGTCAGCACAGAGCCCGTTTTGGATCCTCTGTCCTCCTCTCTCTCTGCCCCTCCACTCCACCCCCTCAAAAATTAAACATAAAAATGTTTTTGTCAGCCTAATTGTGTGGCTGCTTCCTGGCTTTAAAGTACTCCAAGGGCTTCCTACAGACTTAAACCAAGTCCTCCCTTCCCACTCTCAGCCTGTGTTTGTCTGCCCTCTGCAGGACTCTTTGGAGTGTGCCAAAGCAGGTCACACATCCCCTCCTCAAGGAGGCCTTTCCTGTCCCCTCATCTAGCCATCTCTCCCCAGTCAGGTTCTGTCACACACTGTATGTATCTTCTCTTCATGGCAATGCTGCTTTGTCCACGTAGGTCCTTGTCCATCATCTGTCTCCCCAACCCTGATGTCAGAGCCACGGGAGCAGGGACCCACCCATCAAGCCCACCACTGTGGCCCCTGAACAAGGACATGGCCTTAGCTCTGAGATTCTTGTCAAATGAGCGAGGTCTTATATTCCTCATTCCTGACAGTGATTATTTTCCAGAGGTAGAGTTTGTTGTTTTGTTTTTGTTTGTTTTTCTAGAGAGAGCGCAAGTGAGGGAGGGGAAGAGAGAGGGACAGAGGATCTGAAGCAGGCTCTGTGCTGACAGCAGAGAGCCCAAAGTGGGGCTGGAACTCAGAAACTGAGATCATGACCTGAGCAGAAACCAAGTGTCAGATGGTTAACCGACTGAGCCACCAGGCAATCCAAGAGGTAAAGTTTTAAAACAAAAGTTGAGAATAAAGAAAACCTGAAGCTTCTCAAACAACTTCCCAAGAAGCCCAGGGAAAGGGGTTTTGAAAAAGGCAATGCCTAGAGAAACAGCTGTGTGGGACTTCTCCCATTTTCCAGAAAGAAATGGATGCTGGGAGAATTCCCTTCCATTCCCAGAAAGAACATGGCTCCTATTGTAGTCATCTTTATTGTGCCACAAAATTCAAAGACATCTTGGCAGCTTGTGTCCATAAAGGCAGCTGGCCGACCTCCGCACCCCACCCCACTTCTCCACCATCCTTCCTGCCCACCTTGAGCCCCCAGCTGCTCAGAGGCAGACTGGAGGAGGACAGTTCTGGTTGTCTCCTTGAGAAACAGCTTCCTCTTTGGAGATGGCCTCACTCAGGCCCTGCAGATCATCAAGCAGGACAGAGAGGGATCCTGGGAAGGAAAACTCCAAGGGATAGGAGCCTGAGAAGAGAAGGCTGTTGCCAACTACTGCACAGATAACAGGGTTACCATTGGATGGGAGAGTTATGAGGGACAGGGCTCTCTGGCCCAAGGTGGGCATGGATAAAAGAGGTTGTTGGGCCTCCAAGGGTCACAGAGAACAATGCTCAAGCATTAAGAGTGTCTGGAGGAAAGATTGCTAAAGTCCCCTTCATGTGTGTCCCTTCCTACAGGGACCATTACCTTTTATGGACTCCCTGCTGATGGGTGCTGCTGCTGGAGGTACAGGTGCTGGGGGCCCTGGGGCCCTGGGACCGGACTCAACAGATTTCCCCTTATCCAGCAGGGAAGGAAGAACTGCCAACAGTCGCTGCTGCTTGTAACGGGAGAGAAGACCCTCCTGCTGCAAGGTGGCCTGGGAAGGAGAGGGTTAAACGCCACCGAGCCCCCGAAGAGCCACCCCTCCTCCTTCTACAACTCTACTCCCCAACCAGCTCCAGAAGGGCCCTGGTCTCTGCTATCCCCTACCAGCATAAGGTTCTTGTCCCTTTCTAGCTCCTGCAGGCGTTGGGTCAGCCGCAGCCCCTCCTCCTTCCGGGCCTCATCTTGCAGGCGCCTGAGCTCCTGGTTCCGTTCCTTTTCCCGGGTGGCTTTGCGCTGCATCTGGCGCAGGGAGACCACTATGTGGAAGCCAGGGCACAGAGGGCACAGGTGTGGGGCAGCCCAGAGGCAAAGAGGCACCATGAGAACAGGACTGGAATGAGGGGCAGAAACACTGGGCTCCTAGCTCTAAGGCCCAGGGAAGCCATTTATGCTCTACAGCTGTCTCTTCTGTCTGATGGGAAGGGTGACTGATGACCCTATGACTCTGTGAACCCAAAGTACCTTCCCCATCCCTGAACCTTCCTGGAGTCACTTAAGGGAAATCTGAATATGAACTGGGTATTAGATTTTGTGTAATTAATGCTCTTAATGTGACAATCATACTGAGGTTACATAGAAAATGTTCCTCTTTGTAGGAGATGCAGCTGAATGGCCATGATGTTTGTAACTTATTTTAAATGATTCCCCCAAAAATGCATGTATCAGTGTATGTGTATATATGGATACAGCAAATGTAGCAAAAGGTTAGGAACTGCTGAGGCACCTGCCGGCTCAGTCAGTGGAACGTAACTCTTGATCTCGGGGTCGTGGGTTCAAGCCCCACATTGGGTGTAGAAGTTACCTAAAAAAATAAAATCTTGGGGCACCAGGGTAGCTCAGTTGGTTAGGCATCTAACTCTTGATATCGGTTCAAGTTGTGATCTTACAGCAGTGAGATGGAGCCCCATGTTCGGCTCCTCAATGAGCATGCAGCCTGCTTAGGATTCTCTCTCTCAAAATAAACATTTTTTTTTAATTTAAAAAAAAGATTAGTTAACTGTTAACACCTAGTTAAAGGTATACAAGTGGACATTACGTGACTCTTATAACTTGTGTAGGTATTTGAACTTTTTCCTAATAAAAAGTTGGGGGGAGGCTCCTGGCTGGCTTAGTCAGTAGAGCATGACTCTTGATCTTGGGTTTTTGAGTTTAAGCCCCACATTAGGTACAGAGATTACTCAAAAATAAAATCTTTGAGGGGCTCCTGGATGGTTCAGTCAGTTAAGCATCCAACTCTTGGTTTTGGTTCAGGTCATGATATGTTTCATGAGTTTGAGTCCTGCGTCAGGCTCTGTGCTGCCAGCTCAGAGCTTGCTTGGGACTCTCTCACATTCTCTCTCTCTCTCTCTCTCCCCCTCCCTCTCTGCCCCTCCTCCACTCGAGCTGTCTCTCTCAAAAATAAATAAACATAAAAAAGCAAAAACAAATTAGCAAAAAAAAAAACACTTGAAAAAAAAAGTTGGGGGTAGACACACACAGGAGAGAATGCCATGTAAAGATGGAGACAGAATGGAATGATATGCCTACAAACCAAAGACTCCCAGCAACCACCACAAGGCAGGAGAGAATCATAAAACAGAAGGTCTCTCAGAGCCTCTAGTAGGAACCAACCCTGTGAGCATCTTGAGTTCAGAATTCTAGCTTTTAGCTTCCACTGCTGTGAGAGAATACATTTCTATTGTTATTAAGAAAAAAATAATTGGGGGAAATTGTTGGTGTGAGACTGGGAATGGTGCTGCCTTTGTGGAGGGAGTGGCTGGGAAGGGCTTAGGAGGCTCCAGGGCTGGTCACATGCCAGTGCCTGATATGCTGATAGGCTCATGTGAGTCTGTTCACCACCTGAGAATTTACCTGTGCCATTTCTTGAGAACTTCATTATTTGCATACTTCCAAAACAGCATTAAAAACACTTTATGTCCAGCACTTCCTGAATCTCCTTGGAAGCCCATGTCCATCCCAGCAAATCTCACCTGCCTTGCCATGCTCCCTCCGAGCATCATTCAATCTCCTCTCTGTTTCTAAGAGCTGTTCCCGCAGCCTAGTTTCCACTTCAGCCACCTTCTCTTGCAGAGCTGGGGGGTTGGGGGGTGCAAATGGAGTGTGACAGGGGGAGCCTTGGTTCTTGGCTCCCCCCAGCCCTCCAGGGTAAACCCATTTCCCTCCCGCACACCTTGCCCATAGATCTCCTGCTGCTGGGTCAGTTCCTGCCGGAGACTGGCAGCCTCCTGTGTGCTCTCCTGCTGGCCCTGGCGAGCTGCTTCCAGCTGCAGCCCCACACTAGCCAGGGACTCCTGGGTCCGCTGCAGCTCCTGCTCCAGCTGCTGGGCGACCTTGCTCAGTTGCTGCCGCTCCGCCTCCCCTGGGAAGAGGCGGCACTCACAGGCCTCCCAGAGTGCCTCCCTGTGCCATGCAACAGCTCTTCCCTCCTCTCCACCCACAACGCACCCAACCCCGGCCCCTGCTTCAGCCCGGGGAATCCAGGACCAAGCGTACCTTGCTCTCGGGCCCGGCCCACTTCCTGCTCGATGATGTGGGCACTCAGCTGCAGTTCTGTGTCCAGGCGGTTCCGCTCTTCCCGCAGCTGCTCCAACTCAAGGTGCACATCTGTGGCCGGTGGAGGCTGGGGGCAGCTGGGCAGGGAAGGGACAGAGTGAGGGGAAATCACACAGCCTGATTCCTAAGCTCTTAAGCTTCCATCCGTCCTCAGTCCTCACTGTTTGAAGGCAAACAACGCCTTAACCCCCTCTCGTCCACCTCAAAATGCCCTAAACTTCACCTCTCCTGGCGCAGCTGAACAAGGGCCAGTTTTCGAGCCATCAGGCCTGTGGGAGAAAAGGCAGAGAACAAGAGAGAGGAGTTTGAAGAAGTGAAAAGGGAAGAGGGGAGTAAGGGAAAGAGGTGCAGGGACTGGTGGCATGTAGGCAAGGGGATGGGTGTGGGATGAGACAGATGGGGGAGGAGGGCTACATTGGGGCTGGCAGTTGCCCTACCCACCGCGAACAGTGTGGACCCTGCGAACGGCATAGCTGACTCGGCTGGTGAGGCTGGGCAGCCGCGCGGTGGCTCGTTCCACGTCAGCCATGGTGCTCTGGAGCCAGGTCTGGAAGCTGGGGAAGGCACGGGGTCAGTGACCCTTCAGCCCCACCTCATTCCCAGAAGGACTTGATATGACCTGTAGGGACAACGTCTACCCTCTGCTGCCAAACATGTGGTGAGCAGCGAAGGGAAAATCACAGCAGGGGAAAGAGAAGTTGAAGCCAGGGCTGGAGCACCAACTCTTTGCCCTTCCAGTCACGCTTGAGCTCCTCAGCCAATAAGGAAGAAAATCTGAGAGCTTAAGCCCTTTGGTGTTTGTTAGATGAAAATGATCCAGTTGAGGGGCGCCTGGGTGGCTCAATCGGTTAAGTGTCTGACTCTTGATCTCAGCTCAGGTCATGATGTCATAGTTCATGAGTTCAAGTCCCTCGTCGGGCTCTGTGCTGACAATGTAGAGACTGCTTGGGATTCTCTCTCTCCCTCTCTCTGACCCTCTCCCCTGCTCACATTCTCTTTCTCTCTCAAAATAAATAAATAAATAAACATTTTAAAAAATGATCACGTTTCTCATAAGGACAGCACAGCTATGCTTGGTCCCAAAACCTACAGTAAGATTCTCATTTGGGTCCTAGCAATCAGTGTCTTTAATAAAAGCCTTGCAGTAAAAGCAAGAATGAGCTTCATGGGGTCACATATCTCATCTGGACCCAGAGCCCATATACACAGTAGAGTTCAATACAAATGATTCACAGTCTACAAGTGCCTTAAAGGCAGCTCATCTCTAGCTGATTTGGACTTTTTTTGGCTACAGGTCCCTGAACATGTCTCCTGGCTTTGGTAATCTGGTGCTATATGCCACATCTGGATATACAGCAGTTAGGTGCGTTTTTCTAAAGAGAGCACATAGCTTCCATCAGATTCCTAAAGGGCCCTCACTCCAAGAAGGCATTACTTGACGGTGTATCTTTTCAAGCAACCTGTAAAGTTTATTTCTCATAACCTATTTTTTGATCACTAGTACACATGAGAGATGAAAGCTATTCTCTCCAGCAATTCCTTGATAACACTGAAGGCCAGATCCACGTGCTATATCAGCTGGCTGTGCCCAAAGCAGGACCAGCATGCTTCACGAAAGCTGAGAGGCCTACACTGCCCCCCTGGGGAAAGGACCTGCAACTCAGGGCAAGGGTAAAACTCCCCAGGAGAGTCCAAGTCTTTATCAACTGGAGAATAAACGAATGACAAAGGCTGACAGTTATATCCCTAGCAGAACAGCAGAGATCACTTATCTAAAAAATGGTGTGAGCAGGTACTTCCAACACTTCCTGTGACTTATTAAGGCCATTTTTTTTCAAGTTTTTATTTATTTCATTTTCGTGGGGGGAGGGGCAGAGAGAGAGGGAGAGAGAGAGAGAATCCCAAGCAGGCTCCGCACTGTCAGTGGACAGCTTGATGTGAGGCTCAAACTCAACTGTGAGATCATGACCTGAGCAGAAACCAAGAGTCAGACGCTTAACCAACTGAGCCACCCAGATTCCCCTTAAAGCCATTTGCTGACAAGGTCTCCAGGCCATCTAGAGGCTATCTAACAAACCTGGCAATAATATGAGCGTGGGTTATCTTAAGCCTCATGAACTTTTTGGCAAACAATCATTAGCGACAACCATTTCAGTGATGTCCTGGTGCCAAAGTAAAACCCTGTGTACAGCATATCTTTCCACTCTCCTGGGGACAGGAGGCACATGCAGGGAGTTGAATCTAGGGTGGTTCGTTATAACTAGTCTCTCCAATCCGTGCAAAGTGGAAATTTTTCATAATTTTTAATGAAATTAGTCCTCCAGGTACAAATCCAACAGAAAGTAACGGTGGGCAAGAACCTATCCGGCACCACAATTTTGCTACACCAATAATTCTTACATGATCCATTCGGAACAGCCTCATGGTAACAGTAAACATTTACAGAGTGTAGATGACAAGCCAGGCACTGTGCCAGGAGCACTCTGAGGGCCACCTCAATCCCACAGTCCAAAGCTGAGGAGGGGCTGTTACCCACACAAAGAAAGTGTGTTTCTCCTTAGAGGTCTTTATAAAGATTATAAAACAAGAGTCGAGAAGGAAAAACCTGGGAAGTTGGTATGAGAGACACAGGCTTGCAATTAATTAAAAAGGAAACAGGATACATTTTAGATGGAATATCTAGTAAGCCAGTAGGTGTGCAGCTTTAAAATAAATAGATTAGAACATGGTTCCAACTAAACAAGGCATAACATTTTAAAGAAAGAAAGATGGAGAATCCACACTCCCCATCCTCAAACAACTCTGAAGGTGGAGATCCTCCCAGGGGAACTGAACTACAGGAGGAAGCAGGGCCTTGCCTCCAGCCAAACATGCACAGGAATCCTAACAACTGACCCTTGATGAACATGGGGCAGGCTGTACCAGGGGAAAATAAGCACAGGGAGTTTTCCAGGGCTACCCACTTCTAGCCCTGCATCCTCTAATGGCCAGCTCTCTAGCCCTTCTTGCTTGAGGCTCTTAAACTCCAAGGTGCCCAGGAAGCTGGGGAAGCAGAAATACTACTCTACCCTCCCTCCATCCCAGATACCTCCTGACAGAATTGGCCACAAACTTCAGCTGCTCCTCAGCTGTGGCCATGTGCTGCTGCCTCCGGCGCTGGGCCTCCTGAGCTCGGCTCAGCTCTATCTGAAGGGCCTGGCAAGGATACAGTGAAGAGAGGAGGTCCCCTCCCAACTCCAGGGAGATCCCTAACCTCCCTTAACCTCTGCTTGTCTCAGACACAGACCTTGGCGCCCATCCGCTCCACCTCCACCTCTGCGGCCTTGTCCTGAAGGGAGCGCTGCAAGATGGCCTGCTCCTGGCTCTGGGCCACAGCTCTTTCCTGGAGCTCTGCCACCTGGGGGAGGAGAGGATGCAGGACAGGGCACAGCTGGAGAAGAAAGCTGGGGGAGGGGGGGTACTAGGAATGAAGGGGCTGGTGCCAAAGTCTCCGAGAGAACGTCATGCAAGGAGACGAGCCTGGGTTCCTGGGAATGGAGTTTGAGTCCAGGTTTCCTTCCAGAACGATGTTCCATGTGCCCCCACCTTGAAGGACCACTGTGACACACCACAAAGACTCACCGCTGCAGCCCATGCCACCATCCTTGGACACTGTCACCTCCTCAGAGAAGCTATTCTTGACCATCCAACCTAAAGCCAGCCGACCCCATGGTGTCTTCCTGTCACATTATCTTTTACATTTTTCTTTAAAGCACACATAATTCCTTGACATCATCTAATTATGTGCTTGCCTGCTGTGGGTCTCTGCTCCAGAATGTAAGCTCCCTGACAGCAGTACGTGTCTCTGTTCAGGGCTGTGTTCCCAGCACATGGTAGCCACTCAATAAATTTTTGTTGGACAAGTAGCATCCCTTATGTGAGGAGCAAGCAAGAAGTTGGTTGGGGGGTGGGGGGGGGAGGTATGGGGAGAAAGAGTGAGAGTCAAGCAACCTGTCCCTTCAGCTGCTCCATGCATCCTTTCTGCTCCAGCTCCTGGGCCTTCAGCTGTACCATGAGGGCAAACACTTTCTCCCGCCAGCGCTTCAGCAGGGACTGGCACTTTCTAGTGAACTCGGGCTCCAGGGTATCTGAAGGTTGAACCTGCGGGGTGGAGGAAGAGCAGAAGTGTGGGCTCCTTGGGGAGCACAGGAAAGAGGTGCTTTGCTTTGTCTGTCTGTCCTGACCAAGAAACAAGGGCCACAGCAAGAAATGTTCACAGAAAGGAAGATACCAGGAGGTTCTGGCAGCATGCTAATGCCTCCCACTCACAGGAAGCCACTAGGGCAAGGGGCCTACCTTCCTGGCCAGCTCCTCCTCCTGCAAGGTGAGGATGTGCGTGAGGCTTTGCACACGCACCTGCAGCAGCTCCACTGTAGTGCGCAGGCCATCCCGCTCTTCCTGCAAGTGCTGTGCTTGAGAGAGGGAGGGTGAGAGCCACCGTCTGTGTAGAACCTCCACAGGCCCTCACGCAGCAGGCAGCACGCTGCCCCTTGACAGCACTGCCTTCACTCCTGTGAGTGAAGGTGGCTCTTCTTCAGGGGCCACCCCTGTCCCAGGATCTGATCCCTGAGCCCTCCCACCCCACATCCAGCCCCCACACAGAGGCATCCTATACTCTCACTTGCACAGTTTCTAGAAGCTCTTGTCGCTCCGATTCCCAGGTCTGGTTTTGCACCTCAGGAGGAACTTGCTCTCCCACATATCTCCTTAAATTCTCAACCAAGGTCACCTGTGCCTCCAAATCTTCTTGGGTCTTGCTAGGGTTGGGGTGGGAATAAGGCAGCCAACAGTGAGGCACCCTGGAGACCCACCACATCCACCAACCGCCACGTCCCCCTTAGGCTGCCCTCCCCACCCGACCCCCGCCTTTACCTCAGCTGCTTCCTCAGCAGCTCAGACTCCTTCTGGGTCACAGCCAGCTCCTTGGCTTCCCCTGCCCTCCTGGTTTCCAGACTATTCAGAGACTTCTCCAAGCCCTCAGCTTTCTTGGTCAAACTAGAAAGAGCCTCCTGGTGAGCCTGCGTCAAGGAGGAGAGCTGTAAAGAGAAGAGAGGGCACAGCAGGAGTCAACTCACTAGCACATCTGGACTTTGCAAATCCGCTCCTGTCCAGGCCCTCTCCCTTCACCCCCACCTCCTGTGACCTTAGACAACAACCCAGCAAACTGCTCTTTCTTCAGCTCAAGTCATAATCTCATGGTTCGTGGGTTTGAGCTCTACGTCAGGCTCAGTGCTGACAGCTCAGAGCCTGCAGCTTGCTTCAGAGTCTGTCTCCCTTTCTCTGCCCCTCCCCCACTCATGCTCCGTCTCTGTCTCTCAAAAAGAAACATTAAAAAAAAAAAAAAAGTCCCAACCGCTTGTCATGGCACGGCCTGTGAAGGCCGACCTACCATGGCTTCTGGCCACTTCTCTGAGCTCAGCTCGTACTCCTCTCCACTGCCCACTCTGCTCCAGCCACAATGCCCTCCCTTCTGCGCCAACAAACCAGCTCTTTCCCACGGCGGAGTCTGCCTGAGGCTTGGCTTCCCCCAACTCCTCAGACCTTGGGCAGTGTCACCTCCTCAACAGGCCTCCCTGGGCCCCCACCACCTGCTCCATCCTACCACCTTTTTTTTTTTTTAATTTTTTTTTTTAATGTTTTATTTATTTTTAGGAGAGAGAGAGAGAGACAGCATGAGGGGAGGGTCAGAGAGAGAGGGAGTCACAGACTGAAACAGGCTCCAGGCTCTGAGCTGGCAATCAGCACAGAGCCCGACGGGGCTCGAACCCACGAACCGCGAGATCATGACCTAAGCGAAAGTCAGACGCTCAACCGACTAAGCCACCCAGGCGCCCCTTTATTTATTTATTTATTTATTTATTTATTTATTTATTTATTTATTTATTTTTTCATCCTACCACCTTTTAATCATCTGGAATGACCTCGCTTCCACACAGCTTACCGTCTGCCACAGCCCGTTCGAAAGCCAGCTCAAGGAAGGTAGGACTCTGCCCCTCCAGCCCTATGTCCATACCATGAAGTGATCATTTTGGACTTAAATCACAAAGCTGGTTTTTATTTTATTTATTTTTAAGTACGCTCTACACCCAACCTAGGGCTTAAACTCACAACCCCAAGATCAAGTCACATGCTTTACCAACGGAGCCAGCCAGGTGCCCTACAAAACTGGTCAAATTTTTAGACATAAAATACAAACCTGACGTCATTTCCCTACTGAAAACTTTTCAACAGTGGCTCATTGCTCTCAAGGTAAAGTACAAAGTTCTGAACAGCCCCAAGGCCTTATCGTCCACACACCATCCAGCGCTCCTCTCGTCTCCTGCACTCAAGCCCCTCTGGCCTCCTCACATCCCCCATGCTACTAATGTCACCCGGCTCCCGTCACCTCACCATGTGCCAGCTCACTCCTATTCAGCACAAATGACAACTTCTTATCATAAAGCATCTTTCATAAATCTAAAGGCCATTTATATTCTTCTTTGAACTATCTCCTGTGTCCATTTTCTGGCTAGATTTCTACCCTTCCCTTATCAATTTCTAGGCATATTAGGGATATTCGCCTTTTCCTGTGAAACTGTATATATTCTTTAATTTTATTTCTGTCATTTCTAAATGTAATATTATAAAGCCAACATATCACTCTTTTAATGGCTCTGGATTTTGATTCATAGGTAAAAATAGCCTTCCCCAGTCTGAGGTTATAAAGGAATTCACCCAGGGGTGCCTGGCCGGCTTAGTAGGTAAAGTATATGACTCTTAATCTTGGGGTTATAAATTCAAGCCTCATCATGAGTGTAGAGATTACTTAAAAACATATAATCTTTAAAAAGAAAATGGATGACAATAAATTATCTTTTTAAGAAATGGGATTCACCCATGTTTTCTTCCAGTATCTTTATGGTTTCATTTCATGTCCACTGGTTAGGGTGGTCTTCCCTAACCCCCCCAGACCATATTAGGACTCCCTTGTCCTCCTGCATGGCGTTTCTCCCAGTTGCAAATAACAAATTAGGACTGAATTAGGTGTTAATGTGCATGTCCTGCCTCAGGGATGGCAGAGTAGGCACTGAGCAATGCTTGCTGACTGAATTGTCTCTCCTCCCCAGGCCACTTTAGGACCCTCTCCCACCCTCCTCACCACCCCCACAATGCTTGCACACGATGTGGTTACCTGGAGTGAAGCAGGAAGACAAAATACTTCCTAGTGAAGGGGAAGGAGGACTTCAGGTGGTGGGAGGTCACCTGAGTCTTGGGGGAAAAGTGAAATCTGGATAAAGACCAAAAAACCCAAATTCCTCTTTCCAGGTCATCTGTTCTCTTGACTTCACCAAATATCTCATCACTCCACTGCTCACAGGTCCTAATCTTCAAAACCTGCTCTTTGCTGGGAAGCTTTTGCCCCGTTCACCACTGTGAAGCTGAACCCTTCTCACCCCCACATTCACCTGCTCTTGGTGCAGCCTCTTAACCTCCTCCAGGTCCCGCTGGCTCCCTTCTTCCAGGTTCTTCCGGACAACCTCAGCCCCAGCCAAGGCAGCACGCAGGCCCTCAGCCTCAACTCGGCCAGCCTTCTCCGCCCGAGCCAGAGCCTCCAGCTCCAGGGTCTGGGCCTCCAGCCTCATCTTCTGCTGCAGCGAGGTCTCCCGCAGGACCCGAACCTCCTCCTCAAGACGCCGCAGCTCTCGCAGCTGCCGAGAGATCAGCTCAGCCTGCTGGCTCAAGGCCTGTGACCCTTCTAGCTCCACAGACCTTAAAAAACAGGTTAGCACGAGTGAGACCGGTCTCTGGTGCTGGGAAGGTGGCCAAGGGGACATATGCAGACAGGAGGAGAAGAGGGTCCCTCTGTCCCTGTGATGAAGGGGATGAAATTGGGCCATGGGGATCTCTGCACTTCCATCATTGTTGTCATTTATCATGGCCCTACTAAACAGATTAGGTCCACTATCAAGGCTCACAGAACCTAAAGGCTACTTGAGATCATGGAATATGACCTCTGTTGAGAGAGCTATATACATGCAAATGCATTAAACATCAAATGTACATATCATCAGGCCACACATTCTGAAATGGAGAGCTGGAAGACACCCAGAGATTTCTGAATTCTGATTTAAGAGCAAGGAAAAGTTTGAAGAAGTTTCAGAGGAAGAGAGGTCATGGCTTCCAGTATCAACAGAGTGAGAAACCAGGCACTAGTTAAAAGCATTTATTGAGGGTTAGATATACTATATGAGGAGTCGACAGCACATCAATAAATTACATAGTATACTGGTATCTTGTAAAACTTAAACCAGCTTATCTTAACATGGCTCTTGATGCAACTCCTTCACGGAGGCCCAGAACCACAGGATTTTTCTTTCAAAATGACGGGGATCAGGGCACCTAGGTAGTTTAGTCAGTTTACTGTCTGACTTCAGCTAAGGTCATGATCACATGGTTTGTGGATTCAAGCCCCACTTCGGGCTTTGCAGTGACAGTAGA
Source organism: Proteles cristata cristata (assembly GCA_017311185.1). Classification (NCBI taxonomy): domain Eukaryota; kingdom Metazoa; phylum Chordata; class Mammalia; order Carnivora; family Hyaenidae; genus Proteles; species Proteles cristata. The sequence goes on along the minus strand of JAESUZ010003765.1, from coordinate 218,868 downwards.
GAGCCTGCTTTGGATTTTCTGTCTCCCTCTGTCTCTGACCTTCTCCCGTGCATACACGCACTCCCCCTCTCTCTCAAAAATCAATAAACATTAAAAATAAATAAACATCCAAACAAAATGGCAGGGATCTATAGCCTAGAGACATTAAGTGACTGGCCAAGGACCCTACTTGGTAGCCAGACTAGCAGCAGTCTTTGTCTCCTGACCCACACTCCAGTATTCCTCTTTTTTTTTTTTTATTTTTATTTTTATTTTTTTTCTAGGAGAGAGAGAGAGAGACAGTGTGAGCAGGGGAGGGTCAGAGAGAGAGGGAATCACAGACCGAAACAGGCTCCAGGCTCCTAGCTGGCAGTCAGCATAGAGCCAGACGCGGGGCTCGAACCCACAAACCGCGAGATCATGACCCAAGCGAAAGTCGGACGCTCAACCGACTAAGCCACCTAGGTGCCCCTCCAGTATTCCTCTTTTGTCATCATGCTCCTTCCTCTTGGACAGGGTCCAAGGTGGACCCATCGGCAATCCCACTCCAGGGCAAAATGGCAGAATGACATTCCAGTACATTTGGGAAAAGACACACATGAAACATCAAGAACAAGAATTAGAATTTCTACAAACACTGGGGCACCTGGGGGGCTCAGTCGGTTGGGTGTCCGACTTCAGCTCAGGTCATGATCTCGTGGTTTGTGGGTTCAAGTCCCGCATCAGGCTCTGTGCTAACAGCTCACAGCCTGGAGCCTGCTTCAGATCCTGTGTCTCCCTCTCTCACTGCTCCTCCCCTGCTCACGCTCTGTCTCTTAAAAATGAATGTTAAAAAAAAAAAAAAAAGAATTTCTACAGACATAACTTCAACAAATAGCAGGGCCGGCTCTAATGGCAAGTACTCCATCAGAATGAATGCACATTACCACAGTATAGCCTATCTATACTCCTACTTTGCACTTCTTGGTCTTGCCTCGTATTATGCTTATTACCTACTGTCAGCTGTTGGTCAGTCTACCTCTTCCCTTAGGATTTTTCGTTCACTGATATCAGGATCTCATTCATGTTTGCTATCCCCATGCAGCACACTGCCTTGTTGTTGTTGGGTTTTTTTTTAATGTTTATTTATCTTTGAGACAGAGACAAAGCACGAGCTGAGGAGGGGCAGAGAGAGAGAGAGACACAGAATCTCCAGGCTGTGAGCTGTCAGCACAGAGCCTGATGCGGGGCTTGAACCCACGGACTGCAAGATCATGACCTGAGTCGAAGTTGGATGCTTAACCGACTGAGCCACCCAGGCGCCCCAACTGCCTTGTAATTTATGCATTATAAACTCCAGTAACTGCTTATACAAAAATTCACAAATTATGGAACTAAGGGCTCAAACAGGGTAAGGAATCTATTTCAGTGAAGAAGGGTCAGGGGAGGGGCGCCTGGATGGCTTAATTGGTTGAGCATCGAACTTTGGCTCAGGCCATGATCTCATGATTCATGAATTGGAGCCCCACATCGTGCTCTGTGCTGACAGCTCAGAACCTGAAGCCTACTTGGGATTCTGTGTCTCCCTCTCTCTGTCTCTGCCCCTCCACTTGTGCTCTGTCTCTGTATCAAAAATAAAAATTAAAAAAAAATTTTTTTTTAAAGAAGAAGGGTCACTGGCAAGAAAAGAGCAACAATGAATCCCTACCTGCCTCTCCGCCCTGGCTCCTGCACTTTGCCAGAGACATCCTGTTCCCACATTATCACTTGAGGTCTCTGGTCTGGCCGCCTCTCTGAGACATCTTGACAGGCTGGGGGTTGGACCAGGGGAATGTCTGAGACCCAGGTGGGAGCCATTCTTGGTAGAGTTGGAAGGGGACGAGCTTGGAAGTGGGATGGGGGAATCAGCCCAGTGGAACCTGAGGAATCACAATGGCAAAGATGGTCAGTTTCCTAGGGAGAGACAATCATCAGTCCCCTTGCTTTTTCCCACTGACCTGAAGATCGAAACATCTCCACATTACTTGAAGTCTCTCGATTCTGTATCCAGTCATCTATGTTTTCCTGGACAATAGGAGAAACAAGGACACCCCAGTTCAATTTTCAGGCCACCTTCCAAAGAGAAAGCCCCTACAATAATAAAAATCATAATCCTTTAGTAACTTCCCAAGTAGGAAATACCCAAAGATCACTTGCTTGACCCAACCTGGCTCCTGATAGAACTATGCCAATAACCATCAGGTGGAGGGAATTAACTGAGATAGGCTGGGAAAGAGCTCTTAGACTTCATTCATACTTTTAGAATTCTGGGCAGAGGCTTTACCCTCCTCCTTAAGTTCCTATAGTCTCTGCTGTTCCTGGTCCGTGGTGAGGAAGCAGGTACGCAGTGCAAGGGCTGTGAGCCCAATCTCCAGAGTTCTCTCCATGGCTCAGCAAGGCCTTCAGGAAGCCCATCCAGACACCACCAAGCCATGAGGCCCGGGTCCTTCCCTATTAAAGCACTGGCCCAAGGCCTGGTCCCAGATGAATGTGGCCACATGTAGGGCAGGCCACTCTCCAGGTCCCCTGGGAATCCAGGCAGCCTAGACCTCTTGGCAGAAAAACCAGCTTCCTGACATCTCATCCAAACCTTTCCAGCAACTTTCCTCAGTTTCTCTCTTCTATGCCCTCTGCTGCCATTCCTGCCGCCTACCCTCCTCTTTCCAGAATCCCAGAGCACAAGAGAGATCTCTTCAAGGTCTCCCCACCCTCCTACCAAAATTCACCTATTTCCTCCTCAATCTGGGATTCCTATCACTCTCGCTACAGCCTAATCGGATTTTTTTCCTGAAGGAATTATTCCGATCCCTTACTCCTCCCTCATCTCCCATTTGCTTCCCGGCACTTTGGCAGGTTCTCAGTTCTCGCTCCACCCCATCCCCCCACCTCTCCTCCAGATACCCGAGACCCTACCCTGCTGGACCCTGAGCTCTAAAGCTGTTTGGGCCACTTCATCTGTACCTTTACCTGGTCCCTGCACCCTTCTTCCCCTGCAGACCCCTGAACCCACCCCCGTGCCCCCTCTCGGCCCCTTCCCGCCCCCAACTGACTCTTCCCGAACGTCCCCTACCCAGCGCGAGAGCCTCCACTGCCCCTTAGCCACACCCCCTACACCTCGCTCCTGGGAGCAGCCTCCGCCTCTGATTGCGCCTGCGCAAAGCGGGCAGATTGGCGGGCCGCTCTAAAATCCGGTTTCACCCAGGAAGCAGAGAAAGAGATACGCGCAGGCGTAGTAGTGTCTAAAGCCAGGCCCAATTAAGGCGTTGGGCGATGTCTCCGCTCCCGGGCGGCTCCTCCCAACTCCGGGAACCCGGGAAAACTTGTGAACTAATCAGAAAAAGCGGAAGGCGGGAGATCGGGGACACACCCAGCACGCTGCCCAATGGGACGGAAGAGGGCAAATGAACTGACCAATCAGAAGTGGCACAGGGGGCGGGTTCGCCCGGCGCGGAGTTCGGACCCGGGAATTCCGAAGGCTGGGCGGGTGCTGCCCGCGCGCGGAGACCGCGCCCCTCTCGACTCTGGCTTCCTCGCTGTCAAACAGCGGCGGCAGCTCTAGCTCCGGGCCGGAGCCGGAGGGATCCCGGGGCCGCCGCACAATCTGGCACTGCCTGGAGAGGAGACTACTTGGAGACTGCACCGCGGTAAATCGGAAACTGGGCTGGGCAGGGGAGGGGAAAGGCTGGGTTTGCCTTGCATGATCCTCAGGAAGCTCTTTCCCCTGTTTTTATCCCACCCCGAGAAGCTGGGAAGCCAGGGTTTAGATCTGCTTTGTTAGAGAACGTAGGGACCATTTTCACTGCCTTTTGGAGGACGACAGCGTGTTCACTTCCCATTGGGGTTCAAGATAACCAGTTAGGGCGAGGGATTGGCCTGAAGAGCGAGGCGCGGACGAGCAGGAGGGTTACTCTATTTGGATAAGCAAGTCTGACAGGAAGAAGCTTCTTTCCTCCAAAGTACACTGAGGTGACATGTTAGTATTGTACAGAAGCAGGAATCCCTATACACACATCTACAGTTTGCATTTCCCTAGAAGCTGCCTAATATATCGTTCCCTTGCACAGATTGAATCTCCGCGAATACTGTGGGCTGAGGATCCGGTTCAGCTAAAGTGTCATAGGACGTGATCGTTTTTGCACTGCAGTGGGACCTTCCCTGAAATTTTCAGTTGCAAAGCTGCTTGACAGACAATTTTGTTTGCATCGCATGCCCAGGCTCCTTGCACTCTGAATTTGCAACACGCAGGTCTGGGTTCTCATCTGAGTTTTGCCATTGGCCCCTGGCGAAAACTCAGGCCTGTGCTCAGAGTTTAAGTTGCACAAAGCACAGCTCAAATTTGCGTCAGACAGAAAGTGAGCTTAGGCCACCGTGCATGGCTCAGGAGTGGGAAAGGTGATGGACTCCTGAAGTGGAAGAGGTGGTGCAGGGGGGGCACCGCCCATGCTGCCCTGCTTCCAGCTGCTGCGCATAGGGGGCGGCAGGGGTGGTGATCTCTACACCTTCCACCCGCCTAGCGGGGCTGGCTGCACCTATCGCTTGGGCCGTAGGGCCGATCTGTGTGATGTGGCCCTGCAGCCCCAGCAGGAGCCTGGCCTCATCTCTGGAGTCCATGCGGAGCTGCATGCAGAGCGCCGGGGTGATGACTGGAGGGTCAGCCTGGAAGACCACAGCAGCCAAGGTGAGCAGTGAGCAGGGCAGTCTTGTGCCTGGGAAGTCGCAGTTCTGGGCTGGAATGATTAAGGGGCTCCACAGCAACCCTGCCTGCCTCCCAAACTCCCTATCAGGTTGGATGGACAGTTGTAGTCCAGACCTGCATCTTCCCACTCAAGGTATGCAATGTCAGAAGCTCTCTGCTGTGGGGCTGGCCCTTGATGGTCCCCACCTAGCTGGAACCACCCAGACAGGGGCTGGGAGGTAGATCCAGGACCTGGGCCATCATTAGGGAAGTATCACAGTGGGGATGTTCTGGGACCACTGGGGGCCAACCTCGGTCTTGACTCAGTTTCTAAATTGGCTGAGACACCTTGTTCTTGTCTTAAGGCAGTTATGGTATGTTGGATTGTTTTAATAAGCAGGGCATACGCCGTATTCCCTGACTTGCAGGCAATTGCAGTGAGCCTCAAGAGGCCTGGGTTTTGTCACTGTCACCAGATGAAACCTCAGGCCTGTCACTTTACCTCTCTGGATCCGTTTCCTCATAGGTAAAATGTAAGGCTTTGTAAGGTCTGTTGCGGGAGTGTTGTGGAGATTAGATAACTATAGTAGCCAACATTTATTTAGTGCTTACTGTATGAACCAGGTACTGTTCGAGTGCATTGACGGAAAATGAGGCATAAAGAGGTTAACTTGTCCAGATTAACAGCTGGTAAGGGTGGAGCCAAGATCTCATCTCAGACAGTCTGAGGTATGCCCATAACTTTGTGTTGGAACTGGGGTGAGAGTATATCTGAGAACAGGACCTCACTGGGACCTCAGCAGAGTGAAGGAAGAAGTCCATTTCCTCCATGTGTCCTGTGGGAGGGCGTAAGAAAATAAATGTGTTCTCCACTCACAAGCCTGCTGAGGGACTTCAAATGTGAGAATTTGATGACAGATGCCATGTTCTCCTTCATGTTCCCCAAAATATTAAAGGAGGCCAGATTTCTCCAGTCCTGACTCTGGTCATTTCTGTTTTTGTCATTCTGTCTGGTGCCCTCCGTCAACAGGGACTTTGGTCAATAATGTCCGACTCCCAAGGGGTCACAGACTGGAGTTGAGTGATGGGGACCTTGTGACCTTTGGCCCTGAAGGGTCCCCAGGAACCAGCCCTTCGGAGTTCTACTTCATGTTTCAGCAAGTCCGAGTCAAACCTCAAGATTTTGCAGCCATTACCATCCCGCGGTCTAGTGGCGAAGAGGGAACCAGGGCTTGTTTCCAGCCTATGCTGCCCCCCCAGGGGGCCCCACAGCGCCCCCTCAGCAGTCTCTCTCCTGCTCCAAAAGCCACTCTGATCCTCAATTCCATCGGCAGTCTCAGCAAGCTCAGGCCCCAGCCCCTCACCTTCTCCCGAACTGGGGGTGGACAACAGAACCTGCCTGTTCCCACTCCCCCTAGGGAGGTGGATGCCACCCCTTCTGCCCCACCCCAAAGAAATCGGAGGAAATCAGCTCATCGAGTGTTGGCAGAGCTGGATGATGAGGGAGAGATGCCCGAGAGCTCTGCATCAGTCTTTATAGAGCCCAGGAAGAAACTCCGTGTAGAAGTAGCGTCACGGACACCTGGTGGGTAAGTGGAGAGAGATCTTTCTCAATTTGTAACTCCCTTTGGTTCCTTTTTAGAGCCCCAGGCTGGGAGGTGGCCCTTGCTCTGTGTATAGGAATGGGGATTGGACACCAAAAAAAAGAGAGAATGGGGGTTGGAAAGAGGCAAGACAGATATTGGATCAGCAAGACCTAGGTCAGCTCTACTATTCAGGTTCACTGTTAGTCCAGTGACCCTATCTAAGTTCATTCTGTGATTATCCAGGGGCAAGTTCTAGGCTTCTTCTACAGGTTTCCAGTGACCCTGGTTTTTGTGTCACTTTGTCCAGAAATCGACGTGGACGTCCTCGGAAGCACCAAGGGAGCACACCCAGGGCTCCCCCTGCAGTTGGGGGTGGGGAGCCCTGTGCAGCCCCTTGTTGCTGCCTGCCGGAAGAAGAAACAGTTGCCTGGGTTCAGTGCGATGGTTGTGATGTCTGGTTCCATGTGGCCTGTGTTGGCTGCAGCATCCAGGCTGCCAAGGAGGCTGACTTCCGGTGCCCAGAGTGCCATGTAGGCATCCAGACCTAAAGCCCAACATCAAGGTACCAGAGGACAGAGAGCTGGTAGCTCCAGTCCATGAGTGGACACAGTGGGGCACCAATGGGTCTTAAGAAATGGCCCCTTCTTTCCTTGCCTCCCCAGGAGGGAATGACTATAAGGGAAGTGTCCATTGCTATGGATATTGATTCAAGGCCTAAAGCAGGCCCTCATGGCCAAGGTGATAGAAGAGATGGTTTCCTGCCAAAGATCTTGCTGCCTCTGGGAAGTTGCCAGCCAACTGGAAATTCCTTTACAAGCTTAGGTTCTTTTTGTCATAGGCATTAGAATGTCTGTGGTCAGAGTACCCATCAATTGCAGAAGCCATGCCTGAGCAGATAAAAGCCTCAGACTTGGAACAAGTGAATGCTTAATGTTTTTGGATGGCATTATAAGGTATTCTGGGAAAACAGCCCTGAAACTTTTACATTGTGAGTAAACCACTGCCACTGACCATGATCATGACCTGGCTTTTCAGAGCTTTGCTTCTATTTCCAAATAAAGAATAAGCAGCTTCATTCACTCTTAGATATCTATTCATTTTGCGGGTCTGATACTCCTTGCTTTCCAGTTCTTGAGAATGGTATGGTCTGAAAAACTAATTCAGACTCTTAGGAGAAGAGAGATGAACAGGCAGAGCAGAGAAATATGAACCTGCTCACTTGATGTGGAATGGGCTGGAGGTGGGAGACTGGAGAAAAGGTAATTAAGGTTTCTAGATTAAAGGAAAACAGATCCACTGCCATTAAAATTAGGTGGATTGTTTGGTCAAGTCCATTAGGATGGCAGAACCTTTACAACTTTCACAAGTACTACTATGGAAGAGAAAACCTGGTACACCAGCTAGAGTGGATGCTGACCTAGTCCAGTGTGGATCAGCCTAACCCATGTACAGTAGTACACAGATTCCCTTTTGTGAGCCTTACACCAAGCCAAAATACTGTCAAAACGGGGTTTTTGTAGCTCATATTAGGAAAGCCCCATCTTGACCTACTGCAATCTTTTATGTCCATTCCTTTCTATCCCTACTTAGACTTAACAACCCAAGTTTTCTTTTTTTAATATCAAGGAAACAGCTCCAAGCAAGGGCCCCCAATTACCCCAATTAAGTAATGGCAAGGCCAGGACAAGAACATGGGGATTTGAGGAGTCACTCATAGACAAAAGTAGGCCAAGACCTTAAGGCCAAACCAAATGGACTTTGGTATCAACAAAGCACATGATGGAGTTTCTACTTGGGGCAATATACAGAAGGAAAGTAAAGAGGATACCATAATATAATGCCACTAAGGAGACTTCCAGAGACTGGGGAGTGGGGAAAGTAAAAAAAGCCAGCTCCTGATAGGGAATGAGCTATAAAAATGAGGTATTCCACTCAAATTTCCCCAAGACTCCAAGTCACAGGCTCTGAAGAACTAGTTCATACCTATAGGGACCTTCTACAAATAAATGGGTTCTAATACCAGCTCTCCCACTAATATTGTATGACTGACAGTTTAAATGGCACCTTGCTTTAGGGTTATTGGGGTCCAAGAGCCTAACTATTGGGTATCCCCAGCCCCTCTTCTAACCAAAGGAAGACAAAAGTATCCACCTACTGTGTCCCAGGCTTCTTTATTTAAGAAAGTGATAAGTGATGTGGGGATTAAAAACAAGAGCATCTTTTAACTTCACCTTCCCTCCAACCAGTACCCCCCAAAACTCCCTGCCCCCACACCCTTTGTGTTCCCAAATCCTTTCTTAGTGAATGAAGAACTTAATCCCAAAGCCCTGGTACAAACCCCAGGTTCTCCTTCCCTAGCTATCCCCCTTCCTCTGGCCCCCATTCCTGGGAAAGGCTGGCACCTTAGTTTGAATGCATGGGAGAGCCCAGAGTGGTGACAGACACAGAGGGAAAGGCTTCACCCTCAGGGAAAGGGACTGAGGAATACAGTGTGGTGAAGTGAGGACCTCCATATCCTGGAGTACCAAAATGGGGCCCTGGTGCCAGAGGAAAGGATACTGGTGCCCCTGAGAAAGGTGACCCAGAAGCCTCAAAATCCTCTCGTTGTGAATAGTCACTGCTTGATCGTTTGCCCTTCTGGCGACGATTGCAGAACCACACTCGGACCACCTGGGATGGAAGATACAAGATAGAGTGACATTCAATCATGAGCTCCAGGAGGTGGGGCTAGCTTTGCTTAGTCATTTGGCCCAAAGCCAATGGATCTGGAATGGTTTAATGACAAGAGACAGAGCCAAGGAAAGGAAGGTGGTGACTGGGAAGGAGACGGAGCATATAAGGACAGGGCACTCACATCCTTCTCCAGCCCGAGCTGCTGGGCAATGTGGCTGATCTGCTGCAGGGTGGGTTTCGGGCACTGCAGGAACATACTCTCCAGGTTGCCTCTCACTCGGTTCTCAATACTTGTTCGCTTTCTCTTTCGGGCCTGCACAAGCGTCTCTGCTTTGCATATCTGGGGAGGTGGGGAGAGAGTGACAATGGAGGAAAATGGAATAGTGCTGAGCACCATGAAGTCAGTGACTCAAGAGCAAATTGCTAAGGGAGCAGTGCCTGGACGGGTCACCTGCAGCAGTTGGTATGGAAAGAATCCTGGAAAGGTGGGTTTAGACAGAGGACTCTGGATCTCCTTCCAGCAGAACTAAGGAATTCCACTCCATCCCATTGAGGACAATTTCCCCAGGAGGGAGAGCTGGAAGCCGTGGATGGAAGCATTGAAAACCAGGCTAAGACTCAGCAGACTCCTAAGGATCCCCGTCCCCCTCACCTCCTGCAGATTTTCGTTGTTGTCAGCTTCCTCCACCCACTTCTGCAGCAGGGGCCGCAGCTTACACATGTTCTTGAAACTGAGCTGCAAAGCTTCAAAACGGCAGATGGTTGTTTGGCTGAACACCTTCCCTGGGGAGGCCAGTGGAAAGAGAAACAAAGTGAGGCAGAAGGCAATACCTTTGTGACCCAAGACCCAGGGCCTCCCCACCTCTTCCTGCCTTCCCAAGATCCCATACCAAGGTCCCACTTCTTCCCAGAGGAAACTCAAGCTCCAAGTATTTTCCCCCCTTCCTCTCTACCCTCTTCATGTGTGGGGATAGAGTCCACTTCTGAAACACCCTTCCTTTTCTCCCCTGGTGAGAAGAAAAGCCCTGAGTTCAAGCATGTTCTTCCAGGGCAGATGTGATCCCTGTGTTCTGTGTCAGGACATGCTGAGGGAGACCCACCAAAGAGAACCCCCAGGGTGAGCCCCACATCGGCCTGAGTATATCCCAGGGTGATCCTCTTCTGCTTCAGGAGCTTGGCAAATTGTTCCAGGTCTTTCTGCAGAGCTTTGATGTCCTGGGACTACATTCATAAATGAAGGAAGAGGACATGTAAGAACACAAACACACTAGTTGTCGATCCTCCTTCCCATCTGGGCCCCAAGAATCCGACTGTAGCCCCAAGGAATGGTCTGTGGGAGTATCTATATCCAGACTGCCCACCAAATATCTAGAAGTAACCTATCTACAAACATCGTTCACCCCAGAAAGCAACACTGTGTAGATGCAGAGCACCATTCATGCTGACTGCCAGCTCAGAGCCTGGAGCCTGTTTCAGATTCTGTGTCTCCCTCTCTCTGACTCTCCCCTGCTCACGCTGTCCCTCTCTCTCTGACTCTCCCCTGCTCACGCTGTCCCTCTCTCTCTCTGAAATAAATAAAACATTAAAAAAAATTTTTTTAATAAAAATAAGAAATCTGATGATTCCTTATTTTTACTCTATCCTTTTGTGACATACAGGGATTCTCATTGATTAATTCAACAGATTTATTGCACTTTCTATTAACCAGCGGCTACCCAAACTAGACAAAAAGCCCTGGCCTCAGGGGGCTGCCATTGTAACGTGGAGACACAAATAAGTTATCTCATATGTTACTATGGTAGAAGCACTATGGAAAAAAATACAGCAGGATGGAGGATTAGAGTACAGCAGGGTAGGAGACTATGAGGATGGTGACAATTTTAAATAAGATAGTCAGAGAAAATGATGCTTGAGCAAAGGGAAAGAGCCCAGTGTAAAGGCCCTGAGGTGGGTGGCCCTGCAGTGGCAAGGCCGGTGTGGCTGGAGCAGGGTGAAAGACAGAAGACAGGGATGGGGAGGAGTTCACAAAGACAAAGGGATGAGTAGGGCAGATCTTGTGGAGTGAAACGGAGAGCTGCTGAATGGATTTATGAAGTAAAATATCGGATTTTAAAATGTTCACTCCAAGAGTGCCTAAATGGCTCACTCTGTTGAGTGTCAGATTGTTGATTTTGGCTCAGGTCATGATCTCACGGTTCATGGGACTGAGCCCTTCATTGGGCTCTGCACGGACTGTGTGGAGCCTGCTTGGGATTCTCTCTCCCTGCCCTCCTCCGGTCATGCAGGTGCACACACTCTTTTTCTCTCAAATAAATAAAATTTTGGGGCACCTGAGTGGCTCAGTCGGTTGAGCATCTGACTTCCACTCAGGTCAGGATCTCACGGTTCTTGAGTTCGAGCCCCGGACAGTTCTGTGCGGACAGCTCAGAGCCTGGAGCCTGCTTCAGGATTCTGTGTCTCCTTCTCTCTCTCCCCCCCTCCCCCACTTGTGCTCAGTCTCTCAAAAATAAATAAATGTAAAAAATTTTTTAAATAAAATCTTTACTCCAGAGGCACCTGGGTGGCTCAGTCAGTTAAGCATCTGACTCTTGGTTTTGACTCAGGTTGTGATCTCAGGATTTGTGATTATCTTCACTGAAACCATGGAGCCTGCTTGGGATTCTCTCGGCACCACCACCCCCCTACCTACCCCACCCACGTGCTCATAGTCTCTTTCTCAAAATATATAAATAAAACTTAAATAAAAATAAAATGCTCACTCCGGTTGACATGTTGACAACAGACTAAGGAGGAAATGAGGGTATGACTCATAACTGCAGTTACCCCACTTAGATGGTAGTGGCTGGGACCAGGAGGTAGTGATTGCTTCAGGGTGTATTTCCAAGGTGAAGATAGCTGTGCTTCCAAAAGATGGGATGTAGAATGTGAAAGGAATGAGGATGACCAGTTGGGGATGGATGGGGTGGAGTTCATGGAGCCATCACAGCGGGAGATTCACATTTTCTAATGTGGCAGTCCTGTCCAAAGGCATTTGAGCTTGAGGGTGGATGTGAGGAAGGAAAGGCAGATAGAGCAGAGGGTGATGGACTGAGAGCCTTGAGCACTCCAGTGAAGGCGAGTGGCCAAGAGGACCAGAAGAGCAGCTAAACCTTTGTGCAGTACTAGAAACTCTGAATGAAGGGTATGAAGAGTGACCAATCACATCAAATTCAAAATCCGTTCCCAACTTCTGCTCACTCCTATAAATGGTCTCAGCTTCCCATAATGGCTTTCCCAGATCCTACTTTGAGGGTTTGAAGTAAAGAACCCCAGTTCAAATCTTAGCTTCATCATTTAGTAGTTAAGACCCGTAAAATAGGCTAATAATACCTCCCTGGGAGATTTTGTGGTGGTTTAATGAGATAATGATGTAGGAACTGAGCACACAGCCAGGCACTTAGGAAATGGACCACAATTGGCAGCCATTATTATTCAAGGCTCAGCAGTCACCTCCTACAAAGTCTAGGGCCACTGGGTCCGCTGAACCACTCACACCTCCTTTGGTGAGGTCTAAAGGCTTAGTACTTGATCTCTAATTGCTTACACTTGTCTCTTGGGAGGACTGGAAGATACATCCTTAATAGTCCTTAGCAGGGCTGGACGCAGAAGTCTTTCAATCCCTCTGCAGACCCTACATTTGGGGGATGGCCTGGAGAAGACTTCTTCCACCAAGGGGGTGCCAGGGTGTGCACGTTGCATAATGGTGACTCACTGGCCCTGAGGCAGAGGTCAAGGGAAGACAAGCCCTAAACTTGATGGGAGGTAAACCCAACCCCACACATCCACACACACAGCACAAACAGGAGCTTCTATCAGAAATCAGTCACACCCTAGACTTTCAGGAACAATAACCCTGGGATAAGCACTGTTTTTGCCCTCAGGCCACACTTAACCCTAAGGCCAAGATCCTGAGTCTGGTAAGGATCAAATGTTCAAGGAAGGCTAAGGGTGGGAGAAGGAACTCAAACCCCAAGCTGGGCCTAGTACTGGGCTGGTAATAAATGAGTGATTGGACCCTGGTCAGGCCAGGCCTAGCGGAAAGGTGCTACTTGACAAGGGCCAGTCTGGAGGCAAGGCCAGCCTGGGGCAGCTTCCGACTCCTGGGGCTGCCCTGCCCTCACCTGCTCCTTCCCTCTGAATTCTGGCTTCTGGTTCCCACCTTGCCCTTGCTCTCAGGCCACACAGCCCTCTTTGCCTGGGGCGTCGCCTCTGCCTGCTACCCTCTTGGGTTCCAGGCCTAGGCAGCCACTACCCCCTTCCTGGCCACCCCCTGCCAGCCCAGCCACCCCCTCCGGCCGCGTTTCAGCTCACTCGCCTCCTCGGTGTTTTGCTCCAGCTTCTCCTTGTCCGGCTTCACAGCCCCAGGTGGGGCAGCGCAGGGCTCGGGGGAAGCCCCCTCGGAGTTGCTCTCCACCCCAGCTCCCCTTTCGCCCTCTGGCTGAGAGGTCTCCAGGCCGCCTTGGGGCACCAGCCCCACTCCAACCTGAGGCCCACAGTACGTCATCCCGCCGCAGAACTCATACGGCGGGGGGCACGGGGGAATCCCCCACACCTCAGCGCCCGGCCCAACCCCGGGCCCGATTCCTGACCCGCCGGGAGGGCCTTGGAAGCTCAGCCAGGTCCGAGGGTCAACCCAGCCGGGCTCCGGCCCTCCCGGCGCATCGCCTCCACCGCCCGGCGGGGGCGAGAAGGCCAAGTCGGAAGCCAGGTGTCCCGCCATGGGGAACGGAGGCGCCCCAAGCCGGGGGCCTGGAAAAATGAGGGCTCTCCGAGGGACTGCTGAACACCTCTCTCCCTCCCCAATCCCACCCACTAGCCTTGACCTCTGGCCCCGCCCCCTGGATGGGTGGAGGTGAGGGCGGTGGGGGTGGGAGAAACTGAGGCTAAGGGTGTTTGCCAGGTGGTGGCGGTGGTCTGTGGAGTTGGGGGAAAGCCAGGGAGCTCCAGCTAGTTGCCTCTCAAGGCCCCAGACCTTTGATGCAGGCCCCTCGTTCGGACCTTCACTTCCAACTCCCAACAGGCTGCCTGCCCCCTCTTGGGCTCTGCACACCTCAGAACTGTCTGGGGTGGCTTGGACACTTCCTCCAGGTTCTTCAGGAGCCCAGGTGCTTGACCCCTCTCCAAAGACGCTTGCGCCTTCTCACTGGTGCACAGCCATCCTCTCAGCTCCTTAAACGTTTTTGAGTGTGTATGTGCCTAGGACTGCGGTAACTACGCCTCAGTTCCTTAATAGCCACCCCCTGCTGTCCTCCCTCTTGCCCAAATCCCTCAGGGACCTTGACATCCCCATCCCGATTACTGACCAGGCTCAGTTACTCCAAAGCCACAGATGTCCTGTACTCCTCTGCCAAGATTGCTGAATTTCACCCCATCTCCAAGGGCAGACTGACAGACAAGGCCTCCTTTCCAGCACCCCATTACCTACTGAACCCAAGGATTTACACACATACACCCCCCTCCCCGCTTCCCTTTCTAAGGGCCAGACCCTGGACAGACTTGGCCCACGTTCTCTAACCCTTGTCCAGACCGAAGGATCAGACACATACATCGCATAGGCCCCCCACTGTGGGGGGGCCTTGTCTCACCATCAGAGACCCGAATATCTGGCCCCACTGTTGGCCGTTCTTCCTCCTTCCCCTCCCCAGCCCAGGCCTCCAGCCCTAGGCCCTGGGTGGGGAAAGCCAAAGGAGAGAGCTGGGGAGAAAAAAATATCTGACTTCAGGTTCAAAGAAGCTAGGAAGGGACTGGGGGAAGGGGGCAGGACAATGGCCTTGGCTGGACAATCCCAGTCCCCAGAGGGGGCAGCTCTAACCCTAAACAAGTGCTCAACCCTTGAATGGGCCTGGATGGCTCCCCTGGGGACAGCTTCCTGCCCCCCAACCCCCAGCCCCAATCCCCCACACAGAATCCCCCTCAGAGCAGCTAAAAAGAACTCCAAAAACACCATCCCCCTGCAATCCCCTCAAAGCCTGAGCCTCAGACAGGGCCCCCCACTGGGACCTAGGTATCCTGCTCCCCTTCCTCTGGAGGACTCAGGCGTCCAGCCTTGTCATCCACCCCTCCCCCAGGCCCCCAGGCCAAGGGATCCACTTTGTTTAGTGGGGCTGGTGGAAAGATGCGGAAGAGGTGGAAAGCCATTTGGAGAGGGGGTGCAGGAAGCCTGCCCTAAACTCTTCCCCCAGGGCCTATTTTTCTGGGCTTCCCTGACTGTCCCCAGGGCTCACTGCTGGCCTAGTGCTGGATTCTGTATGCAAGAGAATAGCCCTCAGAGATCCTGTCTGTGAAGGATGATGTTTGCTCCCCAAACTTGCCCTAAATGGAGGTGCTCAGGTAAATTGGGAGGCTGGATCAGAGTTCTCCACAGTTTGGAAGGTCAGAATTCTGAGCCTAGGGAAACTGACACTGACCTCTGATGACTTTAAGGCATCTCTTCAGCTTGGCCCTGTCTGTGGTTGTTTGGTGGGTTCGGTGGCTCAGCGTCTGGCTTCTGAGAGGCTGGGTGTCCTGGTGGGGGCCCTTCTGACCGTAGCCAGCTGTCTTTACTTTGGTATCAGTACATTTTTTGTGCCTGTTTTTCCCCCCACTGAGTTTGTATAACACAGTTCTTTTCATGTGCCCATCTGTATGTACATTTTGTCCAGCTAACTGTGTGCATGCATTTCAACACTTCCCACAGGTCTGTTGGAAGATCTGCAGGGCAGCAGGGCAGTGGAGACGGAACTGTATTCACCTCTAAGCCACTAACTGCCCAAAAGGCAGATAGATTAAGAGGCCTGATGGGGGTGGAGAGACGTGTTTTAGAACAGAAGGGGGCCCCTCCCCAGCCATCTCCCCCACCCCCAGGACAGAGCCATCACGGCACCTTTGTCATGCATCTATCTGCTGTCTGCCAAGAAGACAGCCTCCTGGAGGAGGGGGAGGGGCAGACCTGGGACTTGACTGAAATCCCCAACACCAGTGCTTCTCAGCTCACCATCCTCTAGAAACCTCTCTCCCCATGCGAGTTCAGAAGAGTCCCTGCTGCCCATCTTCCCAGCGACTCCTCAAACACATTCCCAGTTTTCCAACTCAACATCACCCTCTTATTTTTTAGATTACAAATTGTGGCAGCTCTAAGCGATGTTGCTGGCCTGGGCAAGAGACCCATTCCAGAGAGAGAACCAGAAGAGCTGGTGCTGGGATCCCTGTTGGCCCGTGGTGGGACCTCTGCTTTAGGTCAGCCCTGTGCTTGCCTGGAGTCTGAGTCAGAACCTTAACGGCAATTTAAGTTTGTCTGGAGTCCTACCCAGCCCCTCCTGGAGTTCTTAGGGCTGACCCAGGCTGAGACATGCTCCCCTCCCCCTCTCCACCCTCCTGTTCATCCTGAAGGAGGGGTGGGGGCTGCCCTTCTGCCAGCCAGCGTCTGCAGGGCAGCCAATATTTTTGACCTAGAAGAGACTGGAAGCGAGGTTAAGTCATCAGACCAGGCTTCACTTTGCTGGGTCTTAGAGAGTCACTAAAAATCTTCAAGTCCCCAAAATCAATTCAGGACCAGGCTCACAAACTCTCCACATACGCTTTCATTATAGTGCAATGAAGGCCCTGCACAGAGACAAATGCAAGTATCTGGTTGCAGGGAGAGCAGGTGAGGTCCAGCACTCCCCAGGAGTGGCTGGCTGGTGTGGCTGCAAAGAGGTGTCAGCCTAACCATCCCCTCGCTGGGGCATGGGGGTGCTGTTTGGGAAAACCAGCTAAAAGGGCTCAGATAGGGACCAATGGAGACTTGCTCTACACCAGCATGGCAAACCACTTATTTTGATTTCAGGGTTCTGTCAGTCTGTAGGCAGAAGAAAGCAAGGAGGGCTGAGGAGAGAAGGGTTCAGGCTTTGCCCACCCTGAGAGATTATCTCCCTAACCTCAATGTATACCTGTTCCCCGCTCCCTGTAAACCATCACCTGCCCTTCTCACAGTGATCCTCCAATCTCTCTCCAGGTGTGCAAACCAATGTCTTCCTTTCCCCAGTCTGGACACTCACCTCAAATATAGGAGCTAGTTTGCTTATTGTAGTCTGTGGGAAAAGTGGGAGGGGTAGGAGCCTGGGAGAAATAGTCAGGAGTAAACTAAACGTCTGTAGAGCAGGGTTCTTGGCCTTGCCTCTGACTTCCCAGCCAGTGGCACCTCCTCCACCCGTGCCTCAGTTTCCTCACCTAATCAGAGGGATTGGACTAAATGGACTCTACATTTCCTTCCAGCCTGAACATAAAATTGCTGCCTCATTCCCATACACCCTTCTATCTACCTTTGTCACTTCTTTGCCATGGGAATATAGATTTCTCTCTGTATGCTTGTGAATAGAAATTGGGGTTGGAGGGGTAAGGGAAGGAGGAACTAAGTAAGATGCTGGCAACTGGCCTTTCTGCACCCGATCTCCCAACTCCAAGCAGCTTTCCTGGGAGATCTGGCAGGTATTTCCATCAGGTCTGATCGAGTTATGTAGGAGGATTTTTTTTTTCTTCTTTCTTTTTTTTTTTTATTTTTTTATTTCTAGGATAGAGAGAGACAGCGTGAACAGGGGAGGGTCAGAGAGAGAGGGAGACACAGACTCTGAAACAGGCTCCAGGCTCTGAGCTGGCAGTCAGCACAGAGCCCGACGCGGGGCTCGAACCCACAAACCGCGAGATCATGACCTAAGCGAAAGCCAGACGCTTAACCGACTAAGCCACCCAGGCACCCCTAGGAGGATTTTGACAGGCCAATTTGGACTTGGTTTTCAGTGCTTGGGGGTTACAAGAAACATGCTTCAGGAGGCAAAACTTCTCATGGAAAACAGAACTGGGGTGTGTGTGTGTGTGTGTGTGTGTGTACTGGGAAGGAGCTACCCAAGCCAAAAGCTAGAGAGGAAACAAAAATCCTAACCTACTCCCTTCTCTTTTCATATTCCTTCAATTATTCTCTTTAAATACCTGCCTCAGCTTCCCAGAGAGAGGGATGCCAGAACATCCTTAGGGTCACTCCTGGCTCTAATACTCTGAACATACCTGTTGCCCTTCTTCCACTTCTTCCAGAGAAAGGTGCACTGCAGCACCCATAACGGTCAACACAGAAGACAGGAGCCCACAGAAGATCCACACATCCTGTGTGTGTGTTGAGGGCAGGAACTTAGAACAAGGAGGCTCTGAAAGGTGAGGGCATGTGGGCCACTGACAGATCAGCTGAACTCCCCCCTCCTCCACCTCTCCCTGGTCTACCCTGCCTGCTCTCTGAGGTCCTGCAGAGACCTAGCACTGGCTTGGTGCTCCCCAGGACAGGAGAGCCTCTGCTCACATCAAAGGGCATCTCAGTGGACTACTGGCTCCAAGCAGTCCCATCCCCTGGGAATAGGTGGCTTGAGGTCCCAGGGATTGAGGGTTCAGAGGCAGCCTGTTCTTCAACTAGGTTAGTTGGAGTACTACTGGAGGACGGAAGGCAAGGGCCCCACAGGTTGCGATGGGCTCCTTTCCAGGGGCTTTACAGAGAGACACACACGCTAGTGGGACAGGGAGCAGCAGTGGCAAAGGAGACTGAAAGACCAGGACCAGGGAACCTCCCACCTCCGGTTGTGCCAAACTGCCATACATCCTCCACACCAGGTCATGCCCTACCCTGAGTGCTCTTAGATGCTAAGCCCTGGGTCAGAACTTGAAGGCCAAGTGGAGAAAGGGTTCATCAAG
Organism: Proteles cristata cristata; assembly: GCA_017311185.1. Taxonomy (NCBI): domain Eukaryota; kingdom Metazoa; phylum Chordata; class Mammalia; order Carnivora; family Hyaenidae; genus Proteles; species Proteles cristata. Next base: position 200,208 of record JAESUZ010003765.1, on the reverse strand, counting down.
TACATATGAGAGAAGGCAAGCAGAATGATCAGCAATGGAACTATGCTCAAAAGGCACACAGGTAATGTAATGGAAGTAATGACTGTCTGAAAGGCCTGCTTCCCACCCCTCCCCACAGTGCCCTCAGCACCCTCCGTCCCCCCATACACTGATCAGTGCATACCTGTCACTGCTATCCTAGACCAGGGCCCCATCCCTGTTGCCAGGTATTTCTGGAGCAAGTAGATTCAGCTCTGGGTCAAGAAGGATTGCCCTTGGGGCGCCTGGGTGGCTTAGTCGGCTAAGCGTCCGACTTTCGCTTAGGTCATGATCTCGCGGTTCATGGGTTCGAGCCCCGCGTCGGGCTCTGTGCTGACTGCCAGCTCAGAGCCTGGAGCCTGTTTCAGTCTGTGACTCCCTCTCTCTCTGACCCTCCCCTGCTCACGCTGTCTCTCTCTCTCTCCAAGAAATAAATAAAACATTTTAAAAAAAAAAGAAGAAGGATTGCCCTTAGGGTGCCTGGGTCACTCAGTCAGTTGAGTGTTCAACTCTTGATTTTGGCTCAGGTCACAATCACATGTGAGTTCAAGGCTAATAGCACAGAGTCTGCTTGGAATTCCTTCTCTCTTTCTGTCTCTCAAAATAAATAAGCATTTTAAAAAAAAAAAAAAAAGGATTGTTCTTTTCCCTTCTCCCCATCTGCACTTCCGCTTTTTCTTGGCCTGTTTTTTCCAGAGTGGAAAGACTCCAGTGTGCTGAGAAGGAAGTCCTGGCCAGTGTTCCCAGATGCTCTGGTTCCCTGACAACTCACAGACTACCATTGCATGCAGGATATGTGACTCTGAAATGCCAAAGCTCCAGAACACCAAAGTTACAAGAGAGCCAAACAGTGGCTTTCTCCACCTCCACTCCCACCACTTCCCAAAATGCCTGGAATTCCCTTCTCCAGCTGATTAACCTTCACTCATTCTTGGAGACATATCTCTCTCATGCATCCAGGCAAAGTCATGCTGCATCCCACCCTCTATCTTTTTGCAGCAAGTGGCTTCCTCCTGTGTTCCCAGCATGCATTGCTCATGCCACAGTAATGGTACTAACTACACCAAGTCCTCATACACCTCACCACACTGAGACTTCCTGAAGGCAGAAACTTTACACTGAGCCCAGCACAACATCTTGCTTAAATCTTAGATCTAAATGCTACTGCTCCCTGTGATACCCACAGCAAGTGTAAATGAGCCACTCTAAGCAGCACTTTCCTCAGCTGGGAATTGGAGATAATAATAGTCCTTACCTTAACAAGTAAAGATCCAATGAGAGAACCCATCAATAAGAATTCAAGTACTAGTACCTGCTACTGTAATGTTTCTTATTGGTAATGCACAATGAACAGCACTTGTAGACCCTCAGATGTTCATTAGATTAAAAAAAAGAAGAAGAAAAAAAGACATAAGTTAGAAGTACACTTCACTTCAGATCCTGACCAGTCTCCAAGGTTGCTATAAACTACTGGTGAGGGTAGGGAGGTGACTATGTCAGAAAAAGGCCAGTTATTTCCCAGATTCTGGATTTGAAACAGTTGGATTTTATTTCCCCACCTGAAAAGAAGGCTTGGGATCCCAGAGGCAACGGGGAGTTCTCTAGCCCTATTGCTTTGCTGGGGCAAGGTCAGGGATGCTATACTTATGTCCTACCTTTGCCAATACTCAATGCTTAATATCCAGTCTTTCTGGTACCACAGGGTACATAATAGGGTTTGGAGTCAGGGACAAAATCCCTCAGAAGAAAGAGGAGATAATATCAGAATCTCAATAAACGGTGCTGTATCTAGAGGGCCCAGCATATTAATTTAGTGCCCAAACTTAATATAGTTGTTGAATAGGGGTGCCTGGGTGGCTCATTCGGTTGAGCGTCAGACTCTTGATCTCAGCTCAGGTCATGATCTCATGTTTGGTGGGTTCAAGCCCCGTGTCAGGCTCTGTGCTGGCATCATGAAGTCAACTTGGGATTCTGTCTCTCTCCCTCTTTCTCTCTGCCTCTCTCCTGCTTATGTTTATGTTCTCTCTTTCTCTCTCTCAAAATAAATTTAAAACTTTTTTTAAATTAAAAAAATAGAGGGCGCCTGGTGACACAGTCAGTTAAGCATCCGACTCGGCTTTGGCTCAGGTCATGTTCTCACAGTTCATGAGTCTGAGTCCTGCATCGGCTATGCCCTGACAGAGTGGAGCCTGCTTTGGATTCTCTCTCTCCCTCTCTCTGCCTGTCCCCTATTCATGTTCATGTTCACTGTCTCTCTCAAAATAAATAAATTTAAATTTTTAATAGATAAATAAATACATAAATAAAAATAGTTGAACAATAATGAATGCATAGCTCCATATCCTTAGAACTGAATTGAGTCTTCCATCATGGCCACTCCCTCCCCACACCAACACCACCACCCCAATCCTGCCCCAATCAATCACCTTGGCTTTAGTTGTTCTGCTTTATCATGCTCCTTAGCATGATGACCAAGGTGCTGAGCTCTGGCCTTCAGTCTGGGAATCAGCTTCTCCCAAGCCCCTGGACCCTGGCCTGAAATCCACATGCCTAGGTTTCTGCCCACCTGTCCTCCTTGCAGCACCCTAAGGAAGGCTGGTCATTCAAGTAGCTCAAGAAGTCCTATGTGGGGGCAACTGGGAGGCTCAGTTGGTTAAGCCTCCAACTTCAGCTCAGGTCATGATCTCACAGTTCGTGGGTTCGAGCCCTGCATAGGGCTCTGTGCTGACAGCTAGCTCGGAGCCTGGAGCCTGTTTCAGATTCTGTGTCTCCCTCTCTCTCTGATCCTCCCATGCTCACAGTTTCTGTCTCTCTCTCTCTCTCAGAAATAAATAAAACATAAAAAAAAAAAAAAAGAAGTCCTATGTGGCTTACCCAGGGCTGAGATGGAAAAGAGCAATAAAGTTCTATTGCACAGAATATGTCACTTAGGGAAAATAAATGGCGGAAAGGGTTTATCTCTCAACAGGCATCAAGATGGGAGATGGCCCCACAAGTTTCCTGTGAGGCTGTATGGCTATTTTTAGGGCACCAAAAGAGGGGGTAAAGGGAATGGGGAGTGAACAGTGGGAAGGAAAACTGTTTTTCCATAGGATCTCATCCTAACTCATTGCTTTAAATAATAATGACTACCAATATCTAAATCCTTGTACTCCACATCAGTATATCCAACCACCTGTTGGCCATCTTAACTTAATGCCCTACATTGCCTCAAACTCAACACATCCAGGGGCACCTGGGTGGCTCAGTCGGTTAAGCATCTGACCCGCTCAGGTCATGATCTCACAGTTTGTGGGTTTGAGCCCTGTGTCAGGCTCTGTGCCGACAGCCAGCTCGGAGCCTGGAGCCTGTTTCACATTCTGTATCTCCCTGTCTCTCTCACCCTCCCCTGCTCACGCTGTCTCTCTCTCTCTCAGAAATAAATAAAACATTAAAAAAATTTTTTTTAAACTCAACACATCCAAACTGAGTATATCCTAGCCTCCACTATAAAACAACCTGACCCTCATCCTATATTCCCAGTAGGTGGTGTCACCATGTAATCTACCCACTTACCCAAGCCAAAGCTGGGTTCTAGTGTGGGAAATTACTTTGATGCCATGGTAGCTGGCTGGTGCAGTACCAAGAGGCTATCTCAGAGGTCACAGAATAAAAAGGCTCATATTTCAGTCAAACTGAAATGTTTGACTCACATGGTTTATTGGATAAATGTAAAACAGAGTGAGGAGCATGGGGAAAGTGATGGGGTAGGGTAACACATTTAGGATTGGGTACAAATGGGTGGAAAGATCGTACAGCCTAAATTCTAGGCTATTCAATGTGCATCTGTCCTGTCAAACTGAGTCCTCCTGAATATCAAGTGCTTCAGATGTGTCATATATTTAGGCTGTCATGAATATCATGATTGCCTGTTAGAGTCTTCCCTCACTTTCTATCTCAATTCACAGAAATATATTCTACTTTCTTGTCAATGTCTAAAGTGTCCCACCGATTACTAACTTACTTACCCACATGAAACACTTCTTATAAGTTCCATCCATCCCATTTGTTTTCTTTTTTTTTATTTTTTTAATGTTTGTTTATTTTTGAGAGAGAGAGTTGCGAGGGGCAGAGAGAGAGAGGGAGAAAGAATCCAAAGCAAGCTCCAGGCTCTATGCTGACAGCTCAGAGCCTGACATGGGGCTCAAACCCATGAGTGTGAGATCATGACCTGAGCTGAAGTCAGATGCTCAACTGACTGAGTCACCCAGGCGCCCCTGTTTTCTTGTCTTCTATAGCAGAACTGGGTATTCCCAAGCAATCTGCAAGTGTATTTTACATGGGTACTTATCCTAGATTGCTGCCTCCTTCAACACCTCCTAAGTTCAAACAATAACCAAGTCTTGCCCATTTTTCACTTCTTATTTCTTGAATCTGGACATTCTTCTCTATTCCCATTCAAAACAACCCATAGCATGGCTTGTTCGGGGTATAGCCAGCGTCTTTCCAGTTGGTCTTCCTCTCTCCAGTCTTTTTTATTTTATTTTTCTCCCTCTCTCCAGTCTTAACCATTTAAAATCTGCCCTCCTGATACAATCAGTGATCTATCTGGAAACACATATCTTACTGCATACCACTCTTCTGTTCCTTCAAGGATTCCCTTTGTCCTCAGGATGACGTCCAAGTTCCTTAGCAGGCTAAACAGGACCCCTCAAAGACTGTCTTCTCTACTTTCATCTCCCATTACTCCCTGCCTTCATTTGATGATCTTGGGACAGGAATATTTGAGGATCTCTGTACTCCTGCTGCTGTTCCATGTCTCAGAGTCTTCCTGGGACTGTCCACTGTCAAGGGAAGATTCATTCTTCCCTTCTGCTCCACCTACTAGCCACTTTAAACCCTTACTCTGGCCTCAGAACATCTATTAAACTGCTACAGCCCTTTATTTCAGAACTGAGCTTGGCTCTTAACTCAGAGATCTGTGGCTAATCTGTGATACACATACCTCCTCCCCATTCCTCTATGGCTGTACTTCCCTATTGGTCATCCCTTTTCTTGTTCAAAGTTAACTCCTTGGCCTCCCTTTGATCCCTTGGTTATTCCCTTCTATCTAGCAGGAAAACCTTCCCTGAGTGTCAGCTCTTGAGAGAGACTGGAGGGTACAGTGCAGGGCTCCCCAAGCTTTCTAGAGCCTAAGAATCACCTGGACTATCTGTTTTCCAGGCTTTTCCTCTCCAGAACCTATCTCAGGAGATTTGGAGGAAGCCCAAGAATCTATTTTTAACAAGCACCTCATTGATAATTCTTATGAGATGTACTGTCTTGGACAAGGTTTTAACTCACCAAGTCTTATCTTCCTCGTGTACAAAAATGAGGGAAGAATGCCTTAGAGGATTTGAGATAATTCCTCTACACCCAAAAAAGCACCTAGTAGGGTATTTTAAAACATTTTTTTTTTTAGGAGACTCCATGTCCAGCTTAGAGCACAGCGTGGGGTCCTACTGGGCCCAAACTCTCTACCAACCCTCAGATGGAGAGTTGGGTGCCAAACTGAGCCACCCAAATGCTCCTTAAAACTTTATTTTTCTTTTTTAAATATTCATTTATTTATTTGGTGGGGGGGAGAGCACAAGTGAGTGAGGGACAAAGAGAGAACAGAGGATCTGAAGCCCGCTCTGCACTGACAGGCTGACAGCAGAGAGCCTGATGTGGGGCCAAACTCACAAATCCTGAGATCATGACCTGAGCCTAAATCAAGTATCAGAGGCTCAACCAGCTTGGCCACCCAGGTGCCCCTCCTTGAAACATTCTTAATCAAATGTAGCTGCTGTTATCATTGGCTCCTTTTTCAGAAACATCTGCGTTTGGTCTCACTCTTCCTCTTCCCAAACAAGCTTCCAGAATAAATTGTCCGTCTCAACATCTTTGGCCCCCACTCACTTTAAATACACAAAATCTTTTAATTGATTTATTTTTTCCAATCAAAAAGTAACACCAACTATCTCAGAATATCATGAAGAAAGTAATAGGCCCTCCAATAATCTTCCTCCCAAGATAACCACTGTTGTCAGCTTGGTGAATGTTTTTCCAGGTTACTATTCGTGTAACCTACTTTTTTAAACAAAAACCAAACAAACAAAAAAAAAGATTCCACTTGAAACTTTTTTCCACTTAGTAAATACGTATTTCATCAAATTTTGCTTCTGTCTCCACCTTAGTAGGATACAGTCACCAGCCACCTTCTACTTTCTAAATCCACTGACTCTTTGCAGCCCTTATCTTAGATGCTCTGTCATCAGCCTGTGACCCTGGCTGGATTTCTCTTTCTCTTTTCACTCTCCTGCTTGGGAGCTAACTCTTCTCCTGAGGTCTCCCCAACTGGCTCCAGTGCCAGCCAGAGCAGTGACATCAGATTTTCTAAGTCACTTCCTCAAGCCCTACCCTCTGGGCTTGTTATGACTAAATGGGTTTTCCCCCTGGAAGAACCCCATTCATCTCTGGACTTCGCATGCAGTTCCTAGCAGCTGTTTTCAATATAAATCTAATCATTTTACTGCTTTGCCTGAGATCCTTCAGTCTCCCGCCTTTCCCCTCCTCCAACCACCCCTCTTCAAAAACACAGTTAATTTCTTGCCATGGCTCCTGTGAGGAAGTGGGAATTGCCTAGAATTTGTAATCAGAAATACCTGGATTGACATTTCTCACTCATTAACATACCAACAGTATGAATTTAGGAAATGACGTAACTTCTAAGTTTGCGTCTCTTATCTGTAACCCAGGAAAATAAGACCTTAAGTGATATGGCTGAGATTCAAGTTTATTAAGTACCCAGACAGCAAACAGCAAGGGTGAGTGCTTTAACAATCCATGTGCTCTGATTCAGCCTGTGTCCTCTCCCCACACCCCCATACCCACCTGCACCCTACCCCCCACCTGGTTTTCAGATCTACCTGTGGTTCCCAGAACACCACTCTGGCTGTGCCGTTGCCTGGAGTGCTCTTTCTCCTCTCTAGTTTGTCTTATCTCTGCAGTCAATGTCAGCCACTTCCTCTCAAGCCTTTCTGCGCCTCCACATGTAGAATTCACTCCTCCCTTGGGAAGCCTCAAGACCCTACACATTCTGCTGCGATAGCATTTATCGCTAATATTTTTTTAATTTTTTTTGTTTATTTATCTCTAGGAGAGAGCGAGAGAGAGAGAGAGAGACAGCGTGAGCAGGGGAGGGTCAGAGAGAGAGGGAGTCACAGACTGAAACAGGCTCCAGGCTCTGAGCTGGCAGTCAGCACAGAGCCCGACGCGGGGCTCGAACCCACGAACCGCGAGATCATGACCCAAGAGAAAGTCGGACGCTTAACCGACTAAGCCACCCAGGCGCCCCATAAACTTTTAAAAATCCAGTTAAAAATAAAATAAAATAAAAATCTTTTTAAAAATCTTAAAAAATACCCTTACCAAAAAAAAAAATCCTTACATATTTGTAACCTCAAATTCTCTCTAAAAGTAATAGTCCCTATCGTGGATTGCTGGGTTGGAGAGTAGTGCGTGTTTTCATCTATATTTTCAGATTATATTCACAAACCATGGAAGTAGTTTCTAGTTCCATAGTTTCCATTTTTGTTAAATGTTTATTTATTTTGAAAGAGAGAGTGAGATAGCAGGCTCGGGGCAGGGGCAGAGAGAGAATCCCAAGTGAGCTTCATGCTGTCAGCACAGAGGCCGATGCAGGGCTTGATCTCACGATCCCTGAGATCATGACCTGAGCTGAAATCAAGAGTTGGCTGCTTAACTGCCTGAGCCACCCAGGCGCCCCTCCACAGTTTCCATTCTTAAGAATGCCCCTTTCTCTGTATCTTTATCAGGTGTAGATATAGTGGCTAATCAGTTGAGTGACCTTTCTTAGGTTTGCAGGCCATTTGGATTTGTAATTAAATCTGTAAAGGGGGCTAAAAGTGCCAAGTTTATCTCTGCCTCAGGTTGATTAATTCAGCCAGGGTCTATAGGTTGCTTCATTTCTCAACAGTCTGACTCTGAGGCTCTCTGTGTCCAGGATCTCTGTGGTGAGCACTGTGGAATGAAGCCAAGGGCTATGACAGGTTTGGAAGAAGGGTGGGCCTACGTAGAGTCTGGGTAGGTAGTGGTGACCAATAGAACCCAAGTGTTCTGAACCTATGTCCTTGGAGACTGGTCTCTTCACTTCAACTGCCTTCCTTGTTGTGGAATGAGCTTGCACATCTCTCAGGAAGACTGAAAGAAATTTAGTCAGAAGGATGTTATTTATAAGCGTCCAGACTTGAATTCCAGTAAGAAGAGTTCTGGAACCTACTATATCTTATGTGTCAGTTCTATCCAGGCCCCCTTCCCCACATCACCTCTGTCCTCCCTCCAATGATGGGGGTGACACCTAATTTTAACACAGAGGGAGATTATTACAATCTAGTTTAGTGTCTTTGTTCCCATCTTTGACCCTAAACTCTTTGAGAGCAGTGGCTGTCTCAACAGGCTCTTGATTATGAAGTGAATGGGCTGATGTAGGGAAAGGTCGATGATAGAAAGGCTGAGATCCCAGGAAAAGGAGGACCCAAGAAGGGCAAAAGCAGTTTTTTCTTCTTTCCTTCCTTATTCTTCCAGCCATTCTGGAAAGGGGAAGAGGAAGGAAGAGATACTGAATGGATCAGAGGGGAGGTTCCAATTCTTTGAAGAGGGTTTTCAGGATGTGGAGAGGAAGCTTCTTCACATTTTCTTTTTAAAATTAAAAAAAATTTTTTTTGATGTTTTATTTATTTCTAGGAGAGACAGAGAGAGACAGCGTGAGCAGGGGAGGGTCAGAGAGAGGGGGGGTCACAGACTCTCAAACAGGCTCCAGGCTCTGAGCTGGCAGTCAGCACAGAGCCTGACGCGGGGCTCGAACCCACGAACCGTGAGATCATGACCTAAGCGAAAGTCGGACGCTTAACCGACTAAGCCACCCAGGCGCCCATAAATTAATTAATTTTTAGAGAGAAGGAGAGAGAGAGAGAGAGCTAGTGCTTGCCTGAGTGTATGCACACAAGCCCAAGTAGGGAAGGGACAAAGAGAGGGAGAGAAGGAGAAAGAGAGAATCCCAAGCAGGCTCCACACTATCAGTGCAAAGCTTGATGTGAGGCTTGATGTGGGGCTCAACCCAGTGAACAGCAAGATCCTGATCTTAGCTGAAGTAGATGCTTAACTGACTGAGCCACCCGGGTGTCCCGCTTCTCTGTGGTTTTAGTGGAGATCAGCACATGCATTATTCCCAGCCTCATGACCCATTCAAAATCTTCCCCTTCTTAGGAGTCCTGAGGTGGAATTAATGGAAACAGGGTAGGCTTGGAGGCAGGAGTCCTGGGTATCAATCTATCTTTGCTCCTGGTGATTTTGTAGAATGCTTATTTAAACCATTGAGTCTCAGGGGGCACCTGGGTGGCCCAGTCAGTTGAGTGTCCAACTTCAGCTCAGATCACAGTCTCACAGATTGTGAGTTCACATTGGGGCTCTTGTTGCTGACCAAGCAGAGCCTGATTCAGATCCTCTGACCTCCTCTTTCTGCCCCTCCTCCAGCTCTCTCTCTGTCTCTGTCTCTCTCAGAAATAAATAAACATTAAAAAAAATTCAACCCTTGACATTCAATTATAGAACTCTAAAATGGAAGGTTCCTCCTCACATGAACATTGTGAAGATTAAAAGAGATATAAAGTTCCTGACAAACAGTATATTCTACAAAGAAGCGAGCTACTTCCCGCCATCCATTCTTCCCTCTGCCCCCCAAACCCTTAATTCCTCTTCTGGTCACATTCATCTTTATTTCCTGAAATCATACAAGTCACAAAATGTTGGCTTGAGGATATATACGATCTTATATTGTTATCCTGTGGTTATTTGATACATGTTCTCTTTTCTCTTACAATGTGGAGGTACCAGAGGTTAAGAGTTTTGAGCTCTTTCCACTTCTCTTTTCTCTGGCCTAATTTCAGTGCCTTTCTGGTATTTCATGTTACCAGTTGTGAATCCACCCTGAAAAAGCAGTCTGTGCAACTCTCTGTGGAGCTTCAGCCTCATATAGATGGTATTTGATAGATTGAAAGGGAATGGGGTGGGCTCCAAAGAGACCCCCAGAGCTCAAAAAGAAATGATGCCTGTATTTATGGGCATAACAAGGCAGAGTATTTTACTTTCAGACTAGCAAAAATAGGTGTGGCCCCTACCGTCAAAGAATCTGCAATTGAAAGGAGATAGATATTTTAAATGGTAGACAACAATATACTGTTACATTCTAAAAAAGATAAAGGAGCCACAAAAACTGAGAATTCCATGCATTCTTATTTACTTAACTGGCCCCTGAAATGATGTGTATTTGGTTATTTCCAGTTTTTGCCTTTACAATGCTGCAATAGATGTCTTCATACATCTTGCCTCCAACTAGCTTATTTTTATTAACATTAAAAAATGTTTATTATAGGGGCACCTGTGTGGCTCAGTAGGTTAAGGGTCTGACTTTGGCTCAGGTCATGGTCTCACAGTCTGTGGGTTCAAGCTCCGCATTAGGTTCTGTGCTGATAGCTCAAAGCCTGGAGCGTGTTTCAGATTCTGTGTCTTCTTCTCTCTCTCTGCCCCTCCCTCACTCATGGTGTCTCTCTCTGTCTCAAAAATAAACTATAGAAAAATATTTTAAAATGTTTATTATAAACATTTAATTTTTTTAAAAAATGTTTTTATTTATTTCTGAGAGAGACAGTGTGAGCAGGGGAGGGTCAGAGAGAGAGGGAGACACAGAAACTGAAGCAGTCTCCAGGCTCTGAGCTAGCTGTCAGCAAATGGCCTGACGTGGTACTTGCAACCACGAACCCTGAGATCATGACCTGAGCTGAAATCTGACTCTTCACCGATTGAGGCACCCAGACGCCCTTATTATAAATATTTTAAAATTGAGGTATGATTTACATAAAGTGAAATGAACAGATTTTTTAGTGAATCTACCAATGAGGTTTAACAAATACATACAGCCATGTCGCCCAAAATATAGAATGCTTCCTTCACTCTAGGAAGTTCCCTTTGCCCTCTTTCAGTCATCCTCCCTTCCCCCACCAAGCATCCACTGAGCTGACCACTATTTTCATACAGTACTTTTGCCTGTTTAAAAACATCATACAGGGGTGCCTGGGTGGCTCAGTCGGTGAAGCGTCCGACGTCAGCTCAGGTCATGATCTCACGGTTAGTGGGTTGGAGCCCGGCGACCAGCTCTGTGTTGACAGCCAGTTCAGAGCCTGGAGCCTCTAGGGGCGCCTGGGTGATTTAGTCGGTTAAGCGTCCGACTTTTGCTTGGGTCATGATCTCGCGGTTCGTGGGTTCGAGCCCCGCGTCGAGCTCTGTGCTGACTGCCAGCTCAGAGCCTGGAGCCTGTTTCAGTCTGTGACTCCCTCTCTCTCTGACCCTCCCCTGCTCACGCTGTCTCTCTCTCCTAGAAATAAATAAAACACTAAAAAAAAAAAATTAGAAAAAAAAAAGAGCCTGGAGCCTCTTTCAGATTCTGTGTTTCCCTCTCTCTCTGACCCTCCCCTACTCATGCTCTCTCTCTCTCAGAAGTAAATAAAAAAACATTAAAAAAATTTTTTTAGTCATACAAATGCACTTATAGAGTATAGCCTTCTTTGTGTCTGACTTATTGCATTTGGCATAGTATCTGTGTGATCTGTCCATGCTGTTGCATGTGGCAGTAGTTCTTCATTTTTATTGCTGGGTAGTATTCCATTGTAGATCATACAACAATTTTTGAACATTTGGGGTTTTCCCAGTTTGTGATTATTACAAATAAAGCAACTGTGAACATTCTTGTACACCATTTTAATGGACATGCATCTCCACTTGTCTTGAGTAAATACTTAGGAATGTAAATACAAGTCATGGAGTCCTTGTTAACTTTATTAGAAGAAGCAAAACTGATTTCCAAAGTGATTGTTTAATATTCCTTTTTTTAAAAAAAAGTAATCTTCACACCCAACATGGAGCTTGAACTCACAACTCTGAGATCAAGAGTTGTATGCTCTACTAACTGAGCCAGCTAGGAGCCCCAATTGTTTTGTATTCCTATAGGCAACAGATGAGAGTTCAGGTCGATGAACATCCTTACAAACATTTTATTTATTTATTTATTTATATTTGAGAGAGAGAGAGTGAATAAGTGAGAGAGAGGAAGAAGCAGAGCGGGAGAGAGCCTTAAGCCACTTCCATGGTCAGCAAGGAGTCTGTCTAGAGGCTCGATCCCATCAGTCTGGGATCCTGATCTGAGCCAAAATCAAGAGTCGGATGATCATTGAGCCACACATAGTTTATTAATATTTTTATTTTTAGCCATTCTAATGGGTGCATACTGGTTTCTCATTGTGGTTTTACTTTGCATTTTCCCCTGATAACTATTGATGTTGAAACTTTTTCATATATGTATTGACCATGGACCATTGATGTATCTTCATTTGTAAAACACCTAGTTAAGTCTTTTACTCATGTTTGTTGTTGTTGTTGCTTTTGTTTTTTTTTGTTGTTGTTGTTGTCAGATTATAGGCATTACTTTTATACTCCACATCCAAATCCTTTGTCACACATACATTCATTGCAAATATTCTAATGAAGAATTAAAAATAAATCTTCTGGAAAGCAAAATCTACTAATTTTTCACATGTTGTTGAAAATCATGGCCCAGATGGTGAAGTCTAACCCCAGGAGCTTCACATCCTTGTCTTTGTATTCAGAAGTCCACCAAAGTACTTAATTTCTTTGAGGGACCCAGGAACTGTTGGAAAAACAGTTTGTGTACTTTCGGCATGTAAAAACGATTTCCGAAGATCTTTCTGAAGACTGTGGAAAGAAGAAATAAGAGCTCATTCCTTTACTTCTAAGCTTTGGACCCAAAGAAGCACATTCAGAATCCAGTCCTGCCTCCCGGTTCTCCACACCCTGTCACACACCCAGAGGTTGACACCTAAGGCCGTGTTTGCCCCTGTAACACAATTCCTCATCCTTCCTTCTTGTTCTATCCACTTCATTCTGGCTTTTGCTCACATTTCTCCAGAAAATTTGCTGTGGTCAAGGTCATGAACATACATACACAGTATGAATGGAGATGCCTATGTATGGCTTCATCTTCACTCTCAGCGGCTTTTGCCATACTTGACAACTCTTTCCTTTTATTTATTTTGCTCAATTCCTTTGGATTTACTTCACAAATCTCACTATTTTATTATTATAGGAAAACAACAGAGAATTAAAAGAAAACTTTATAGAGTCACCACTCAGGTTTGTCAATTTTTAACATTTTTTTATTATCTGCTATAAGCAATATACATAGTGAATAGAAATATATGCAGGTGGTCCTCATTTTGTATGGTTCTGATATGCATCGGGTTCCATTAACACTGCCAAGGCAAGGCCTAACCGTGGGGTGTAAATTTCATTTCATTTTTTAATAAAAATTTTTTTATGTTTATTTATTATTGAGACAGGGAAACACAGCATGAGTGGGGGAGGGGCAGAAAGAGAGATAGACACAGAATCCAAAGCAGGCTCGAGGCTCTGTGCTGACAGCTCAGAGGCCAGAACCTATGAACCATGAGATCATTACTTGAGCGGAAGTTGGGTGCTTAACCGACTGAGCCACCCAGGTGCCCCCATTTCTTTAAAGTAAACTCTATGCCCAACCTGGGGCTCCAACTTATGACTCTGAGATCAAGAGTTGCATGCTCTATCCACTGAGCTAGCCAGGTACCCTTTTATCAAGACTTTATTTATTTTAGGTTTTTTTGTTTATTTATTCTTGAGAGAGACAGAGAGAGAAAGAGAGGGAGACACAGAATCCCAGGCAGGTTCCAGGCTGTCAACACAGAGACCAACATGAGGCTTGTTGGTAGACTGTGAGATCATGACCTGAGCTGAAGTCGGATACTTAACCAACTGAGCCACCCAGGCTCTCCTATCAAGACTTTTTAAAAGAATCTCTTATTTGGCATGCTTTGAGACTTTGAATAAATTGTTTCTCTCTGAACGTATCATTCTGTAGCTTGCTTTTTCAGTTAACATTATATTTGAGATGAATCCATGTTTATACAAATAGTTCATTTATTTTCATTGCTAGTTGAGATCTATGGTGTGAATATGCTACAATTTATCCCCTCTCTTCATTAACCTCTAGTTTGTTTCTATGATGAATGCTCTGATCTCTCTATGGTTCCTTGTGTGAATTCCCCTAGGATGTTTACAGGAGTAGAATTACTGCACATCTCTACCACATGATGCCAAACTGTTCTCTGAAGTGACTGTATTATTTTATACTCTCCTCGCCTCTCCTTAAGCTTCTGGGACATCATACAGTTCTAGTTTTCTTCCTGATTGCTCCTTCCCAGTCTCCTTTGCTGACTCCCTTGGCTTTAAATACTGGCATGTTTAAGAACTGTATCTGGGCTGCTTGCTCTGCTTTTACTGTCTTCTTAATCACTCCAGTTTCATCCAGTTCCAGGATTTCAAATATCATCTATACAGAAATGGCCCCAAAATATGTATCTACATATTTAGTTTAAAAAAAAAATAGCATACCAAAACAGGTAAACAAATATATTGTAGATTGAATTGCAAACTGGTCACATTTTTATGAATGGCAATATGGTAATTTCTGTCCAAATTAAAAAATATATACACCCAGAAGTCCCACTTCTAGGAATGTGTCCAAAAATAAACTCACATACCTGTAAAATGACTGTATTCAAAACTATATATTGCAGCCTAGGTTTTAAAAACAAAAAAACTCTAGGGACACCTGGGGTGGCTCAGTCAACTAAGTGTCCAACTCTCGATTTCAGCCTAGGTCGTGATCTCACAGTTTGTGGGATTGAGCGCAGAGTGGGCTCTGTGCGGACAATGCAGAGACTTCTTGGGATTTTCTCAATCCCTCTCTTCTGCTCCTCTCCTGTTTGCTCTCTCTCTCTCTCTCACACACACACACTGTCTCTCTCAAAAATAAATAAATAAACTTAAAAAAAATCTCAGCCTCCTGGGTGGCTCATTCAGTTGAGCATCAGGCTTTGGCTCAGGTCATGATCTTGCAGTTTGTGGGTTCAAGCCCCATGTTGGGCTCTGTGCTGACAGCTTAGAGCCTGGAGCCTGCCTTTGATTTTGTCTCCCTCTCTCTCTGCCTACACTGCTCACACTGTCTCTCTCTCTCAAAATTAAATACACATTTAAATATATATATAACCTTATAAACAATCTAAATATCTATCAGTAAGGAATTAGTTAAGAAGTATTGTGTTTCCAAGGGCACCTGGGTAGGTTAACTGACTCTTGATTTCTCTCAGTTCACATTCTCAGGGTCATGGGCTCAGGCTCCGCCTGGGGCTCAATGTGGAGCCTGCTTAATAGCCTTTCTCTCTCCCCACCTCAGTCCCTCCCCCTCTCCTACATTGAATGCCTCTCTCTCTCTCTCTCTCTCTCTCAAAATAAATAAACATTAAAACAAGCAGCACTGTGTATCTACACAATGGATTAAAAAATAAAAAGACACAGGAAGTTCTTAATACATCCTTATGGGATGGTCTCTTTGGTTTATGGGTAAGAGTAAAAAAGCGGGGCACCTGGGTGGCTCAGTCAGTTAAGCGTCTGACTTTGGCTCAGGTCAGGATTTCACGGTTCATGGGTTCTAGCCCCTCATTGGGCTCTATGCTGACAGCCAGCTCAGAGCCTGGAGTCTGTTTCAGATTCTGTGTCTCCCTCTCTCTCTGACCCTCCTCTGCTCATGCTGTCTCTCTCAGAAATAAATAAAAACATTAAAAATTTTAAAAAAAGGAAAAGTATATGTCAAAATTTATATGAAAAGGAAAATAATGTATATGTTAATTAATTAATGTTTGCTTCCATAGGGATACAATGTCTTTTGAAGAATAAGCAAGGAACTAATATCAGTGGTTGCCTATCAGGAATGGGACAAGGCTGAGAGAGAGACTTCTTATCTTTGTGAAGATTTTGATTTTCGAACCGAATCAAAACATAAAATGAAAACCAAAAAACATAACAGAAATAATATTTCCAAAGGAGACAAAACAAATGAAACTGAAAAACTTAAGGATCTTTTTTTTTTTTTAAATCATCGAGAGACAGAGAGAGACAGAACATGATCATGGGAGGGGCAGAGAGAGAGGGAGATACAGAATCTGAAGCAGGCTCCAGGCTCTGAGCTGTCAGCATGGAGAATGATTCAGGGCTTGGACTCATGAACCATGAGATCATGATCTGAGCTGAAGTTGGATGCTCAACCAATTGAACCACCCAGGCACTCTGAAACTGAAAAACTTAAAATAGGGGAACCTGGGTGGCTCAGTCAGTTAAGCATCTGACTTCAGCCCAGGGTGTGATCTCACTGTTCTTGAGTTCAAGCCCCGTGTCAGGCTCTCTGCTGTCAGCACAAAGTCCACTTCAGATCCTGTCTCTCTCTCTCTCTCTCTTTCTCTCTCTCTCTCTCTTTCCCTTCCCTGCTTGAGTGCTCTCTCTCAAAAAATAAAAACTAAACATTAAAAAAAAACCCTCAAAATAAAAAATTTAAAAAAATAAGAGGAATAATTGCTTTGCTTTCATTAAAATAAAAAAAAAAATGCCTGAAAATTGTATCTGTCCTTGAAGGATGTTTACTATCATTTTAATTCAGTGTGTTATTTTCTTTTTCTTTTTAAATAATGTTTTAAAGCTTATTTATTTATTTTGAAAGAGAAAGCATGCAAGCAAGGTAGAGGCAGAGAGAGGATACTAAGTAGGCTCCATGCTGTCAGCGTAGAGCCCGATGCAGGACTCCCACTCATCAACCGTGAGCTGAAATCAAGAGTCCATGATTAACAGACTGAGTCACCCAGGCACCCACTTTTTCTTTTTAATTCCCTTATCTTACTTTATATTTTGTCTATTATTCATTAAAAAGTAAAATAAGGGCATGATTACTCAACATATGCAATCTGTTTGGTCTAGAAAATGGACCAAATCTTGTTTTAAGCAGGAAAGACCAATCTAGAAGACTTTTTTGGTGGTCAGACACCTTCTTTATAGCTCTACCAATCTCAGTACGCCCTCTAGTGTTCATATGGGCTAAAGGTCCCATTGAGATTAGAAAATAAATCACTTTGGTGGTTTTCTAGTAGTCCAGGACATCATTTTTTTAAAATGTTTTATTTATTTTGAGAGAGAGAGAGAGAGAGAGAACACATGAGCTGGTGAGGGGCAGAGAGAGAATCCCAAGCAAATTCCACCCTGTCAGGGTGGGGCCGGAAGCACAGCTTCATCTCATGAACCTGTGAGATCATTATGATATCTCTTTGACCCTTTGATTATGTAGAAATGTGTTGTTTAATTCTGCGTAGGTTTGAGTTTCCTAAAGTTCTTTCAGTTATTGATTTATTTTTAGTGTCATGTCCCTGTGATAAGAGAATATATTTTATTATTATTTTTATCCTTTTAAATTCACTGAGGTTTACAGCCTAGCATATGGTTTATCTTCAAGAAAGCTCCATGCGCATTTGAAAAGAATGTATATTCTATTGATGGCTGGAGTGTTCTATAGATATCGAATTTCTACTGTTGGTTATAGTGTGGTTGAAGTCTTCTTTATTGCATAGTTGTTCTATCCATTATCAAAAGTGATATACTGAAGTGATATACTGAAGTATTTTTGTCATTTCTCTCTCAATTTCTGTCAGTTTTGTTTTCATGTATTTGGTGCTGAGTCATTAGGTGAATATATGATTAGAATTGTTTTGTCTTTATGTTTCATTTTTATGGTGATTTGACCCTTAAAAAAAACATTTATTTTTGAGAGAAAGAGCTAGAGGAGGGAGAGGCAGAGAGGGAAGGAACAGAGGATCAAAATGGGCTCCAGCTGACTGGCTCGTCTGAAGGGGGAAGGGGTGGGGGTATGTGGGGGGGAACAGGAACCCACCCTGAGATCATGACCTGAGCCAAAGTTGGATGCTCAACTGACTAAGTCACCCAGGCACCTCTCTTCCTTTTTTTAAAAAAATAATTTTAAAATAAATTTTAAATAAAATAAAATTTAAAAAAATATCGTTTTTTCTGGGACACCTGGTGGTCCAGACAGTTAAGCGTCTGACTTTTGATTTCAGCTCAGGTCATGATCTCATGGTTTGTGACACTAAGCCCGATGTTGGGCTCTGCTTGGGATTCTCTACATACCTCTCTCTCTGCCTTACCCCTGCTCATGCTCTCTCTCTCAAAAATAAACTTAAAAATAAAAGAAAATGTTAAATTTCTTTCTTAAAAATATAATTAAATTTAATATTTTATTTTTTAAGTAAGCTATGTGCCAAATGTGGGGCTTAAACTCATGATTGAGAATCACCTGGTGCCCCAAAACTTATTAATTATAATTTTATTTAAAAATTTTTAAAAATATTTTATTTATTTCTAAGAGAGAGAGAGAGAGCGCGAGCGTGAGCAAGCAAGGGAGAGTCAGAGAGAGAGGGAGACACAGAATCTGAAACAGGCTCCAGGCTCTGAGCTGGCTGTCAGCACAGAGCCTGATGCGGGGCGCGGGGCTCAAACCCACGAACTGTGAGATCATGACCTGAGCTGAAGCCAGATGCTTAACTGACTGAGCCACCCAGGCGCCCCTTTCTTATAATTTTAGAGTCATCACCAATCCAGGACAATTATAAACTAAACTAATGACATGAACTTTGGTCCAATGGCCAATGGTAAAGCAAATTTGGACCACTGATCACAGAAAGGTTAGTCTGTGACTGCAAAATTTTTGAAACTGTTGTTTGCTGATTTTTTTTTTTTTCTGGCTCAATGGCAATTTCCTTAGAATACTCTGGTACTTGAAGTTAGAACAGATATTTTTTAAAAAAGTGAATTTGGTTTATTCATATAATATTTTTCTTAAATGTTTTATTTATTCAGAGAGAGAGACAGCATGAGCAGGGGAGGGTCAGAGAGAGAGAGAGAGAGAGAGAATGAGAATCTGGAGCAGCTCCAGGCTCTGAGCTGGCTGTCAGCACAGACCCTGATGTGGGGCTCAAACCCACTAACTGTGAGATCATGACCTGAGCCGAAGTCTGATGCTTAACCGACTGAGCCACCCAGGTGCCCCTCACATAATGTTTTTAGACCTAATGCGAATGAGCGCGCCAGCCGGGGAGGGACAGAGGTAGAGGGGGACAAAGGATCTGCAGCAGGCTCTGCACTGACAGAACTGACATGGGGCTTAAACTCACAAACCAGGAGATCATGACCTGAGCTGAAGTTGTCATTGGATGCTCAACAACTGAGCCACCCAGGCACCCAGATAGAGCAGATTTTGATGTTTTACCCTATTCTGAGGATATGAACCTATTTCCCAGATGTTCAGGGAGAGGATGTCTTTCATGCTCCTCCCATGAATAAGCTCTGGGCATCATTTCCTGTCTAATAAAATGTGAATCTGAGAAACCAAGCTAAGATTTTCTAGATTTGAAAAATGGCCTAAGGATCAGAACAATTTTCTCTTTGGTCTATTGCCCACATTTATAGTTTGGCCTAAATTATTATTCTCTTGATTATTCTACTATACTCTTAGATACTTACATTTTTTCTATCATTTTTAGTTGTTTTTAGGGGGAGAAGCAGTCTTAAAACTTAGTCTACTTTGTTATTGGAAATGGCATTCCAATTAACTATTTTTTCACTTCTGCTATTTATCTGGCACCAGAGTAGGTGCTAGTGTATAGTTCCACCTAACCTGGTGGTGATCTGCATCTTCTGTGGGCCAGCACTGGTCTTTGAACTGTTCATCAGGCCAAAAAAGACAGACAGAAATTGGAAGTGAATGTAGGCAAGTAACTGTCCACCTTATCCTGTCTGACTGGTAATCAGCAAGACAAAAACGAGCTGCTTACCAAGTCATTGGATCTGCTAAAGACGGTTTGATTATTGGCTGTTCGTGGACCAGAGGTGGAGAAGCACAGTGTCTAAAGTGGAATAAGTTTTTGGACTTTTGTGGAGGTAACATAAATAGTGATAAATTTATGGATATTCTCTCCAGAATATGGGCGTGTACAAAGAAATATAAAATGTTAATGTATATACACAGATCATCTCAAGTGTTATAGATTTGATTTTTTTTTTAATCCTAGGAAGAGACAAAAGGCTGGGAGAAGACATTTTGAACAATCACTTCACCACCCAACAATGCTACGCCACTTATTTGTGAGTAGGACTGGAGTAGACAAAAGCTGGATCCCATAACAACTATTAAGTGAATAAGCTGAAAAATGCCATTTATTAGTCACTCCTTCATCCAAACCAACTTGAGTGCCTACAATGTACCATATCAAGTTCTATACTCAATCACTGCTCCAAATGTTGAAACTTGTCATTCTTTTCCATTCCTGTTCCCCAGTGTCCATTCCCAGAACTTGCACCTTTCTTCCCACATAAAGGAATTCCATCATTAAAGAACCTCTTTTTAAACGTTTTATATTTAAGTAATGTCTACATCCAGTGTGGGGCTCAGACTTACAACCTTGAGATCAAGAGTCACATGCTCCACCAACTGAGCGAGCCAAGTGCCCCCACACTTAAAGAATCTTGATGGGGGGACAGAGACCACCTCCATTCATAGAGAGAACTCACTTTGCTAGTCTTGCATCTGACATGGCATGAAGCTTCAACACTCACGTGACCAACTGTCAGACTTTGATTCAAGACATGTGACAGATAGGCTCATACAGCACTATATGCATTTGGTACAGGTCTTCGAGTGAGAGAGGGGTCATGTAGTTGCAAGGGACAGCAGGAATAGCAGTCCTAGCCTCAGGGTCCAGTGTCTCATGTCAGAGGACATGTGGCATCTATACACAGCAGCAGGGCCCTCATTGTATATGGGCCTCCATCTTGGGTCCACTGTGGATTCTGTTCCTGGGTTGTAGCCTCAAGCCTGTTTTGTGACTTTCCTTGAAATAGAACAAAGCCCCATATTCTCTCTCATCTCTAAGTCTCTGTAACTATATGTGTGTCAATAAAGAGTCAGAAATCGATGTAGGGGGGTGGCTGGGTGGCTCAGTCGGTTAAGCATCCAACTTCGGCTCAGGTCATGATCTCATGGTACATGGGTTCAAGCCCCGTGTTGGGCTCTGTGCTCACAGCTAGCTCAGAGCCTGGAGCCTGTTTCAGATTCTGTGTCTCCCTCTGTCTCTGACCCTCCCCTGCTCACGTGGTCTCTCTCTTTCTCAAAAATAAATAAAACATTAAAAAAATTAAAACAAAATCAAAAACAAAAAAGAAATCGATGTAGGGAATAGTTATAGAGAGCAAGACTTTACAGAAATCTTTTTCCAGATTTATGGAGATATAATTGACATAAACTATTGTGTAAGTTTAAGAGTACAAGCTTTTGATCTGATACATTTCTATACTGCAAAATGATTACCATCACAGTTTTAGCATCACAGTATTAACCTGTATCACATAGTTACAATTCCCTTTTGTGTGGTGCAAACATTTAAGATCTATACTCTTAGTATCTCAGAGATTTTATCACTGCCCCATGGAGAGAAAATATGTATCACCCAGCATGTCTTCCATTTTTATTCCTACAAAAAACCCCAATTTATTTAATTTTTTTATTTATTTCTGAGAGAGAGAGACAGCGTGAGAAGGGGAGGGTCAGAGACAGAGGGAGACACAGAATCTGAAACAGCCTCCAGGCTCTGAGCTGTATGTCAGCACAGAGCCCGACATGGGGCTCGAACCCACAAACCGCAGGATCATGACCTGAGCCGAAGTCAGCCACCCAGGTGCCTCAAAAAACAATTCAAATATGTATATAAGACACATTCCCACAATGAAAATTAGTGTATTAGGAAATGCAACAAAGTCCAATTTTAAATATATCCAGAACCCCATCACTTCCTATGATTTTCCCTCCTCACACCTCAGGCATACATCTGATATCCCCCTCCTGGAACGCTGCACTAGTTTCCTACACTTTCCCCTATTGCTCACTTGATCTTCACCTCTCAATTCTGCATGAGAGCACGCAGATGCTTCTAAAGAAATGTCAATCACATTTACCTGCCCATTCTTTTAACCCCAAATTTCACTCAGAGAAAACTCAAACCCCTTCTAATATCCTAAGGCCTAGACATCTGACCCCGTTTTCACATGCTCTCTGCTCCAGTCACAACACCCTTCCTTGAACACAGGACACACTCCTGTCCTAGTGCATGTGCCCTGGAGGTTCCCCTGCCTGGAAAGAACTCCCTGAGACACTCTTCATCGATTCCTCGTGTCCTTCATGTCTCTCAGAGGTCAGCTCCCCAGTGAGGCTCACACTTACCACCACAGTAAAGTAGCCACCTTCCCTGTCCCTGCACAGGTAACTCTATGGTTCACCTTCCTCAAAGCACCTGCCAACTTCCAATTTAAACACATCCCTTATTTACCACGTTTGTACAATATACAGTAGACTCTGAATTGTACTGGTTTGGACTGTGCATGTCCACTGATATGTGACTTTTTTGACAGTATTGTCAAATGTATGTTTTCTTCCTTATGACTTCTTAGTATTTTCTCTAGCTTAATTTTTTTATAAGAATATAGTATGTAATACATGTAACATACAAAATATGTGTTAAAGAACTGTTTATGTTATCAAAAGGCTTCCAGTCAACAGAAGGCTATTACTACTTAAGTTCTAGGGGGTCTCAAAAGTTATACTTAAATTTTTGACTGCACAGTGGGGTCACTGCCCTCAATCCCCACATTGTTCCAGGGTCAAGTGGAGTCTGGCCCTCACTACTAGAATATATCCTCCACAAGCTCAGCACATTTGCCTCTTCTTAGTCACTGAGGTGTCCTAGATGAAAAAATAGGGACCTGTATATGGCACACAACATTACCCGTGGAACGAGTGATCAGCGGACAGGACCTTTCCCTTCTGGATAAGCCTCAGGCACAGCTGGTCCGTGGCAGCTCCCACACAAAGTGCCCCTTACTCTCAGTGCCACCTCTACTTCTCCCCCAGGGCTGTTTTCCCCACCTCTCAGCTCAGCTCCCCCCTCCCACAGCGGTTCCCCTGCACAGCACAGCACAGCACACAGTTAGTTACAGTCCTGTCTTCAGAAACACTGTACTTAGGTTCTATAGAGCCCTTTCTCCAACCATAGAAATCTCCGTGAGACCCTGCTTTATAAATCCATGAATCTGGATGGGAGCCAGCACCAGCATCACTAGAACTAGGGCAGGGAGAGGGGGCAGAGAGGCAGGGAAGGTAGAAACTAACTGAAGTTTAATAACCAAGAGAAACTCTCAGACTCCTCCTCTCTACTTCCAGAATCTAAAGAATGATCCAGGAGATAACTCTAGAGGGAGGGGAAGAGATAGATGAATCTGAAACTCACCTATCCATACCACAGAGACTCCTGTGTGCAGGGCCCAACTAGGCCTGTGGGAACAGTAGCCCAAAGGACTCCTGGTGCTACAGCAGCTACTGCCAGGGTTATCCAGGTAGAATGGGACCGGAACTCGTACACAAGAGCAAGAAGAGGCCTGATGCTCCACATAAAAAAGGGAAAAAAGGGGGCGCCTGGGTGGCTTAGTCGGTTAAGCGTCCGACTTTCGCTTGGGTCATGATCTCACGGTTTGTGGGTTCGAGCCCCGCGTCGGGCTCTGTGTTGACTGCCAGCTTGGAGCCTGGAGCCTGTTTCGGTCTGTGACTCCCTCTCTCTCTGACCCTCCCCTGCTCACACTGTCTCTCTCTCTCTCTCCTAGAAATAAATAAAAATATTTTTAAAAAAAAAAAAAGGGGAAAAAAAACCACCCAAAAGATGGGGCTGAGACCCAGGATGGGGCCTGGGCTGATTCAGTCACAGGAAGCTCTTGCTGCACAAGGTCCTAGTGACAGGTGACATCCAAGTCCCTGTGATCACAGGTCCTGGGGAGACAAAGTTCCACAGAAGGGTCAAGGACAAGAAGAAGGGACAGGACCCAGCTGAGGAGTAAACATGTCACACTAATGATGCACTGAGCACCGACTGGGCACAGGCCCCGTCCACGCTCGGCTCCTCACAGCCCTCTCCTGTCCGTACCTGTAACAGACACAGCATAGCAAACATGCAGGTCTAGAAGGTTCTCAGTGCTTTCTTTTATTTTCTGTTGCAACTTTACAAATCTCTTTTATTTCCTCATCACCCCCATATACCCAGAATTTAAAAACACAGATTCATATCTGGATTCTCATTTTCAATAGGGAAGTAACATGTCAGTACTCTGTCCAACATGAAATAAAGACGAGGATGGAGACAGTCCAGCCCTGTCTCTGCAGGAACAGGAGAGCAGATCAGAAAGGGAACAGTAATCAGTATGAGGAGGGGTCACGGTGGGCAGGGTGGGCCAGTCTCCTGCATCTCACACTATGCTAATAGGAACACAGACACATTCTGACACCATCTGCAGACAGAGAAGTCGGGGTTCTTGTCACCAAGTGAGAGTGCGAATAGATCCTGTATTGCTCAGTCTACGACGGGCCACTGGCCTTCCACTGTGACAAAAAAATAATCATGAAGACATTTAGGTCAGTCACAGAAGTGCCTCATCCTCAGCCCCTCCCATGTCAAAGTGTCCCTAGTGCCCCCGCTCCTCCCCACTTCAGGCCCTCGAGAGTCTTACTTTTAGGAGCTGTGGGAGACACATCAGAGCCCTGGGCACTGTCATCACCTGGGGTAGAACAAACAGGACATGATCAGAGCCACAGGAGATGAGACTAAAAGAGGAGCTATGGGGGGGAAGGGAGTGAGCTCCCCATGGGGTCCTGCCTACACTACCCTAGGGTTTCAGGAATCACCCCTCCATACTTACGTGCAGCATGAAAGTAGCTTGGTACTTTTCCTCCTATGGGAAGACAATATCATGTTAGAGACCTGGGACAGCTGGGCCATGAGGTCCTACAGCAACCTCCTAGTCCTGGTCCACAATGAAGTTTCCAGAATTCTGACTGAAGACCCAGGACAGGATGGGGAAACATGAAGAGGTATGGGGTCTCTGGCCCACCTGACTTGCTGGAGGTCTGATCTCACCAGGATCTTCCTCTCCGTCCTGTAACTGCTAGGAATCAGGTCCCCATCACCAAAATTACCATGTGAAAAACTGTCCTTCATTTTCACAAGTGCTTTGCTCCAGAGTGAAGGTCAGTAACGGCTCCAGAGTGGGCAGGTGCATGGTGTGGATGGGACTTCCCAGGAACAAGGCAGGACGACGTGCTACCTAGGAACCCCCCAGCGGGACAAGACAACTCAGATCCCCCCACTCTGTTCCTACCTGAGCGCTTCTTCCTCCAGACCACAGCTCCAACCACCACAGTGACCACAAGTACAGCCACACCAGCAATGATGCCCGGGATGGGGATGGAGGGCTGAGGAGGTGGCTCTGGAAAGGGAAGGAAAGTGAGGGGCCCACACCTCCGGCTTCAGTCCTGACTTTGTGAAATTCTCCAGAAGGGCCCTTCTCTCCCTGACACCAGGCTCTACCCCAAACCCTCCTTACCCCATCTCAAGGTGATGGGCGCGGGCAGCCCCTCGTGCTACACGTGGCACGTGTATCTCTGCTCCTCTCCAGAAGGCACCACCACAGCCGCCCACTTCTGGAAGGTCCCATCTCCCGCAGGCCTGGTGTCCACAAGCTCCGTGTCCTGGGTGTGGTCCTCCCCATCGCGCTGCCAGGTCAGGGTGATCTCCGCAGGGTAGAAGCCCAGGGCCCAGCATCTCAGGGTCACCTCATGGTTACAGATGCGGTGGCGGGTCACGTGTGTGCTGGGAGATTCTGAGGAAGAAGAAGCAGAAAATCCACACTGGGGGTACCTTCAGGGGCCACTGAGACTGCATCCATGTGAGCATCCCCAGGTGGACAGGGCAACAAGCACAAGACAGAGACACCAGTCTAGCTTTTGGGATCTCCTGGTCCTTGTTAGGTTCTGGAACCAGGGAGAGAGCCTGGGGAGGAGGCTGCAGGTCTAAGGTGGGGACCACACCATTGACTGAGGTGGAGGGTGAATGACTCACAAAACCCGGAGTCAGATCTACAAAGATGTTCTCAGGGAGAACAAGGCCTTGAGAGGGAAGGTCATGGTTCACAAGGTCACAGGGAACTGCTGATGGGTTATATCAGGGATGGTCTCAGCCCGAGTCCCAGGGGGAGACTGGATCCCTCACTGTCCTTTAGAGAAAAGCGCCCTCTAGGTGAGTCACCCTCTAGTAGGAATATGAACACCCAGGTGGGTCTCCCTCTTCCCACCCAGGGAGGGCGCTGTTTTGCCTCTGAGTCCACTTTCCCTTCCTCGTGGGCAGCCAGCCCAGTGGAGGGGAGATCGGGGCGTCCCCGCGGCCCCTGTACCTGAGCGCAGCAGCGTCTCCTTCCCCATCTCCAGGTACCTGCGGAGCCCCTCCAAGCACATGCCCTCTGCGTAGTTCCTGAAGTCTTCCGCCTCCCCGGCCAGCTCCCACTTGCGGCGGGTGATCTGCGCCGCCGTGTCCGCCGCGGTCCAGGAGCGCAGGTCGTCGTTCAGGGCGATGTAGTCCGCGCCGTCTTAGGCCCACTGACTGTAGCCGCGGAGGAAGCGCCCGTCGGGCCCCATGTCACCGCCGTACATATCCTGTAAGGTATGAGACCCTGGCCCCACCCCGCCCCCGCAGTCAGCCTCGCCCTCGGAGCCCTGCCCCGGAGGTCTGCCCCCAGACTTCCCAGTCTCAACAGGCCAGCGCTAAGTCCAAACCGAAAGTGACACCGCTTAAAAGCTACAGCGGGTTCTCCGGGGTTGAGGGACGGCCACGGGTGGGGGAGGGGAGGGGTGGAGGTTTCCCTCAGACTCAGACTCGGGGCGACCCCGGCCCCCGTGGGAATAGGGGTCATGGCCCGCTCACTGGACTCGCTCTGGTTGTAGTACCCGAGGGCGGTCTGCAGGCTCACTCGGAACATCTGTGCTGTCTCCTTGACCCTCCGAGGCTCCCGGTCCCAACACTCCTGCCCCTTCTGCTCCAACCACCGCGCCCGCGGCTCTACCCTCGGACTCGGGGCGTCGCTGTCGAATCGCACGAACTGCGTGTCGTCCACATAGCCGACTTCCAAGTAGCGGGTTCCCCGCGGCCGGGCCGGGACACGACGGTGGAGAAACACCTCAGGGAGTGGGAGCCTGTGGGCGCGGAGGGATGAGACCCCGTCCGACCCTCCTCCCAGCGCAGGTCCCGGGTCCCAGGAGGTGGTCAGGAGGGCACGGGGCTGGGGGGGAGAAGGGGAGAGCAGGGCGGAGTCGGGGCGGGTGGGGGCGGCGGACAGGCGCCTCCCCCGAGGGTCCTGAGTCCTCGCCGGGCGGTCCCCTCGCTCCTGAGTCCCTTTCTTCCGGATCCCGCACTCACCCGCCCAGGTCTGGGTCATGGCCAGGGCCTCCGACAGCAGCAGGAGGATAGTTCGGGGTATCATGACTCACTTCTTCAGGGTCTGGAGAGAATGTGAGTCGCAGCTGGTACCTGGGGCGGGTGCAGAGATTTGGTAAAGGTAACCGTGGTGCCGCTGATTGGCTTCTTCGGAAACTCGACACCAATAGGTGTGTGAACTGAATCGTGTCATAAGTATCCAGGCAGAAATACCTGACACTGGTTGTAGAGAGGGAGAAGTGGAGATGGGGACTCCTCAACACCGCCCTGGGGCCTTTGCCCGGACCCCCTCACCTACTTCACAGAGAGCTCTTTGTCACACTGTCGACCTGAGTCGTGGCCCAGGAGCTGTGTGAGTCAGTGATTCTTCAACATTTTGTTCTCAGGTTTTCTATACAGTCTTAGAAATTACTGAGGATCCCAAGGATAATTGTGTGTCTTTGGATTATATATATCAATATTTACCATAAACAGGTTTAAAATTTATTAATTCATTTATGGTCATATTGATAACCCATGGCATGATAACAGAAATACTGTCTTCATGAAAAAGAACCAGTTCCCCAAATAAACAGGGTAGTGTGAAGAGTGAACTTTGTTGTATTTTCCATTTTTGCAGGTCTCTTTCTTGTCTGTCTCATTAGAAGACCACTGGATGTCCAAATTTGCTTCTGCATTTATTGTATTGTTTGGTTGAAGTAGTTTACAACCTTGAAAAAATATAAGAATAGTGTGTTTCATAACCTTTTCAGATAATTATGAATATTCATCTTTGATACTATATTAAAACTACACAAGTTGTACTCTCTCTGAAGTAACTTGCAAACTGGATCCTGAAACAGCATCATTGACTGTCTCCTTCTGTGTTACATTAAATCCGTAGGCCCATCTGTACATTGAATAGATCTTGTACTAATGCATGATTGGTTTTAAGTAAGTGTCATTTCACTATTTGATATAGATAGTATGCCTTAGACCAGAATGGAATTATCAGAAAGTCACATTTGTTTTAATACTACCACAAGCCCCAACAGAAAAGTTTGTCAGTGTGAGAAGCTGTCAGGCTTATTGGTGGATCACAGGTTTTCCAAAGTCCTGATTTTCCCTTGAGAGCTTACTTTTCATCAAGGCAACAAGTACTGCCAGCTGTCTCATGTGAGCTGATTTTTGTGATGGGAAAAGTTCATGTCCTTTTTCAAGAAACCATCTGCCAAATATCCTGGCTTAAATAATCCAAGTTTCTGTGTCATTCATTCTGTCAAGTAAAGATGGTATTCTGTAAAAGAAACACACACACAAAACTTGCCAGTTAAGATCATGGAGATTATTTTCCTTTGGGGCTTAGGGATGTAGCAGAAGTGCTATATAGCCCAAGTGATTACGTAACACGTTTAGTATATGTGCTGCCGAAGCGAGCACTGTAACACATGTTTAAAATGTAGATATAAGGGGTGCCTGGGTGGCTCAGTCTGTTGAGCATCTGACTCTGACTCTTGATATGGGCTCAGGTCATGGTCCCAGGGTCGTGGGATCGAGTCCCACGTTGGGCTCTGCACTGAGTGTAGAGCCTGCTTAAGATTCTCTCTCCCTATCTCTCTGCCCCTCTCCCCTGCTTGCACTCTCACTCTCTTTGTAAAAAATAAAAAAAGAACATGTAGATTTTAGAATATTTTGGTAAAGATGATAATTTTTAAGGCTTCAACAAGGGCGTTTTAAAGTGAAACTAATATGTTTTGTTTTTGTTTTTGTTTTTAATGGAAGTAAGTAGTGGTAAAGAATAACAACTATTGTAGTTTGGACCTATAACCTCCATTCTGGCCAAGTTTTACCTCACTGTGAATGCCAACATAGTAAGAAGACAAATACTGTATATGTACTAATATGAAATTAGTTAAAAAATTTTTTTAATGTTTTATTTATTTCTGAGAGAGAGACAGAGACAGTGTGAGCAGGGGAGGGTAAGAGAAAGAGGGAGACACAGAATTGGAAGACAGGCTTCAGGCTCTGAGCTAGCTGTCAGCACAGAGCCCCACGCGGGGCCCAAACCCACGAACCGTGAGATCATGACCTGAGCTGAAATCGGACACTTAACCGACTGAGCCACCCAAGCGCCTCAGAGTCCATGAGGTTTAGTCTATTTTCAGGGGCTCCTGGGTGGCTCAGTCGACTAAGCGTCCGACTTCAGCTCAGGTCATGATCTCACGGTTTGTGGGTTTGAGCCCCGCTTCGGGCTCTGTGCTGACAGCTAGCACAGATTCTGTTTCTCCCTCTTTCTCTGATCCTCCCCTGCTCTTGCTACCTCTCTCTCTCTCTCTCTCTCTCAGAAATAAATAAAACATTTTTTTAAATATTTTTATTTATTTCTAGGAGAGAGAGAGAGAGAGACACGGAGCAGGGAGGGTCAGAGAGAGAGGGAGACACAGACTCCGAAACAGGCTCCAGGCTCTGAGCTGGCAGTCAGCACAGAGCCCGACACGGGGCCGAACCCACGAACTGCGAGATCATGACCCAAGCGAAAATCGGACGCTTAACTGACTAAGCCACCCAGGCGCCCCTAAATAAAACATTTTTAAAAATTAAAAAAATAAATAAAACATTAAAAATTAAAAAAAAAACAAAACCTCATGGATTCTGTGAAAGGGCCTCAGTGACTTCAGGTGTTCCACAGAGCACACTTTGAGAACTGCTGCTCTGAATAAACGTGTGAGGGTCTCGGGGCGCCTGGGTGGCTTAGTCGGTTAAGCTCCACTTTCGCTTCGGTCATGATCTCGCAGTTCGTGGGTTCGAGCCCCGCATCGGGCTCTGTGCTGACTGCCAGCTCAGAGCCTGGAGCCTGTTTCAGAGTCTGTGTCTCCCTTTCTCTCTGACCCTTCCCTGCTCATGCTTTCTCTCTCTCTCTCCTAGAAATAAATAAAAATATTGAAAAAACAAACAAACAAACCAACCCTGTGAGGGTCTCCCAGCTAATCCCTGCCCTGACCTCTTCACTTAGCAGAATCCCTTTCTCTGAGCTGGACTTCTGACCTCTGATAATTTAGCTCTGAGTTTATCCCCTGAGGGCACCTGGAACAGAACTCCCCTCCTGGAAGTTTGCTGCCGGAAAGTGTCCTCAGTCTGGGAAGGGAGGTGGAGGGGCAGGTATTTCCCTTTTGTAATTGGGAACAGTTTGTGCCTAAAGGCACCAGACCCATGCATGACTGACTTCGATTTTGTGATACACAACCTTACAATGTATTTACATCCCAGACAGAGATTTCATGTGTCTGTAAGAGAAATAATATTGGTCTTTACATTTTGCATGTGTCTAATGCATCTGACTTGAGGCCCACAAAGCATGCAGTGCAGTACCGTCCAATATAACATTCTATGATGAAGGAATTGTTCTATATCTGCCCTGTCCAGCATGGTGGCCATGAACTGCACGTGACTCTTGAGATACAGGTGGCACTTGCAATGAATGGGGCTAGTGTGCTGAGCAGTTGCATTTTTAATTGTTTCAAAGGAATTTGAATGTAAGTAACCATATGTGGCTAGTAACTACTCTTTTTAAAAATTAATTAATTTCTTTTGAGAGGTGGGGAGGGGCAGAGAGAATCCCAGGCAGGCTCCGTGCTGTTAGTGCAGAGCCCCACATGGGGCTCGATCCCACGACTGTGGGATAAAGACCTGTGCTGAAATCAAGAGGCAGACGCTTAACCAACTGAGCAACCCAGGTGTCCCTAGTGGTCTCCATTTAGACAGTACATATCTAGAACATTTTTAGTTTTAGAATCCTCCTCAAAAAAGTACTGTGTGACTCATAGGTATATGTATATTAAATTTATCTTTATATAGAAGTCATGGATTGGGGTGCCTGGGTGGCTCAGTCAGTTGAGCATCCGACTTTGGCTCCAGTCATGATCTCACAGTTTGTGGGTTCAAGCCCCGCATCTGGCTCTGTGCTGACAGCTCAGAACCTGGAGCCTGCTTCAGATTCTGTGTCTCTCTCCTTCTCTGCTCCTCTCTTGCTCATGCTGTCTCTCAAAAATAAATAAACATTAAAAACTTAAAAAAAGAAATCATGGATTTGTCTATGTGTGTTTGAGACATACCCTTAAAATACAGTCTGAAAGTTTAATTAATAATGCGTTATAACTGCTAAAGTGTATAGAGATTAACCAAAACATGATGCATCAAATCAAATTAACTGTTCAAAAATGCCCTTCCATGGAGGTAATTTTAGTTTTTATTACCTTTGATGCCTTGGTGTTGTTTGTGTTAACCTGGTAAGCATAAGCAGGCACATAAGTCTTCACTGAGCCCAAATGAGAGGATTTATTGAACACAACATATATCAGATACCTTGTAGACCCTCTATATACTTGTAAAAATCCTAAAGCAGAAGATGTACATCTTAGATTCTACCAACTTAGAATCTTTTACCTGTTGCTCCTCCCCATACTTTTGCACAAATACAGACATTTCTCTGTGTTTTCCTTCACCCTTGAAACCCTCTGCTCTTCATTTCTACCAAGGTGAAAATATACATGAAATGTTTACAATTGTGGGATGAAGAATTCTCTAAGTGTGGCCCAATGATTTAAAAATAATGATATGAAAATAATAAACGGTGCCTGGGTGGCTTAGTCAGTTGAGCGTCCGAGTTCGGCTCAGGTCATGATCTCACGGTTCTTGGGTTCGAGCCCCGCATCGGGCTCTGTACTGACTGCCAGCTCAGAGCCTGGAGCCTGTTTCAGATTCTGTGTCTCCCTCTCTCTCTGACCTTCCCCTGTTCATGCTGTCTCTCTCTCTCAGAAATAAATAAAACATTTAAAAAATTAAAAGAAAAAATAATAAAGAAAAACAAAATTTCTGCACAAAGATACAAACATGTCATGATCAAACTAAAAGATGTAAAATCAATTTTGACAGACAAAAGGGTAGCATGCTTCAGTGTTCTGCAGCTGAAGACCACCAGGAGCAGCTGTGGGCATTCAAGCTAGATCTATTACTTGTTGCAGTGAGAGAGAACACATTTCTTTGGGGTCATGAGACACCTTAATATGAAGATGTTGGAACCTCTAAGGACATGAGCTTTGGATGGGTGTTTTGGGGAGAGTCTCTGGAAGCTGGGGCACACTCCTGATTGCATGTCATCAGGACATGTGGGCAATTCTATGCTTGACCATCTCAGTGAATCTCATTTCTAGGCAGGACAGACCAGAGTGACGATAAAGCAGTAAGGGTAAAGAAGCAATGATTGCTCACATTAAGCAGCACAGGGAGACGGGTATTTTGTGGGTCATACAGTACCTTGTTTTTGTCCGTAATTAGACAAAGTGTGTCATGGTCTCCGAGTGTCCTTGTGTGATGCTGATGTCCTGTGAGATGACTGGGCATGTCCCAGGAGAATAGCTTCTGACCACACTGAGGCCCAGCTGTCAGTGTCAGACCTGTTCCCGATGTGGGGGCTGCTGTTTCTTCTCTATTCAATTCCATATTTAAAAATAGCTACAATTCATTAAAAATTTATTAAAGAATTGGTGTTTTCATTTCTTTGGGTAAATACCCAAGAGTGGAATCATTGGATGATGTGGCAAATCACCATTTTGTAAACAGTTGAAAGTGTGTTTCAACTGTAATCAAATAAAAAAAAACAACAACAGAAAATAGAAAAGAGAATTAAGAATATTAGAAAACAATTCAGAAAGGAAGCAATGAAACATCAAACAAATATATTGGTGATAAATATACATAAAGAAAAATGAGAATGTGGATAAGAAATGGGAATAAAACTTAGAATCTATCAACTTGGGAGATCAAAGGTAGATGATGAGAGTGTCTAACAGATGGTTGGGAAAATATACCATCATAAAGAATGATGGTAGTGAAAACTGGTATAAAGTTAAAAAAAATTTTTTTAATGTTTAATTATTTTTGAGTGAGAGAGAGTGTGTGTGTGCAAGCGGGGAATGGGCAGAAGGAGAGAGAGAGACAGAATTTGAAGCAGGCTCCAGGTTCTGAGCTGTCAGCACAAAGCCTGACACGGAGCTCAAGCTCATGAACCACAATATCATGACTTAAACTGAAGTCAAGACTCTTAACCAACTAAGCCACCAAGGTGCCCCACTGGTATAAAATTTTAAAAGGTTCTTCTGAAAAATGTCTCCACAATCTACATCTGCTTATATTGTAACACAGACATTTTCTTTTAGGAGTTTATTTTAAGGAGATAATCACATTGTTTTCAAAAGTATATTTTCAAGGATGTTTCTTGAATTGTAGTTTATAAAAACAAAGAACATGAGAGACTCTTGAATGCTGAGAACAAACTGAGGGCTAAGGGGGTGGGGGAAAGGGGAAGGGAGGTGATGGGCATGGAGGGGGGCACTTGTTGGGATGAGCACTGGGTGTTATATGTACACCAACTTGACAATAAACTAAAAGAAAAACAACAAAGAACGAACTTATCTAAGTGCTATAATCAATATGATGATGGTAAGTATAAAGGGTGGAATATGTCTCAGGCATTGTCACCATGTGATGTACGCAAAAGGTCAAAGTTAATCATCAAAGTAAATCCAAGAGGTACCCCATAGGGGATCCCTTTGTACAGACAGGGAAAGGGAGATTCAGAGGAATAAGGAGGTGGTGGAACCAGGGTTAAAACCAGAAAGTTTGCACTCGGAGGCCTTGTTTACTTGTCTTTCCTTGGTTCCCTGTCCTCAGGAGGTGGGTAGGACTGTACACTCCATGCAAGTGAACTATTGCAATGTTTCCGAATGTTCTGTGTTGGAAGGCTGTTAAGCTCAGAATCTAGGAGGACATCAAGTGGCAGAGTAACTTATCTGCTCAAATCAAACTAAAGCCCATCATCCACTGTACATCTCAAGGACTCCAGTGGCTCAGGATCAGCTGGACTCCATACAAAACTAAGAGCAAGTGTGAGACCCTGGTCATGTAACACTGGCACTATCATGTGGGAGATGGACATTTAGCAGAAATGACAGAGATAAATTTAAGTCACTCCTGAAATAAGTGGTGTATGGATAAAAGGTCATGATATCATGAAAGCTGATGACCAGGAGACCTAGAGGTCCCCTACCACTAGTATCAATTATATCTACAGTATGTAAAAGACATAAGGATATGAAACAAAAATACAATTATACAGTGTATAGAATAGGAACTAGAATAGAATAGGAAAGAGCTCTTGGAAATTAAGAATGTGACCATAGAGGGGTGCCCGGCTGGCTCGGTTGAGTGTCAGACTCTTGATTTTGGCTTGGGTCAAGATCTTGGTGGTTCATGGGTTTGAGCCCCATATTGGGCTCTGAGCTGATAGTGCAGAGCTGCTTGGGATTCTCTTTCTCTCCCTCTCTTTCTCTCTCTCTCTGCCCCTCCCCCATTTGCACTTTCTCTCTTAAAATAAATAAATAAACAAACTTAAAAAAATATGACCATAGAAATGAATAATTTAGTCAATAAGGTGGATGATTACAGTTGTAGTTCCCCGAGGTAGTACAGTCAAGAAGGTGATGGCAGCAAGAGAGAAGATCTGTTTGGTTCTCAATCAAGAGACTCCAGTAAGTTAATAATAGTAGTTTTAAAACGAATGGAGAGTATGACATGATAAAAAACAATTTCAACAATATTCTTCAGAGTTGACAGGGAAAAAACACATGTTGAAAGACCAACCCAAATTAGTATTTCTTTTTTTCCTTCCAAGATTTTACTTAAATTCAAGTTAGTTAACAGATAATGTAGTTTTGGTTTCGGGAGTAGAATTTAGTGATTCATCCATCTCTTACATATGAAACCCAGTGCTCATCCCAACAAGTGCCCTCCTTACTTCCCATCACCCATTTAGCCCATTCCTCCTTCCTCCTCATCTTCAGCAACTGTCAGTTTGTTTTCTATGTTAAGAGTCTCTGATGGTTTGCCTCCCTCTCTGTATCTTATTTTATTTTTCCATCCATTCCCCTATGTTCATCTGTTTCACCTCTTAAAATCCACATATGAGTGAAATCATAAGGTATTTTTCTTTTTCTGACCGACTTATTTTACTTAGCATAATACACTCTAGTTCCATCCACATTATTGCAAATGGTAAGATTTCATTCTTTTTGATGGCCGAGTAATGTTCCATTGTATATATACCACATCTTTATCCATTCATTGGTCAATGGGCATTTGGGCTCTTTTCACAATTTGGCTTTTCACAATTTGGATAGTGCTGCTATAAACATAGGGGGTGCCTATACCCTTTCAATCAGTATTTTTGTATTCTTTGGATAAATAGTACAGTTGCTGGATTATAGGGTATTTCTATTTTTAAGTTTTGAGGAACCTCCATACTGTTTTCCAGAGTGACTGCACCAGTTTGCATTCCCCACCCCAACAGTGTAAGAGGGTTCCCCTTCTCCACATCCTAACCAACATCTATTGTTTCCTGAGTTTTAAATTTTAGCCATTCTGACAGGTACGAGGTTGTATCTCATTGTGGTTTGATTTGTATTTCCCTGATTATGGGTAATGTTGAGCATTTTTTCATGTGTTTGTTAGCCATTTGTATGTCTGCTTTGGAGAAATGTCTGTTCATGTCTTCTGCCCATTTCTAAACTTGGATTATGTATTTTTTGGGGTGTTGAGTTTGGATACTAGCTCTTTACCTGATGTCATTTGCAAATATCTTCTCCCATTCTGTTGATTGCCTTTTAGTTTTGTTGATTGTTTCCTTTGTTGTGCAGAAGCTTTTTATGTTGATGAAGTCTCAAGATTCATTTTTGCTTTTGTTTCCCTTGCCTCCAGAGACATATCTACTAAGAAGTTGCTGCGGCTAAGGTCAAAGAAGTTGCTGCCTGTGTTCTTCTCTAGGATTTTGCTGGTTTCCTGTTTCACATTTAGTCCTTTTATCCATTTTTAAGTTATTTTTGTGTATGGTGTAAGAAAGTGGCCCAGTTTCATTCTTCTGAATTTCTCTGTCCAGTTTTCCCAGCACCACTTGTTGAAGAGACTGTCTTTCCTGCTATGTCAAAGATTAGTTGACCATATAGTTGTGGGTACATGTGTGGGACCTTTATTCTATTCCATTAATCTATGTGTCTGTTTTTTGTGCCAGTACCATACTGTCTTGATGACTACAGGTTTGTAATACAGCCTGAAGTATGGAATTATGATTCCTCTTGGTTTTTTGTTTTTTTTTCTTCTCTTTTTTTTTTTAAATGTTTTATTTATTTCTAGGAGAGAGCGAGACAGCGTGAGCAGGGGAGGGTCAGAGAGAGAGGGAGTCACAGACTGAAACAGGCTCCAGGCTTTGAGCTGGCGGTCAGCACAGAGCCCGACGCGGGGCTCGAACCCATGAACCGCGAGATCATGACCTAAGCGAAAGTCGGACGCTTAACCGACTAAGCCACCCAGGCGCCCCTGGTTTTCTTTTTCAACATTACTTTGGCTATATAGTGTCTTTTCTGGTTCTATACAAATTTTAGAATTGTTTTTTCTAGCTCTATGAAGAATACTGGTGTTATTTTGATAGAGATTGCACTGGATGTGTAGATTGCTTTGGGTAGTATAGACATCTAAGAAATATTTGTTCTTTCAACCCATGATCATGCAATATTTTTCATTTTTAAAATGTTTATTTTACTTTATTAAAAATTTTTAAAACGTCTTATTTATTTCTGAGAGAGAGAGAGAAAATGAGCAGGGGAGGATCAGAGAGAGAGGGGGACACAGAGTCTGAAACAGGCTCCAGGCTCTGAGCTGGCTGTCAGCACAGAGCCCGATGAGGGGCTAGAACCCATGAACCACGAGATCATGACCCGAGCCGAAGTCGGACGCTTAACCGACTGAGCCACCCAGGTGCCCCTAAATGTTTATTTATTTTGAGAGAGACAAAGAGAGAGACAGAGTTAGAATAAGTGGGAGAGGGAAGAGAGAGGGAGAGTGATAATCCAAAGCAGTTTCAGCATTCAGCATGGAGTCCAGTGCAGGACTTGATCTCGTGATGGTGATATCATGACCTGAGCCCAACTCAATAATAGATGCTTAACCCATTGAGCCACCCAGGCGCTCCTGTTTTCCCTTTTCTTTGAATCTCCTTCTATTTATTTCATAAGTGTTCTATAATTTTCAGAGTACAGATCTTTTACCTCTTTGGTAAGGTTTACTCCTAGGTAGCTTATGGTTTTGGTTTTGGGTGCAATTGTAAATGGTATCAACTCCTTCATTTCTCTCTTTGCTGCTTCATTATTGGTGTATGGAAATGCAACAGATTTCTGCACATTAATTTTTATATCCTGTGACTTTGCTGAATTCATGTATCAGTTCTAGCAGGTTTTTGGTGGTCTTTTGAGTTTTCTACATAGACTATCATATCATCTGTAAAGACTGAAAGTTTTTGGGGCGCCTGGGTGGCTTAGTCGGTTAAGCGTCCGACTTTCGCTTAGGTCATGATCTCGCGGTTCGTGGGTTCGAGCCTCGCGTCGGGCTCTGTGCTGACTGCCAGCTCAGAGCCTGGAGCCTGTTTCAGTCTGTGACTCCCTCTCTCTCTGACCCTCCCCTGCTCACGCTGTCTCTCTCTCTCCTAGAAATAAATAAAACATTAAAAAAAAAAAGAGTGAAAGTTTGACTTCTTCTTTGATGACGTGGATACCTTTTTATCTCTTTTTGTTTTCTGATTGCTGAAGCTAAGACTTCCAACACTAAGTTGAACAGAAGTGGTGAGAGTGGACATCCCTGTAGTGTTCCAGACCTTAGGGAAAAAACTCCCAGTTTTCCCCCCTTGAGGATGATATTAGCTGTGGGTCTTCCATATATGGCCTTTGTGATGTTGATGTATGTTCCTTTTATCCCTACTTTCTTGAGGGTTTTTATGAAGAAAGGATGCTATAATTTATCAATTTTTTTTGCATCTATTGAGGGAGTCCTGTGGTTTTTATCCTTTTTTTAAAATTAATGTGATGTATCTTGATTGATTTGCAAATATTTTTTTATTTTTTAAAATTATTTATTTTTCTTTTATAGTTCATTGTCAAGTTGGTTTCCATATAACACCCAGTACTCATCCCAACTAGTGCCCTCCTCCATGCCCATCACCTCCCTTCCCCTCTCCCCCACCCCCATCAGCCCTCAGTTTGTCCTCAGCATTCAAGAGTCTCTCATGGTTTGCCTCCATCCCTCTCCCCAACTATTTTTCTCCTTCTCCTCCCCCATGGTCCCCCGTTAAGTTCTCCCTAATCCACTTATACGTGCAAACATATGGTATCTGTCCTTCTCTGCCTGACTTATTTCGCTCAGCATAACACCCTCAAGGTCCATCCATGTTGTAACACATGGCCAGATTTCTTTTTTTTTTTTTTTTTAACAAATAGTTTATTGTCAAATTAGTTTCCACATAACACTCAGTGCTCATCCCCACAAGTGTCCTCCTCCATGCCCATCCCCCCCCTCCCCACATCCATCAGTCCTCAGTTTTTGTCAGCATTCAAGAGTCTCTCATGGTTTGCCTCTCTCCCTTTCCCCCACCATTTTCCCCCTTCTTCTCCCCATTGGTCCCTGTTAAGTTCCTCCTAATCCTCCTATACGTGCAAACATATGATATTTGTCCTTCTCTGCCTGACTTATTTCGCTCAGCATAACATCCTCAAGGTCCATCCATGTTGCTACACATGGCCAGATTTCATTGTTTCTCATTGCCATGTAGTATTCCATGGTATAGATAAACCACATCTTCTTGATCCATTCATCTGTTGATGGACACTTAGGCTCTTTCCATGTTTTAGCTATTGTGGAGAGTGCTGCTATGAACATTGGGGTACATGTGCTCCTATGCATCAGCATTTCTGTATCCCTTGGGTAAATTGCTAGCAGTGCTATTGCTGGGTCATAGGGGAGTTCTATTGTTAGTTTCCTGAGGAACCTCCACACTGTTTTCCAGAGGGGCTGTACCAGTTTACATTCCCACCAACAGTGTAGGAGGGTGAACACATGGCCAGATTTCATTCTTTCTCATTGCCATGTAGTGTTCCATCGTATAGATAAACCACATCTTCTTTTTTTTTTTTTTTAAGTTTTTTTAATGTTTTATTCATTTCTGAGAGAGAGAGAGAGAGCGTGAAGAGAGGAGGGTCAGAGAGAGAGGGAAACACAGAATGTGAAGCAGGCTCCAGGCTCTGAGCTAGCTGTCAGCACAGAGCCCGACGCGGGGCCCGAACCCACGAACCGTGTGATCATGACCTGAGCCGAAGTCGGACGCCCCACCAACTGAACCACTCAGGCGCCCCAAACCACATCTTCTTGATCCATTCGTCAGTTGATGGACACTTAGGCTCTTTCCATGATTTGGTTGTTGTTGAAAGTGCTGCTATGAACATTGGGGGATATGTGCCCCTGTGCATCAGCACTCCTGTATCCTTTGGGTATATCTCTAGCAGTGCTATTGCTGGATCATATGGGAGTTCTATTGTTAATTTTTACCCCATCCTTTACTGTGTTTCTACTGAGGCAACAAAGTCATGTCTACATTGTTTTGAACTGGTCATCACTTTTCCCAGTCTACGTAGAGCCACCTCAACAGTGAGATTGCTCCAGGCCCTGGGTACCTGGATGAACCCATGTCCTGAGAAAGTGCCCTCAGTGAATGCATTTTTCTTTACCCAGCCTGACATTTTGGCCCCTTGATGAAACACCATCAAAATCCAACCCAGAGGTGCTGCTCATGTTCCTACACCTACATGCTGGTTAGTTCTTGCAAAGCTCCCGAGTGTTGCGGACAAAATGACACAAAGGACAAGACACACACAAAAGACAGACACAGACACAACTCCGGCCGGAGGAACAATTCTACGCAAGCCCCTCTTGCGGCTTATTTTATACCCCGGTAACTGGATACAAACTGAAATCTACAAGATGCATTCCTTTACCAATTAAGGGTAAGTAGCCAAACACATTTCAAGGACGGGGGGAGCAAAGGGAGGAAGTGACCACAACATGTTTACTAAGAGGCCTGCCCACAACTCCAGCCTTCTCCTTACTTCTAAGGAGGGCATGTTCCCTCGTTTGCGAGCGGACCATTAAACTTGGATATCATGTGCAAGCCTCCTGGCAGAGCACCCCGTTTGCAGGCATGCTTTGCCCAGGCAGGGAGCCCCGTGTGCAGGCACATCCCCGCGTCCCTAGCCACGCTTTCTTGTGGTCACTGTCGAGCTCATACACCTGAGTGGATACCACTTGGGTCCTAGGGGTGAGACTTCTGCATCACCTTTCAGCACAGGAAGCGTTAATCATTATGAGATCAGGGCAAGCCTCCTCTGCTTCTCTGAAAGGCCCTGAAGGGCGTCTATTGGGATAAAAATCTGGGTTTCAAGATCTTAGTTTTTCTTCACCAGGACCCTGAGTTTTACATCACAGGTCTGCTGTGGCTGAGTGTCCACACCTCTCTGGAGTTCTGTGACTCTCACAATTATGTCTTCAGATGCCATTCAACTCGATCTGCCTTTCTTCTACAGGACACGAATTCCTCCATAAGATATGGCAGAGGGTCTCACGTTATCCACTAACTGCCTGTTAACTGTTTTCAGATTCTCATTACCTTTCTGTGAAGCATCAATACAGCTTAGCAGTAACCTGCTAACTCCACTGGGTCTGTAGGCACCACCCTCCCCATTGTTTTTCATAGGATCTAACAGCACACATGGCATAGCCTTCTCCCAACCAGCACATTTTCTCAGGTCACTGCCAGAAAAATCTGTAGCAGTTTAGTTGCCATTTGTGTCCCACTTACCAGCCTGGATGGTGTCCTTGTGGCTTGTCAGGCAGGGGGTGAGTTAGTCCCAGACCCCCATCCTTTTACCTGCATTGTCGGGCCATTCCTGACATGACTTGTGTAGTGTCCTGTGAGGAGCAGACACCAGTATGGTATTATAATGTGAGGAATTTGCTAGCAAAAGCCCTTGTGCAAAAAAATGGGGAAGGAGCCAGAAAGGCTGGGAGAACATCAAATCTTGATGCAAGTCTGAATTTGAGGGAAGGAGAGAGAGAAGGAAGGTTGGCTGGAAGCGTTCTAGACACATGTGGAGTAAGGCAAGTTCATCAGGGTGTCAGGGAGCCCTGGAGCCTAGGTCAGCTTCCAGAAGAGGAAGAGTCTTGTCTTAGTTTCCTTGCTATTTGCAAGCATTGGCTGAAAGAGTTCCACAGGAAGTGTCATCTCAGAGCAAATAGGGGATCAGATCTGAGTACACAGAGCCAGGGCCCTGGGTCAGTTACTCTTCCTCAAGCTGAGGGTTAGGTATGTGTGTTCTTACTGCCACTGCAATAGTCTGGTTGAGAACAAAGATTGATGATAAAAACAATAAAAGGAGAACACTGGACCAATACCTGTAAGTAGACAAGAAGGGGTGAGATGAAGGGCCCCAGCAGAGGATTGGCTCTGGCTGCCCCAACCATGAATGGGTAACCTGTGCTACGGGACTGGAGAGCCCATTGGGCAGGTTCAGATGCCGGCATATGAGTAGATGGTGTAGAAATCTGTAAATACTGTCCTCCAGTGTGTTCAGTTTGTTCAGAGAAGTAGGATACAGGATATTAGGAGAAATGAGAATGAGGAGGGGAGTTGGGTTTAATGAGGCCCCCCGTACACCCAGCCCAGAGGTGCAAGGACCATGGGAAAGAATCACCCCTTGGGAGAGGACTGCACAGGCAGCTGTTTCTTCAAGGAGGCCTGGTTTCTGTCAGAGCTGTGACATGAGGGAACATCCTGAGACAACTCTGGATACTTGCTGATCATGTTCTGGGTATTCCAGGGGGTGCAGTGCAAGGTTTTGGAGCAGGAAGGGGGTGTGAGAGGAGGCACAGTAGAGGTGTGCAGAGCCTTGTGAAAGAGAGTGTAGAATGTCTGGGGAGCATGCGTGACTGGTACAAATGAGGAAAAAGACTTAATGAGATTAGTCCTGGTGGATTCCAGGCAGGTCGTGGTGGTGAGTGTGTGAGAAATGACTGGGGGAGGCACAAGGGTTTGGGGCTCTCACTTGGGCTCTGTCAATGGGACAAGGAGGTTTGGAATGGTTGGGTCTTAGTTCCAATGTGTGGACCTATTATCCCCCCCACACCCCCAGATAATCGGGAGCAATCCCTGGGATAGACTGGGTGTTAAATGAAGTGGGTGGGTTCACTCTTGACCCTTGTAGGGGAGGAATGGACTCACATCAGGTGTCAGTTGGGCCTCACATGCCTTGGGAGAGAGAGTTCTGGGGTACTAGGTTGTGGCTTAACCACAGGGACCCCTTTTACACTTTCTGGCAGGAGTTTTAGGGAAGTTGTCATCTTAGTCCTATAGCCCTGGTGTGCACGTTTACACTGTAGAGTACTATATAGACTTTGAGATGCAATTTCCAAATAAGAAATAAGTTTTGTTTAACCGAATTTTGAAATGTATAGAAATAGGAGTTCAAAGAAGTGTTTCTACTTTCCAGTTTTCCCTGTATTATCATTAAGGGGCTGGAGAAGGAGGTGCATAGGGACATAGAAACCTCAACAATGGCACAGGGCTCCTGAGCTCTCCTCTCCTGCAATCCTGCCTCACCCCTGAGCCCGACCCCTGTGGTGTCCAGCGTTGCTCAGAAACTTCTTCCTCTCCCTACTGACGCCCAGGCTTCTGCTCAGACATCTCTGCCTGACTTCCAGTCCAGACCCCACTCAGGCTTCTCAGTCCGAATCCACCTGAGAGCAGAGCAGTGGGGGGGGGGGTCCTATTACCTTCCATCAGATGTGTGGCCACAGGACTAAGGAGAGAAGACCCAGGTGCCCTTTCTCCTCAGCCAGGCCCTTCCTAGGGTCTCCTTTAGCTCCCAGCACCTGGACATGGGCTCGGACACCAGCGGGCACCATCATCCCAGATGATGTTGAAGGTGTGAGGTTCTTTCCAAAAGCCACACTGATACAACCTGTGTCACCCTACAGACAGATGGATAAGGAAGATGTGTGGTATATACGTACATATATAAATACACACGAGAGAATATTATGCAGCCACAAAAGGGATGAGATCTTGCCACTGGTGACAACATGGACAAATAGGGTAGTGTGTATGCTAAGTGAAATAAGTCAGACTGAGAAAGACAAATACCATATGATTTCACTCCTATGTGAAATCTAAAAAAACAATACAAATGAATAAAGAAAGAAACAGAAGAATCAGACCTATAAATACAGAGAACAAACTGATGATTGCCAGAGGGAAGGGGGTTGGGAGGTTAGGAAAAATGGATGAAGGGAGTGGGAGACACAGGCTCCAATAATGGAAGGAATAGGTCATAGGAAAAAGAGGCACAGCACAGGAAATGTCGTCAGCATACTGTAACACCATTATGTGGTGACACATGGCAGCTACACTGTGGTGAGCACAGGATGGTGTAGACAGAATGTGAGTCACTGTGTTGTACACCTAATGTAATGAAATTAATGTAATCTTGTATCAACTATATTCAACTTTGAAACATTTTTTATTTTATTTTATTTTTTTTTAACATTCTTTTTTTTTTTTTTTTTTTTTTTATTTCTAGGAGACAGAGAGAGAGACAGCGTGAGCAGGGAGGGTCAGAGAGAGAGGGAGTCACAGACTGAAACAGGCTCCAGGCTCTGAGCTGGCAGTCAGCACAGAGCCCGACGCGGGGCTCGAACCCACGAACCGCGAGATCATGACCTAAGCGAAAGTCGGCCGCTTA
Organism: Proteles cristata cristata; assembly: GCA_017311185.1. Classification (NCBI taxonomy): domain Eukaryota; kingdom Metazoa; phylum Chordata; class Mammalia; order Carnivora; family Hyaenidae; genus Proteles; species Proteles cristata. The sequence goes on along the minus strand of JAESUZ010003765.1, from coordinate 156,047 downwards.
ACCGACTAAGCCACCCAGGCGCCCCTTGAAACATTTTTTAAAAGAAATTTTAAATCATCTAGCATCTTGCAAAAATAAGGAAATTAATTAGAAAGAATAAACTGTAAAAATACCAATTTTTATTAATAGGTCGTGGATATTCAGTTACTTTTTACATTCTGTGAAAAACTTCTCTTTTTTTAATTTTTAAAAATCCTTTATTTATTATTGTGACAGAAACAGAGCACGAGTGGGGAAGGGACAGAGAGAGGGAGACACAGAATTCAAAGTAGGCTCCTGGCTCTGAGCTGTCAGCACAGAGCCTGATGTGGGGCTCAAACTCACGAGCTGTGAGATTGTTACCTAAGCCAAAGTCGACTGCCCAACGGACTGAGCCACCCAGCCGCCCCTGAAAAACTTCTCTTAATTGCATAACTTTAAAAAACTACACATTTTGTGAAGTAAAATAGTTTAACAATCAAAAACCAACAATTAATGAAGGAGGAAAAGTCACACTGAAATAATAAGTGTACATGAAAAAATTAGAGAACCTAGATGAAATAGACAAATTTGTAAGAATAGACAACCTATAAGGACTTAATCATGGAGAAACCTAACAAGACCCATAACTAGTAAGAAGATTGAATCAGTAATCAAAACACAAAGACACTTCCTGGATCAGATGGCTTCACTGGAGAATTCTACCAAATATTTCAGGAAGAATAAACACCACTCTCCCCAAAGTCTTCCAAAATTGAAAAGGGGGGAACACTTCCTGACTTGTCTATGTTGCCAGCATTACCAAGATCCTCAGTGCAGACAAAGACACTACAAGAAAAGAAAACCACCTTCACTGCCCTTGGACCCAGGCTCCACAGCACAGTATGTGAGTCCCAAGCTTACAGATACCAACCCTGAATCCTGCTCTAAAATAACCGGACCCCAAACTCAGTAATTTACAGATACCACCAATGCATGCATTTTTCATTTTAATGTTTGAAAAAATTTTGACAATACAAGAGTTGGGTGTTTAGAAGAGGTGGTGACATGAAAGAGGGAAACCATAGGGTGAAGGTTGGGGGTTGCCAGGGCAGGTGGCAGTAGTGCCTCCTTCACCCCCATGCCTGCTGTCATCTCCTGAAGAGGGACACACTGTTACCTGTTGGGAGCCATTCTGAACTCACTAGTTGAGAATACTCCTTGTGAGATTAAGGCAGGCTTGCAAGGTCTCCTGCAATCGGGTGGTGACTGATAGCTGCCCCTTTTCTTATCATTTCTGCTTGAGCACCGTACCCCGGAGTGCTTTGTTGATTGAGATCAGAAATGGCTTGTCCCCTTGTTTCATCCCTGGTATGATGATTGCATCTGGTTAGGGACTTGTTGTGATATGGAGAGACATTAATGTGAAGTAGCCTGGAAATCATGATTAGAACTAAGTAATTGATAACTTCAAAAGGTCAGATCCCGCCCTTCATTTAACAATTAATAAAATATTCCCATATAGAGTAACACGCTATTCCTGGGCATGGATGATGTTGTGGGACTATGGGCCCTGTGGCTAATGCTAAAAATATCTTCTTCTTTTGAGGTTGTATGAGCAGACATTGTGTCTCCTGCCGATCCTGTTTTCCTCGAAATGATCCTGTTTTCCTCAATACTTCCCTTGAGCTATAAACAGGCTAATGACCCTTACTCATAAAAGATTGACCTTTATGTAACAATTCTGTTTGCTTCTTGGTAAAAGGTTTTTCTCAAGGCTGTGCTGGAAACATTGTATACTAAGGCAATGCCACTTTTCTTGTTCCCTGTACCTTCACATATAAATAAAGTTGAGAACCCAGAGTGAGTAGAGATGCCTGCCTGGTGATTAGAAAGAATCTCAGGGCTCTCTCATTACTCTCTTGTCGACACTGTTCATCCTTCAGGAAACCCTGGACTGGCTGAAGCTGGACTCTAGCAGTTACCTTTCAATATGATAGGTGCATCCTCTCCCATGGCTGCAACTGGAGAGAAAAGATGCACAGTTACAATAAGGCATGGTAAGTCTAAGTGAGATTGGCAGAAACAAAGACCCCTATATATGCAGGAGTTTGTGTGGGGTGTGGGGTCAGAGGAGAGACGGGGGTGCAAAAAAAATAATGGATTGAGAGAGGAAAGGGATCCCACATAGAAATAAACAAAACACCCCAACATGCTACAAGATCCGGACATAAACGTGTCAGGCACCCATTAGGCATCAGGCACCATTACCTGCACTACAGGGTTCAAGACAAACTCACCGAGGAACAAGGAGACTGAAGAGTTGGAGGAACCAGTTTCTTGAGGTCAATACTCACTGGAGGAGGAAATGTCCATCTCATCAGGTAGCTCACTACCACTGACCTCAGTGTGACCCTGCACGTCACTGAGGATCTTGGCAGTATTTTCATCTGATACAAATGTGATGGCCAAGCCCTTGTGGCCAAACTGGCCTGCTCAGGCTTCCTGGAAGTAGACAGAGGGTGGCACTGGGAAGACCCCAAAGTAGGAAGACACTCAAAAGGAGAGATGAGGATGTAAGGTATGAAGGCATAGGAAATCAGGGGGATGGGAGGGGACACTGTTGCCCATGTAGGTGTGCAGCTTACCGGATGAAGGTAGGTGTGGGATTCCTCAGGCAGGGGGTAGTTTGATGGCAGTGTTCACCTGCTCAATGTCCATGCCTCAGCCACACAGGTTAGCAGCCACAAGAATTCATCATTGAAGATATACTTATTATTTATTTATTTATTTATTTTTATTTTTGAGAGTCAGAGAGAGACAGCACAAACTGGGGAGGGACACAGAGAGAGAGAGAGAGAGAGAGAGAGAGAGAGAGAGGGAGATACAGAATCCAAAGACAGGCGACAGGCTCTGAGCTAGCTGTCAGCAAAGAGCCTGAGCGGGGCTTGAACCCACGAATCGTGAGATCATGACCTGAGCTGAAGTCGGAGCTCAACTGACTGAGCCACCTAGGTGCCCCGTGAAGATATTTAAACTACTGTTATCAAGAAAGTCTGTATCAGAAAAGAAATTAGAAAAATATTTAAAAATTTTTTTTAAATATTTTTATTTATTTCTAGGAGAGAGAGAGAGACAGCATGAGCAGAGGAGGGTCAGAGAGAGAGGGAGTCACAGACTGAAACAGGCTTCAGGCTCTGAGGTGGCAGTCAGCACAGAGCCCGACGCGGGGCTCAAACCCACGAACCGCGAGATCATGACCTAAGTGAAAGTCTGACGCTTAACTGACTAAGCCACCCAGGCGCCCCAAGAAATTAGAAAAATATTGACAGTCTTTTCTCTCAGGTAACTCATTTCCCCTCAAAGACACAAAACATCTTACCATCTCTGACTCACCTCTCCCCCTGAGGCATCCCATGGTGGATGGCAATGGCTGGAAGGTTTTGCTCCACCAGGACCTGAGCCAGGGTAGTGCAATGCTGCACAGACTTTACAGAGATCTCTGCCTGTATGTGGAAAGTAGGGGGATGTGGGCCCAGGGGTGTGTGTGTGGAGGGGAGAGAGACAATGTGCCAGAGTCAGGGATTTCAGGAAGTACACCCTCTACATGAATCCCTCTATGTCCCTCTTACTCTCCACTACATGGTAACTTTTTTGCTCTTTTTTCTCGTTCTTTCTCTCCTTTGGTTCTGATTTTCCTGAGCAGATTGGCCTCTGAGAAGATACAGAGAACAGCAACCAAATTTGGCAGACATGTTAGGAGACAGGAATGAGGTACTCCATGAAAAAGGGCTAAATACTGGAACTAGGCTCTGGAACAACCATGAACAATATCCCTGTTATGAAATATTAAACCTAAGGTCTACTCTAATCCTGAGAGTGTAAATAATTTCCACAGTCAGTAAGCTGAGAGAATTCTTCTCAGGGAGTGATACAAGAAAAAAATAAACTAGTTTAAGAACTCTAACACAGCCAATGTAGGTTGGGATTTTTAAGAATTTAAATCCTTGGAGGGCACCTGGGTGGCTCAGTCGTTAAGCATCTGACTTCGGCTTGGGTCATGATCATATGGTTCATGTGTTTGAGTCCCACATTGGGAGGGTTCGAGCCCTGCTTCAGATGAGCTTTGGCCCACTTTGGGTGAGCTCTGCTTCTCTTTCTATCTCTCCCTCTGCCTCTCTTGGGAATCTCTCTCACACTCTCTCTGCCCTACATGCACTCGTACCCAATCTCTCTTTCCCTCTCAAAAAATAAGTAAAATAAAATAAAAATTAAAGAATTTAAACCCTTTGAAGTTTTTATATTTTGAGGTTTGCTTTATCTATTGAAATTTTAATTTATTGAATATCTGACCATGCCAGCCATGGAACATTATAGCAGCCCCCACCTCCCTCATGGTCAGCCCCTTGGTATCCATCAGGGACATAACTACTTTGGCCAAAGAACTCATTTAGGTTAATCATCATCATTCACAGTTTCTATATTTGCAAAACTGCCTATTTGCTAAAAATTGTATTAACCCCAAAATCAATACTCATGGTAGTTCACCTTCATTCAGGAACATGCCCAGAGCAGCAAAATATCTAGTCACCTGACATACACGTTCCCAGCTGAGGTCACACTTTTTTGTGATACTTGGGAAAGTACTTCTCAAACTTAAAAAGTTGCAAAGACACTTTCAATGCCAGAACACAAAATTTATGGCTTTACTTTATCTAATGAAACACGAAGTATAGAGCTGGGATAATCAGCACAAAATTGTCACACGATGAAGAAAGAGATAAATATACAAAATAATTCAACTAAAAGTGACTTGACTATTGACTATTCATGAAGGAAAAAATGAATTAGAACATTTCTTCACAGCATACACGTGCAAAAACAAATTAAAATCTATATATTTCAGAAAAGAAATTACAGAAAATACCTTTATGACTATGATATGAAAGAATTTGCTAAAAAGAACACAGAAGACATTTGCAATAGAGACAAAATTCCTATATGTTATTAGCTTAAAACTAATAACACTGTTCATCAAAAGACATCATTAAAGAACCTGATAAAACAAACCACACATTAGGAGAAATTATTTGCCACACATGTTAGCATCAAGGACTAGTACACAGAATACGTCAACACTGCTGAGATCAGTGAGCACAACACAGACTACTTAGTGAATAGATGACCTAACGCTTCCCATTTGCCACACTCAAATGGAAGCCAGAAGGCAAGGGAACATTTCGAGATACAGGAGTCTGTTCCATAAGTGGCCAGTAACACTGTGAGCATGGGAAAGTGGAGGAATGGGAAAGTTACAAAGAAGAAATCTAATAAACGTGGATATGGAAATGTGGTTTATCTTCTTCACTGAGGGAAATGCAGATTATCACCATGATAACAGCATGAATGCACCTGACAACATGCTGTGTGGAAGAACTCAGTCACAAAGGACCATGTGTTATATGAATCCAGTATTAATAAATGTCTATAATAGGCAAATCTACAGAGACAGAAAGTAGATTCGTGGTTGCCTAGGACTGAGGGAAAGGAGATGGGAGAAAAGGGGGGTGGCTGCTAATGAGAACGAGGTTTCTTTTAGGGGTGATGAAAATGTTCTAAAATTGGTTGTGATAGTTGCACAACTCTGTGAATATACTAAAATGACTCAATTGTGCACTTAAATCAGTGATTGGTATATGAATCAGATCTTAGTAAAGCTGTAATAAAAAACCCATAATGAGATATATGTTCAATTCACTAGAATCTCTAAGTCACACTGACTGACTGTGAAGAAGTGGTGTCAGGGCAGATGGTGGACAGGAGGCACCAGTAATCTGCATCTCCGCCTGGACAACAGGTGCACTGATGGAACTGTCTGATAGAACTATTTCAGAAAGCTAGAGTTTATTGAAGGCTTGCAACTTGCAGAGGGAAGGCTTGAATGGTAAATTACAGTTGATTTCAGTCATTTTCAGCCTGGCATCATAGATGAGGCTACCATCCCCTGACCTCCTGGCCTGTTACAAATACCCGGAGTGATTCCTACAGCAATTTGAACACAGCATGTAGAAGCCAAGGTGAGTCATTAGGACAGTGTCCTCCAAACATCAGAATAAGTGTTCTGATGGTTGCTTGCTGCTTTTGGGTAAGGGGATGCAGCAAAGATGTAAGCAACCATGTTTGCAGTTCCCACCACCAATATGACAAGCCCTTTATCCTCTGGTTGAAGTAACTTTGAGGATATTTAACAACCTGGGGGCTATCCCCCACTTTGTTTTCCCTTTTTTCCATTTTGGGAGGAAAGCATATAAGGACTAGAACATCGAAAAGCAACTGCAAGTACAGGGACATTCAAGTTACATGTGCCCAGGGAAGGGTGCAGGCTCATAAATGATTCGAGACGTTCTTTTTTCTTCCAGCTTCTCTGATTTTTTTATTTTACTTATTTATTTAGTTTTAGTTTTCTAATTTACAACCAAGTTAGCTAGCATATAGTGCAACAATGATTTCAGGGGTAGAATACAGTGATTCACCCCCTAATATAACACCCAGTGCTCATCCCAACAAGTGTCCTTCTTAATTCCCCTTGCCCATTTATCCCATCCCTCCAACCACAACCCCTCCAGCAACCCTGAGTTTGTTCTCTATATTTAAGAGTCTCATGTTTGGTCCACCTCCCTGTTTTTATATTATTTTTGCTTTCCTTCTATTATGTTCATTTGTTTTGTATCGTAAGTTTCACATATGAGTGAAGTCATATTTGTCTTTCTCTGACCGACTAATCTTGCTTAGCATACTACATTCTAGTTCCATTCACATTGCTGCAAATGGCAAGATTTCATTCTTTTTGATTGCCAAGTAATACTCCATTGTATATATATACCACATCTTCTTTATTCATTCATCTATAGATGGACATTTGGACTCACTCCATACTTTGACTATTGTCGATAGTGCTGCTCTAAACATTGGGGTGCTTGTGCCCCTTTGAAACAGTACACCTGTATCTTTTTGATAAATAACTAGTAGTGCAGTTGCTGGATTGTAGGGTATTTTTACTTTTAATTTTTGAGGAGCTTTCATACTGTTTTCCAGAGTGGCTGCACCACTTTGCATTCCCACCAGCAATGCAAAAGGGTTCCTCTTTCTCCACATCCTCATCATCATCTGTCATTGCCTGAGTTGTTAGTTTTAGCCATTCTGACTGGTGTGAGGTGGTATCTCATTGTGGTTTTGATTTTTATTTCTCTGATGATGAGTGATGTTGAGCATTTTTTCATGTGCTGTGTGCCATCTGGATGTCTTCTTTGGAAAAGTGTCTATTCAAGTAGTTTGCCCATTTCTTCACTGGATTATTTGTTTTTTGGGTGATCAGTTTGATAAGTTCTTTATAAGTTTTGGATACTAGCCCTTTATCTGATATGTCATTTGCAAATACCTTCTCCCATTCTGTCAATTGCCTTTTAGTTTTGCTGATTGCTTCCTTCACCATGCAAAAGCTTTTTATTTTGATGAGGTCTCAATAGTTCATTTTTGCTTTTGTTTCTCTTACCTCTGGAGACATGTTGAGTGAGAAGTTGTGAGTGAGGTCAAAGACATATTGAGTGAGAAGTTGCCTGCTTTCTCCTCTAGGATTTTGATGGCTTCCTTTCTTACATTTAGGTCTTTCATCTGTTTTGAATTTATTTTTTGTGTATGGTGTAAGAAAGTGGTCCATGTTCATTTTTCAGCATGTTGCTGTCCAGTATTCCCAGCACCGTTTGCTGAAGAGACATCTTTATTCCATTGGGTATTCTTTTCCCATACATTTGTGGGTCTATTTCTGGGTTCTCTATTCTGTTCCATTGATCTAAGTGTCTGTTTTTGTGCCAGTACCATACTGCCTTAATGATTACAGCTTTGTAGTATGCCTTGAAGTCCGGGATTATGATGCCTGCAGCTTTGGTTTTCTTTTTCAGGGTTGCTTTGGCCATTTGGGGTCTTTTCTGGTTCCATACAAATTTAGGATTGTTCATCCTAGCTCTGTGAAGAATCCTGGTGTTATTTTAATAGAGAATGCATTGAATATGTAGATTGTGTAGATTCTGTTGGGTAGTATTGACGTTTTAACGATATTTGTTCTTCCAGTTCAGGAGCGTGGAATATTTTTCCATATTTTTGTGTCTTTTTCAATTTCTTTCATAAACTTTCTATAGTTTTCAGGGTATAGACTTTTCACCTCTTTGGTTATGTTTATTCCTAGGTATTTTGTGGGTTTTGGTGCAATTATAAATGGGATCGATTCCTGATTTCCTGTTCAGCTGTTCCATTATTGGTGTATAGAAATGCAAGCAATTTCTGTGAATTCATTTTATATCCTGTGACTTTGCTAAATTCATGAATCAGTTATGGCAACTAGCAGCTCTATTCCATTTTGGTGGAATCTTTTGGGTTTTCCATATGGAGTATCATGTCATCTGCAAAGAGTGAAAGTTTGACTTTCTTTTTGCCAGTTTGGATGTCTTTTATTTCTTTGTGTTTTCTAATTGCTGAGACTAGGACTTCCAATACTATGTTGAATGACAGTGGTGAGAATCGACATCCCTGTTGTGTTCTGGACCTTAGGGTGAAAGCTCTCAGTTTTCCCCATTAAGGATGATATTAGCAGTGGGTCTTTCATATATGGCTTTTGTGACCTTTGGGTATGATCCTTCTATCTCTAGTTTCTTGAGGGTTTTTTATCATGAAAGAATGCTGTATTTTGTCAAATGCTTTCTCTGTGTCTATTAAGAGGATCATGTGGTTTTTGTCCTTTCATTTATTAATGTGATGTACCACATTGATTGATTTGTAGATATTGAACCAGTCTTGTAATCCAGGTATAAATCCCACTTGATCATGGTGAATAATTCTTTTAATACATTGTTGAATCCAGTTGGCTAGTATCTTTTTGAGAATTTTTGCATCTATTTTCATCAGGAAAATTGGTCTGTAGTTCTCCTCTTTAGTGGGGTCTTTGTCTGGTTTTGGTGTCAAGGTAATGCTGGCCTCATAGAATGAGTTTGGAAGTTTTCTTTCCTTTTTTTTTTTTTTTTTTTTTTTTTAATAGCTTCAAAAGAATAGGAACTAACTCTTCCTTAAATGTTTGGTAATATTCCCCCTGGAAAGTCATCTGGCCGTGGACTCTTGTTTTTAGGAGTTTTAAAATTACTAATTCATTTTCTTTACTGGTTATGGGTCTGTTTAAAAGTTCTATTTCTTTCTGTTTCAGTTTTGGTAGCTTATGTGTTTCTAGAAATTTATCCATTTCTTCCACATCGCCCAATTTATTGGCATATAATTGCTCATAATATTATCTTATTATTGTTTGTATTTCTGCAATGTTGGTTGAAATCTCTCCTCTTTTCATTCTTGATTTTATTTACTTGGATCTTTTCCTGTTTCTTATTGATCATTCTGGCTAGGGATTTGTGAATTTTGTGAATTCGTTCAAAGAACCATCTCCTGGTTTCTTTGATCTGTTCTACTGTTGTTGTTATTGTTTTTTCGATAGCATTGATTTCCATTTTACTCTTTAATAGTTCCTGTCTTCTGCTGTTTTTGGGTTTTATTTGCTGTTCTTTTTCCAGCTCATTAGTGTGTAAGGTTAGATTGTGTATCCGAGACCTTTCTTCCTTCTTAAGGAAGGCCTGTATTGCTATATACTTCCCTGTTATGACCACCTTTGCTGTAGTCCAGAGGTTTTGGGCTGTTGTGTTATCATTTTCATTCCTTTCCTGTACTTTTTAATTTCCTCGTTAACCCATTCATTCCTTAGTAAGATATTCTTTAATCTCCAAGTATTCATTGTCTTTCCAAATATTTTCTTGTGCTTGATTTCGAGTTTCATAGCATTGTGGTCTGAAAATATGCAAGATAGTTTCTCAGTCTTTTTGAGTTTGTGATCCAGTATGTGATCTATTCTGAAGAATGTTCCATGTGTACGAGAAGTATTCTGCTGCTTTTAGGATAAAATGTTCTGAATACATCCATTAAGTCCATCTGGTCCAGTGTGCCATTCAAAGTCATTGTTACCATGTTGATTTTCTGCCTTGATGACATCTAAATTACTCTAAGTGGGGTGTTAAGCCCCCTACTATTATGGTATTATTATCAATGAGTTTTTGTTTATGATTAATTGATTTATATAATTGGCTTTTCCACATTGGGGGCATAAATGTTTACATGTGTTAGATTTCTTGGTGGATAGATCGCTTAATTATGATATAATGCCCTTATTCAACTTTTATTACAGTCTTTATTTTAAAATCTAAATGGTCTGATATAAGTATGGCTACTCTGGCTTTTTTTGGCTATCATTAGCATGATAGATAGTTCTCCATCTCTTTCAATCTAAAGGTGTCTTTAGGTCTAAAATGGGTCTCTTGTAGACAGCATATAGACGAATCTTGTTTCTTAACCATTCTGTTACTTTATGTATTTTGATTGGAGTGTTTAGTCCACTGATATTTAGAGTGGTGGTGTTCTCTGGTCCTTTCTAATCTTTCCTGATTTTGGTCTTTTTGTTCATTTGTTTTGTCTTTTCTCCTCACAGAGAGTCCGCCTTAGAATTTCTTGCAAAACTGATTTAGTGGTCACAAACTCATTTAGTTTTGTTTGTCTGGGAAACTCTTTACTTCTTCTTCCATGTTGAATGACATAGTTGCTGAATAAAGAATTCTTGGCCGCATATTTTTCCCAGTCAGCACGTTGAATATATCTTGTCACTTCTTTCTTGCCTTCCAAGTTTCTGTGCATAGGTCTGTTGAGAAACTAATCTGTCTTCCCTTATAGGTTAAGGACTTTTATTCCCTTGCTACTTTCATAATTCTTTTCTTGTCTGTGTATTTTGACTATGATATGCCTTGTTGACGGTCAGTTTTTGTTGAGACTAATAGGAATCCTCTGTGCTTCTTGGATTTTGATGTCTGTGTCTTTTCCCTGGTTAGAAAAGTTTTCCGCTATGATTTGCTTCCATAAACCTTCTACCCCTCTTTCTCTCTTTCATTTTCTGGGGCTCTTATGATTCAGATGTTATTACCTTTTAGTGAGTCACTCAGTACTATAAATCTTTTTTAAGTATATTTTTAAATTAAAAATTTAAATGTTTATTTAATTTGGGAGAGAGACAGAGACAGAGTATGAGTGGGGGAGGGGTAGAGAGAGAGGGAGACACAGAATCTTAAGCAGGTTCCAGGTTCCAAGCTGTCAGCGCAGAGCCTGATGCAGGGCTTGAGTTCACAGACTGAGATCATGACCTGAACTGAACTTGGACGCTCAACTTACTGAGCCACCCAGGTGCCCCTATTTTTAAAAATATTTAATGTTTATTTAATTTTGAGAGAGGGGCAGACACAGAGAGGAAGACACAGAATCTGAAGCAGGCTTCTGGCCGTGGGGAGCCTGACACAGGGCTCATATTCCTGAACTGGGAGATCATGACCTGAGCCGAAGCCAGACGCTCAACTGATTGAGCCACCTTGGCACCTCTGAGTACTCTAATTCTTATATCATGCTCTTTTGCCTTAGTCTCCCTTTTTGTTCTGCTTCATTATTTTCCATAATTTTGTCTTCCATACCATTATTCACTGCTCTGTTTCATCCATCCTTGTTGCCATGGCATCAATATGAGATTGCATCTCAGTTATAGTGTTTTTAATTTGGTTCTGACTAGAATTTACTTCTTTATCTCTGCAGAGAGGGATTCTATGCTTTTTTCAACTCCAGCTAGTATTCTTATTATTGTGATTCTAAATTCTAGTTCAGACATCTTGCTTTTATCTGTGTTAAGACCTTGGCTGTCATTTCTTCCTGTTCTTCCTTTTGGGTGAATTCCTTCATTTTGTCATTTCGGAGGAAGACAAAGAATTAATAAAATAAATAAAGAAAATTAAACAAATTAAAAACAACATAAAAAATCAAATAAAGGAAGCTAGATCTTAGGAATGTTTTGGTGTGGTTGTTGAAAGAAGCTTGATTGAATAGAGATAAATGGGAAAGAAACTAAAAGAAAAAAACCTTAAAAATTAAGAAAATTAAAATACAATAAAATAGAATAGACTGAATTGGAGAAGGTAAAATAGAATAAAAAATAAGTTTCCCCCCAAATATATAGTAAATAAATTTTAAATAATTTTATATAAAAACAGAAAATAAAAATAATTTTTTTCTCTTTCTGTATACATGAATAAAACAAAGAAAAGAAAAAAAAGAGAAAATAAAGGAAAACACAAAACCAACAACAAAAAGAAGAAATAGATGGACCAGAGAAGAGAATGAAATCTGAATGAACTTACATCCAGTTGCCCCTAGGAATCAAACTATGAAGCACTTTATAGTCTGTACACTAAGCAGGTGGAGAGACTTGTGGTCATTCTCTGGGGCTTGGCTGGTGCCGTTGGACAAGGCTTGGTGTAACAGCTTTCTTCTCCACTAGGTGTCGTTGCTTAGCTTACTGGGGTGGGTTGGGTGGTGAGTGTGCAGCACATGTATGCACATCATGGGAGAGGTGAAAATGGGGTCACCCAATTTCCCAGTCTCTAGCATCAGAACTCTGTGCTCCACCACACCGGGAATCAAGCACCCCTCCATTGTCTCTGGCTTCTATCTACTCCCTGTTTCTACACTGTCCATGTCCAAGCCATCAGTGTGCCAGGCAACACCTCGCTCCCTAATTTTAGCTCAAATAGGGCTCTGTTTCCAAACTCCTCTCTTTTGAGGGCCCTGCAGCTTGGAACTGTTCCTACCCTCTAGGGGAGGGTCTTGTGGAGCAATGGCCAGATGCTGGCTTGCCCCTTGGGAACATTCCTATGACCACACTGCTATAGAGACTCAGAGGTTATGACTGGATGCTGGCTTGCTCCATAATAATTTCATGTGATCTCATAGTGGCAGCATTTCAGGGATTATGGTAAATCACAACACACAACCTGCATTAGGTTTCACTGTACCTTGGTGTTTTTGTTCCAATACCAGCAATTGTGTTCTTTGGGGTCTGCTGGAATCTCTGCCGCTAAGTTGGGTTTTAAAAAAATTTTTTTTACGGATGGACCTTGAGGGTGTTATGCTGAGCGAAATAAGTCAGGCAGAGAAGGACAAATATCATGTTTGCACGTATAGGAGGATTAGGAGGAACTTGATGGAGGAACAGGGGGGAGAAGAAGGGGGGAAATAGTGGGGGAAAGGGAGAGAAGCAGACCATGAGAGACTCTTGAATGCTGACAAAAACTGAGGACTCATGGATGTGGGGGGGAGGGGGGGATGGGCATGGAGGAGGACACTTGTGGGGATGAGCACTGAGTGTTATGTGGAAACTAATTTGACAATAAACTATTTGTAAAATAAAATAAAATAAATAAAAGAAAACAAAAAGAAAATAAGAAAGAAAAATTTTTTAATGTTTTATTTATTTCTGAGAGAGAGAGAGAGAGAGAGAGAGAGAGAGAGAGAGAATGAGCAGGGAAGGGTCAGAGAGAGAGGGAGATATAGAATCTGAAGTAGGCTCCAGGCTCTGAGCTAGCTGTCAGCACAGAGCCCGATGTGGGGCTCGAATCCATGAACTGTGAGATCATGACCTGAGCCAAAGTGGGATGCTTAACTGACCGAGCCACCCAGGCGACCTTCTCTGCCTCTAAGTTGTATAGCCTCTACTAAATGCCCTCCTAGTAGGGTAGCAGGGGAATGACTTCTCCTCATTCTGGGAGGAGTGGCATTGAGATCTGAGTGGGGACCCCCACTCAGATCTCAATGCCAGATCCTGGGGATTCACCCTGCCCACCAGAGTACTGCCAGGTATTGGACTGCAGAATTTCTGATCCTGCTCTGTCCTGTTTATAGAGTTCAAATGATGCTGAAACCCTCTCCTTTCTTCTTTCTCCCTTTCTTGTTCAGGCAACTGTGAGTGTTTCCACTTTTTCTCTTTTTCTCCAGCTACTTTTGGGGGGAGTGCCTTGCCTTTACACTAGCCCCTTTCTCTGTCCTCTCTCTACAAATACCTTTCCCTACCTTCTGTGGCTTCTCTCTCCTACAGTTCACCTCACCATGCCATGTACCTACAGAGTTCTCTGGCTCAAGTTATGCAGATTGTTGTGTTAATCCTTAGATCAGTTTTCTAGGTGTACAAAATGATTTGATGTTGATTTAGCTGCATGTTAAGGAGGAGAGAAGAAGAGAAATTCCATGCTGCCCTGAATTCTTGGCCTCTCCCTGATCTGGGAGGTTCCTAAATTTACACCTTAGGTTAATTCCTTGCACAGACACACTCTACACAACAGGAAGACCAAAAAACAAAAGCAAAAACAATAACCATAAAAGTCCACAAACTCTGGGGAAGGAAAGAGTCTGATTTCTGTAGTTACCACATAAATTCAAATGTCCAGTTTTCAAAAAAATAAAACCCAAAAAACCCAAAAACCACAAGGCATACAAAGAAACAAGAAAGTATGACCCATTGAAAGGAAAAAATCAATCTTTGAGAAAGAACAGATGGCAAACCTACTAGACAAAGACGTTAAAGCAATCAAGCTGAAGTTAAGAGATGGAGACTTGGAGCTCCCAATGCTTGACTCTCCAGAAAAACAACAAAAGCAAAAAATTAAAATGTAAAAATATGACAATAAGCAAATAAATAAATAGGGTAGACTCTTGCTTCTATAATGTTTTGTTTTATTTTACTTTACTTTATTTTATTTTATTTTATTTTATTTTATTTTATTTTATTTTATTTTATTTTATTTTATTTTTGAGAGAGAGAGACAGACAGACCACAAGCAGAGAAGGGACAGGGACAGAGGGAGACACAGACTCCCAAGCAGGCTCCAGGCTTTGAGCTCTTAGCACAGAGCCTGACACGATGCTCAAATTCACGAATCTTGGAGATCACAACCTGAGCTGAAGTCAGGTGCTTAACTGACTGAGCCACACAGGCATCCCCATCCTTACTTCTATAAAAAAAATCAATGCAAAAATAAATAAATAATCACAAATTGATGACAATGGCTCTGGGAAAGCCCTGGACTATCAAAAGGAAAGAGAGGAACCTTGTGCAGCACAAAAATCAAAGATAGATGCATAGAAAAGCACAGGGAGCATTTTTTCCTGTGTCACTCCATATTTCAGTCTGGAGCAGCTCAGTACCAAGGAAAATGCCTCCTGAAGGATTTCACCTGCAGGGAGAAGAGAACATGAGCAGTGCAGCCATCCTGTTCCCTTGTACATCTGCATCTTTTGCTGCCAAGAACCCCTGCATCTTGACAATTGCTGAACCCAGCTGATAGAGATGTCCGGAGTCCCTGCCACTTCATCTCCTTCCCAGCACTGGAACTCTCACTGTGACGAGACCTGCCCCCAGTGTCCAAGTCCCTGCTGTGCTCCAATCTCTACGATTAGGACGTCACAAAACCTCACCATCTACAAGGACTAGAGATGCAGCTGCACTGTGCTCCACCCCTTGCTCTAGAATTGGAGGTTTGACCTACAAATACTAGGGCCACGCAGCTGCTATTCTACATCCCTCCCCGCTGAGTCCTGAATGGAAGCATTGACCTATATAGGTGCTCTGTGCACCTTATAGGGGCTTTGACCCACCATCACTATGGTAATGTTGCTACTGTGCTGTCTCCTGCTTACTGGGTCATGGGTCACAGCTTTGACCCACCATCACTGAGGTCATAGTGCTAATGTTCTGTGTCCCGCCTATGGGATCTAGTGAGGCTTTTACCCCCCATCACTGAGGTATGCCTTTCTGGGCCATGTCCTCTGAATCCCAGGCACTGCCATACCCTGTTAGTCCTGGGCCCCTGCCACTGCTGTGTCCTGCTCCCTCCCTAGATCTTGAGGCACTGCTGAAAGCCACAGAATATCTGGTTCTCTGGGTGATCTGCCCACGCCCAGACTTCAGACCCTGGTGCCATTGCCACAGAAAAATGGAGACTCCAGCTCCACTGCACTCTGAGTGCCAGCACACCAGACCTGGTACTGGGAGGAATCCCCTTGACTACAATTTCTCCCCACAGACAAGAAGAGGAGAGGACCCTAGCAACCTTCTACTGAGGACCCCAACAGCTCCAGTTTCCACTGCCATTACAGACAAGTGACAGCTTTGCCAACCAAGGACCCCACTTAGTCTTTGTAGACGTTGATCTCAGCTGATGGAGTCTGCAAGGCTGCATCCACCTAGACTGTGTTCTTGCACCACTTTCTCATGAAAGTTTTTCCCACTGTAGCTAAAACATGGAAAGAACTTAAGTGTCCATCAGTGGACTAATGGATCAAGAAGATGTGGTTTATCTATACTATGGAATACTACATGGCAATGAGAAACAATTAAATCTGGCCATGTGTAGCAACATGGATGGACCTTGAGGGTGTTATGCTGAGTGAAATAAGTCAGGCAGAGAAATATCATATGTTTGCACGTATAGGAGGATTAGGAGGAACTTGATGGAGGAACAAGGGGGAGAAGAAGGGCGGAAATGGTGGGGGAAAGGGAGAGAGGCAAACCATGAGAGACTCTTGAATGCTGACAAAAACTGAGGACTGATGGATGTGGGGGGGGAGGGGAGATGGGCATGGAGGAGGGCACTTGTGGGGAAGAGCACTGGGTGTTATATGGAAACCAATTTGACAATAAACTATTTGTAAAAAAAAAAAAAAAGAAAAAGAAAAAGAAATTTTTTCCCACTGAGGTCAGTCTGAAAAGACTGGAAGACATGACTACTCCTGCAATGCATGACACAAAGCCCCAAAACACTAAAAACCAGGGAGTAGGACACCACCAAAGGAACACAATCATTTTCCAGCATCTGATCCCAAAGGGATGGAGATCTGTGAGTTACCTGAAAAGGAATTCAAAATACTTATTTTAAGGAAGCTCAGCAAGATTGAAGATATTAACACAGAAACTTTACAGGCCATGAGAGCAGGTTTGCTATATTGAAAGTGCTCAAAGTAAAAATTGCTAAACAAGAATATTTTCCCCAGGAAAACTGTCTTTCAGAAATGAAGGGTATTGATCTCCACTAGACCTGCCTTACAAGAAATGCTAAATGGATATCTTCAAACATAGAGGAAAAGACACTAACTAATGACATGATAATGTATAGAAGTGTGAATTCAATGGTAAAAGGAAATATATACTCAAAGTCACAATACTCTAGTACTGTATGGTGGAGTGTAAATCATTTTAACTCTACTAAAAAGGTTAGAAGACAAAACTGTTAAAAATAACTATAGCTACAATACTTGATTAATGAGTACACCATAGCAAACCATGTAAATTGTTACATCAACAACATAAAATGTGGGTGGAGGAGTAAATGTGTAGAGGTTTTTTAATGCAATGAAGTTAAATTGATATCAGCTTAAGACAGAATGTGAAGACTGCAGGATGGAGTATGAAAGCCTCATGGTAACCACAGAGCAGAAACCTATAGTAGATACCACATGAGACAAAGAGAAAAGAACCAAAGCATCGTACTACAAAACATCATCGATTCACAATGGAAGGTAGAAAGGGAGGAAGAAAGCAACGAAGGAACTACAGAAAACAACTAAGAAAATAGTAGATTCTTACCTAACAACATTGATTCTAAGTGTGAAAGGGCTCAATTCTCCAATCAAAAGATATAGAGTGACTAAGAAGATTGACAAAATCCTGCTGCCTTCAAGTGACTCACTTTAGTTTTAAGGACACTCATAGGGGCACCTGGGTGGCTCAGTTGGTTAAGCATTCAACTTTGGCTCAGGTCATGATCTCACCACTTGTGAGTTTGAGCCCCATGTCAGGCTCTGTGCTGACAGCTCAGAGTCTGGAGACTGCTTCGGATTCTGTCCCCCTCTCTCTCTGCCTCTCCCCCACTCACACTCTTTCTCTCAAAAATGAATAAATGTTAAAAAAGTAAAAAAAAAAAAGTATACTCATAGACTCGGAGTAAAGGGATAGATAAAGTATTCCATGCAAGTGGAGAGCAAAAGAGTGTAGGAATAACTAAGATCACACAAAAGATATAAACAAAGAAGGGTCGTTATATAATGACAAAAGGGATCAATTCACCTGGAGGAGATAATAGTTGTAAATATGTATGCACCCAACATCAGATCACCTGCATATATTAAGCAATCATGAACAGACCTGAAGGTAAAAATAGACAACAATGAAAAAACAGTGGGACTTCAACATTCCACTTTCAACAATAGATAGATGATTCAGACATAAAATCATAAGGAAATATTATATTTGAACTCGGCTCTAACAGACACATACAGAATATTTAGTTTAACAAAAGCAGAATACACATTCTTCCCAACTGCGCACAGAACATTTTTCTGGATAGTTTATATTGTAGATCATGAAAGGAGTCTTGACATATTTAAGAACATTGAAATCATATCAGTATCTTTTCCAAACACAATAGTATAATACCAGAAATCAGTAGCAGTTACAAAACTGGAAAAGTAACAAATATTAAACAACACATATCTGAACAACCATGGCCAAATCAAAATCAAAAAAGAAATTAAAAAATATCTTGAAATACACAAAAATGGAAACAGCATATCAAATTTCATGAGATAAAGCAAAATTAGCACTTAAGAGGCAAGCTTATAGTAATAAATGTCCATGTTAAGAAATATCACAAATAGGGGTGTCTGGGTGGCTCAGTCAGTTAAGCGTCTGACTTCAGCTCATGTCATGATCTCACGGTTTGTGGATTCGAGCCCCGTGTCGGGCTCTGTGCTGACAGCCAGCTGAGAGCCTGGAGCCTGTTTCGGATTCTGAGTCTCCCTCTCTCTGACCCACCCCTGATCCCGCTGTCTCTCTCTCTCAGAAAGAAATAAAACATTAAAAATAAGTTTAAAAAAAGAAATATCACAAATAAACAACCTAACAATACACCTCAAGGAACTAGAAGAAGAAGAACAAACTAAGCCAAAGTTAGTAGAAGGATGAAAATAACAAATATCTGAATGGAAAAAAATGAAATAGCAACCAAAATCACATTAGAAAAGGTCAGTGAAATGAAGAGTTAGTTTTTTGAGAAGATAAACAAAATTGACAAACCGTTAGCTACACTGAAAAAAAAATGGAGGTGATTCAAATAAATAAAATTGTAAACAAAAATACAGAACTGATTCCACACAAGTACACAGGATCATAAGACTCCACTATGACAATATATGGCAACAAATTAGGTCACCTAGAAATACTAAAACATAGAAGTCAGAAAGACTGAATCATGAAAAAAAAGAGAGAATCTGAATAGACCAATTAATTACTAGTAGGAGATTGAATCAAGAAAAA
The DNA here is from genome assembly GCA_017311185.1 of Proteles cristata cristata. NCBI lineage: Eukaryota > Metazoa > Chordata > Mammalia > Carnivora > Hyaenidae > Proteles > Proteles cristata. The sequence continues at coordinate 136,771 of JAESUZ010003765.1, read as the reverse complement.
AAAAATCTCTCAATACAGGAAAGTCCCCGGGTGGCTTCACTGGTGAATTCTATCAAACATAAAGAAGAATCAATACCAATCTTTCTCAAACTCTTCTAAAATATTAAAGAGGAATACTTCCAAACTCATTTAATAAAGCCAACTTTACCCTGGTAGCAAAGCCGGACAAAGACACTACAAGAAAAGAAAATTATAGTCAATACAACAGATGAATAAAGATGTAAAAATCCTCAACAAAATGCCAGCAATACAAATTCAAAAGCTTTTAAAAGGAACATATACCATCAAGTGGAGTTTATGCCTGGGGTGATGGAAAGTCTCAGTGACTTGAATATAGAAGGAATGTACCTGGACATAATAAAGGCCATAACTCCAAGCCCACAGCTAGCATCATCTCAATGGTGAAAACCAAAGATCTTTGCCCCAAGATCACAAAAAAGACAAGGATGCTCACACTCATTGCTTCTATTCAACATCATACCAGAAGTCCTAACCAAAGCACATAAGTGAGGAGAAGAAATAAAAGGCATCCAAACTGGAAAAGAAGAAGTGAAATTGTCTCTGTTTTGCAGATGATATAAGTTTTTTCTTTCAAGATTTACTCTCCTAGCAATGTTCAAATATACAATGCAGTATTGTTAACTATAGTCACCATGCTGTACATGACATCCCCTCAGTTTCTTTTATAACTGGAAATTTGTACCTTTTGATCATCTTCACCTGTTTCACTCACCCTTTAACCCCCACCTCTGGCAACCACAGATCTATTCACTGTATTCATGAGCACAATGTTTTGTTTCTTTTTTGAGGGGTGTTGTTTGTTGTTGTTGCTCTTTTTAGGTTCCACATGTAAGTGAGATCATGTGGTATTCATATTTTGCTGTCTGACTTATTTTACTTAGCATGGTGTCCTCAGAGTCCCTCCATGTTGCAAATGACAAGATTTTGTTCTTTTACATGGCTGACTAATATTCCATTTTAGATTGTTTCCATATCAGGACTTTGATATAATCGTATATATAGAAGATCCTAAAGTCTCCCAACAAAAAACGTTAGTACTAATAACAAATTCAGAGAAGTTTTGGGATTTGAAATCAATACATAAGAATAAGTTATGTCTATATTCTAACAACAAAATATGTAAGAGAAATTCAAAAAGCAAACCATTTATAGTAGCATCAAAAAACAATAAATACTTAGTAATATATTTCACCATTGAAAGACATGCACACACAACAAACTAGAAGACTCTGATGAAAAACATTTAAGAGACAAATAAATGAAAAGATACCCAATGTTCGTGTATTGGAAGAATTAATACTGTTAAATTATCCATAGTGTCAAAGTGACCTCCAGATTCAATGCAGTCCCAAACGAAATTGCAATGGTAGCTTTCAAAGCAACAGAAAACACTATCCCCAAATTCATATGGAAGCAAAAAAGACCCTGAATAGCCAAAATAATGTTGAGAAAGAACAACACATCTGGGAGCATCACAGTTCCTGATTTCAAACTACGTAACAAAGCTGTAGCAATCAACAGAGTATTGGCATAAAATCAGGCGCATAGAGCAATGGAACACAACACAGAGCCCAGAAATAAACTCCCATATATGGTAAACTTATTTTTGTCAAGGGTACCACAATGGGAAACACAATGGGGAATGAATAGGCTCTTCAGTAAATGGTGATGGGAAATTGGATATCTGCATGCAAATGAATGACACTGCATTTATATCATACATGACTGACAAAAATTAACCTGAATGGATTAAAGACTTTCATGTAAGAAGTGAAACTATAATGGAAAAAAATAGGGAAAAATGTCCATGTCATTGGTATTAGCAATGATTGTGGGGATATGACATCAAAAAACACAGGGCACGAAAGCTAAAGTTAACAAGTGGGACTACATCAACTGAAAAGCTTCTACACAGCAAAGGAAACCACCAATAAAACGTAGAGGCAACTTACAGAATGGGAGAAAAATTTGCCACCCATTATCTGATAAAAGGTTAATATCCAAAATATATAAGTAACACATAGAAATCAAGAATATAAAAGCAATTCACAAAATTCACAAATAGCAGACCTGAATAGACATTTTTCAAAGAAGTCATACAAATTGTCAATAGGTGCATGAAAAGATACTTGATATCACCAATCGTCAGGAAAATGTCAATCTAAAACCCAATGAGATGTCATCTCACACCTGTTAGGATGGATATTATAAAAAAGACCAGGAACAAATGCTCATGAGTATGTGACGAAAAGGTAACCCTTGGCCACGGCTGGTGATATGGAAAACAGTATGGAATTCATGAAAAAAATTTTAAGTAGAACTACCACATGATCTAGCAATGCCACTCCAGGGTAAGTATCATAGGAAATGAAATATGAATCACTTTATTAAAAAACTTTTTAATTTTATTTATTTATTTTGAGAGAGTGTGTGTGTGAATGAGTGAGGAAAAGGCAGAGAAATAGGGAGAAAGAGTCTCAAGCAGGATCCACATTGTCAGCATGAAGCCTGACATGGGGCTCAAACCCACAAACTGAGATCATGACCTGATATGAAATCCAGAGTTGGACATCTAACTGACTGAGCCACCCATGTGCCCCAAAACATAATTTAAGTAAAACAGTTACAAAAGACAAAGAACACTGCATATTAATATGTATTTCAATAAAAGAGTATAGCATAATTATAAACATTTATATACCTGATAACATGTCCTTGAAATATATAAGGCAAAAACTTACAGACTGAAGGTGGAAACACAGTGCTAAGGGGGAAATTTATGGCTACAAATGCTTACACTAAAAATGAAGAAAGCATTTAGAAATAAACTGACACATCCATGGTCAATTAATCTACAACAGAGGAGGCAAAAATATCCAATGGGAAGAAGACAGTCTTTTCAATAAATGGTGCTGGGAAAGGGGAAGCCACATACAAGAGAATGAAACTGAACCACTTTCTCACACCACACACACACAAAAATAAACTCAAAATGGATTGAAGACCTAAATGTGAGAATTGAGACCATAAAGTTCCTAGAAGAAAATGTAGACAGTAATCTCTCTGACATCAGCCATAGAAACAAATTTCTGGGTAGGTCTCCTGTGGCAAGGGAAACAAAGTAAAATTAAGCAATAGGGACCACATAAAAATAAAAGGCTTTTGGACAGTGAAAGAAACCATCAATAAAACAAAAAGACCACCTACTGATGGGAGAAGATGATTGCAAATGATACATTGAATAAGAGGTTAATATCCAAAATATACAAGAATGTATACACCTCCAGACCGAAAAACTAAATAATCCAATTTAAAAATTGCAGAGAACAGGGCATCTGGGTGACTCAATAGGTTGAGTTTCTGACTTTTGCTCAGGTCATGAACCCCCTCAGATTTGAGCCCCACATTGGGCTGGCTGCTGTCAGTGCAGAGTTGGCTTCAGAGTCTCTGTTCTCCCCTCTCTCTGCCCCTCCCCAATTGCTCTCTCTCTCTCAAAAAAAATTTTTTTAATGGACAGGGGACATGAGAGACATTTTCTAAAGACTACAAGCAGATGGCCAACAGGTACATGAAAAGATGGTCAACATCACTCAACATCAGGCAAATGCAAATCAAAACCACAATGAGATGTCATCTTACACCTCTCAGAATGGCTAAAATCAAAAGAAATAGCAAGTGTTGGAGAGGATGTGGAGAAAAAGGAACCCTCATGCACTGTTGATGGAATGCACACTGGTGCAAACACTGTGGAAAACGGTATAGAGGTTTCTCAAAAAATTAAAAATAGAATTACCATATGATCCAGTAATTTCACAACTGGGTATTTATTCAAGGAAATGAAAACACCATTTTGAGAAAATATATGTACCCCCATGTTTATTGCAGCATTATGTACAATAGCCAATATACGGAAGCAGCTCAAGTGTCCATCCATAGATGAAAGGATAAAGAAGATCCAAATAGGCATTTTTTTTCAAAGAAGACATACAAATTGTCAATAAGTACTATATATATAAAAATACATAAATGCAGTCAAGAAAAAAATCTTGCCATTTGCACAACATGGATTGATCTAGAGGGCATAATGCTAAGGGAAAAAAGTTGGAAAAAGACAAACACTATTTGGAATTTAAGAAACAAAACAAAGGGGAAAAAGAAACAGAAAAACAGACTCTTAAATATGGAGAACAACTGACAGTTGCCAGTAGGGAGGTGGGGTGTGTGTGAAATAAGTGAAGGGGATTAGGAGAACTATTATAGTGATGAGGTGAGCACTGAGTAAAGCACATAATTGTTGAATCATACCCTTGAACACATATAACACTCTGAGTTAATTATACTTCAATTAGTAATATAATAAAGTTTTTTTTAAAAGAAGAAAGATCTCAAATCAACAACCAATCTCTAAACTTAATGATCTAGACACAGGACAAACAAGATGCAAAGTTACTAGAAAAAAGGAAGTAATATGAGAGCAGAGATAAATAAAACAAAGCATAGAAAAACAATCGAGACTTATTTCGCTCAGCATAACACCCTCAAGGTCCATCCATGTTGCTACACATGGCCATGATGGATGTCGGGGGGAGGGAGGGATGGGCATAGAGGAGGGCACTTATGGGGATGAGCACTGAGTGTTATGTGGAAACGAATTTGACAATAAACTATTTGTAAAAAAAAAAAAAAAAAAAAAAAAATCGAGAAAATCAATGAAACCAAAGGTTGGATCTTTGAAAGATCCATAGAACTGATAAACATTTAGCTGGATTGACCAAGACAAAGACACAAGACTAAAATTACTAAAATCAGAAATATATGTGGGAGACTTTACTACCTATGTTACAGAAATAAAAATGAACAATTGTGTACCATCAGGTTGGATTACCTAGAAGAAATGAACAAATGCCTACAAATGAAAAATCAGCCAAAGTGCATTATAAAGAAATGGAATAACTGAATAGAACAATAACTAGTAGGATATTGAATCAGTAATCAAATACCTCCTGACAAAAGAAAGCCGTGGATCTGATAGATTCACTGTGAATCCTACCATTTAAAGAACACCAATCCTTCTCAAACCCTACCTAAAAACTGAAGAGGAAAGAAAACTTCCAGTTTTATTCAAGGAGGCCAGTATTGTCCTAATTGCAAAGCCAGACAATACAATACAAGGAAACTACAGATTAATATTTTGTATGACTATTCACATAAGTATCTTTAGCAAAATACTAGCAAACTGAATTCAGCAACATCACCACGATAAACTGGGATGTATTTTTGGAATGCAAATATAGTTCAACATATGAGACAATGAATGTAATACAGCATTAACAGAATGAAGGGAAAATACATGATCATTTCAATTGATGTAGAAAAACAGCATTTGACAAAATTCAATATTCTTATAAAAACATTAAACAAATAGGGACATAAGGGAACTACCTCAACATAAGACTATAGATGAATACACTACAGCTAACTTCATATGAAATGTGAAAGGCTGAAAGTTTTCCTTTACATTCAGAAACAAGACAAGGGTGTCCATTTTTGCCAACTTTGTTCAACAAAATATTAAAAATTCTAGCCAATATAATTACCAAAAAAATGACATAAAAGCATTCAAATCAGAAAGAAAGAAGTGAAATTATCTCTGTTTCCAGATGATATCCTCTTATATATAGAAATCCTTAAGGATTCCACACAAACACCCTCACAAAATTGAAGAAAATGAATAAATTCAGCAAAGTTTCAGTATAAAAATCATACAGAGGGGCGCCTGGGTGGCTCAGTCGGTTAAGCTTCCGACTTCGGCTCAGGTCATGATCTCACAGTTTGTGGGTTCGAGACCTGCGTCGGGCTCTGTGCTGACAGCTAGCTCAGAGCCTGGAACCTGTTTCAGATTCTGTATCTCCCTCTCTCTCTGCACCTCCCCTGCTCATGCTGTCTCTCTCTCGGAAATAAATAAAATAAAATAAAAATCATACAGAAATCATTTTCATTTCTATACACTAACAATGAACAATCTGAACAGGAAGTTAAGAAGACAGTTCCATTTAGAATAGCATTTAAAAAAATCAAATAGTTGGTTATTAAGTTACAGAATCTAGTAGGACACCTGCACACTGAAATTTACAAGACATTGAGTAAAGAAGTCAATGAAGATGTAAATCAACAGGAAGACACCCTCTGCTCATATGACCTAGCAATTATGCTTCTTGCTATTTACCCAATGAAGTTGAAAACATAGCCACAAAAACACCTGCACACACATCATTCACTCTACCTCGAGCTAGTTTACCATAAAAGGATAACAAGATCATTATGGTTTTTAGAATTTCCTTCTAGTTTAGATTTTAGGAACTCAGGATTAGGATTTACTTCTTGTTGATATTCTCTAAGTCTCATTGCACACACAGGCTTCTGTCAGATAGGACTGAACATTAAGTTAATGTTGAACTGCTCACACTAATATTTTAATGTTACAGTTTATCAGCAAACAGAATGAATAACTGCCTTTAAAAATAAAATACAGAGGCACCTGGGTGGCTCAGTCGGTTAAGCGCCCTACTTTGGCTCAGGTCGTGATCTCATGTTTTGTGGGTTTGAGCCCTGTATAAGGCTCTGTGTTGACATCTCAAAGCCTGGAGCCTTCTTTGGATTCTGTGTCTCCTCTCTTTCCCCTTCCCCTGCTCATGATCTCTCTCTGTCAAAAATAAATACAGAAATTTTTCTTTAAAAATTTAAAAATTTATTCAACTTCCAATGCAATTCCAATCAAAATTGCACCAGCATACTTCTCAAAACTAGAACAAACTATCCAAAAATTTGTATGGAACCACAAAAGACCCCGAATAGCCAAAGTAATCCTGAAAAATAAAACCAAAACGGGAGGGATCACCATCCCAGACTTTAGCCTCTACTACAAAGCTGTCATCATCAAGACAGTATGGTATTGGCACAAAAACAGACACATAGACCAATGGAACAGAATTGAGAACTCAGAAGTGGACCCAAAAGTATACAGCCAACTAATCTTTGACAAAGCAGGAAAGAATATCCAATGGAAAAAAGACAGCCTTTTTAACAGATGGTGTTGGGAGAACTGGACAGCAACATGCAGAAGAATGAAACTAGATCATTTCTCACACCATGCACAAAAATAAACTCAAAATGGATAAAGGACCTGAACGTGAGACAGGAAACTATCAACACCCTAGAGGAGAAAGCAGGAAACAACCTCCTTGACCTCCACCGCAGCAACTTCTTACTTGACACATCCCCAAAAGCAAGGGAATCAAGAGCAAAAATAAACTGTTGGGACCTCCTCAAGATTAAAAGCTTCTGCACAGCCAAGGAAACAACCCAGAAAATTAATAGGCAACCAACGGAATGGGAAAAGATAGTTGCAAATGACATATCAGATAAAGGGTTAATATCCAGAATCTACAAGGAACTCACCAAACTACACGCCCGAAAAACAAACAACCCAGTGAAGAAATGGGCAGAAGATATGAACAGACACTTCTCCAAAGAGGACATCCAGATGGCCAACAGACACATGAAACGATGCTCAGCATCGCTCCTCATCAGGGAAATACAAATCAAAACCACACTGAGATACCACCTCACGCCAGTCAGAGTGGCTAAAATGAGCCAATCAGAGAACTCTAGATGCTGGCGAGGATGTGGAGAAACGGGCACCCTCCTACACTGTTGGTGGGAATGTAAGCTGGTGCAACCCCTCTGGAAAACAGTGTGGAGATTCCTCAGGAAACTAACAATAGAACTCCCCTATGACCCAGCAATAGCACTGCTAGGAATTTACCCAAGGGATACAGAAGTGCGGATGCATAGGAGCACATGTACCCCAATGTTCATAGCAGCACTCTCCACAATAGCTAAAACCTGGAAAGAGCCTAAGTATCCATCAACAGATGAATGGATCAAGAAGATGTGGTTTATCTATACCATGGAATACTACATGGCAATGAGAAACAATGAAATCTGGCCATGTGTAGCAACATGGATGGACCTTGAGGGTGTTATGCTGAGCGAAATAAGTCAGACAGAGAAAGACAAATATCATATGTGTGCACGTATAGGAGGATTAGGAGGAGCTTAACAGAGGACCAAGGGGGAGAAGAAGGGCGGAAATGGTGGGGGAAAGGGGAGAGGCAAACCATGAGAGACTCTTGAATGCTGACAAAAACTGAGGACTGGTGGATGTGGGGGGGAGGAGGGGCGGGCATGGAGGAGGGCACTTGTGGGGATGAGCACTGGGTGTTATGTGGAAACTAATTTGACAATAAACTATTTGTAAAAAAAAAAATTTATTCAACTTCTAGTACTATGTTGAATAGAAATAGTGAGAGCAGACATCCTTGCCTTGTTCCTTATCTTAGGGGTAAAGTTTTTGGGCTTTCAATATTGATGTACTACTGTGGGGTATTCATCATTGGATTTTATTATTTTGGGATAATTTCCTTTTCTTCCTTGTTGGATAAGTACTTTTATAATGAAACAATGTTAATTTTTTCTTTTTCTGCATTGAGATGACCATGTGTTTTTTTTCACCTGAAATTGTCAATGTGATGTATTAACTTGATTGATCTTCTATGTTGAAACATTCTTGTATTCCAGGAATAAATCCCACTTAGTCATGGTGTATAATCATTTTAATATGCTCCTGAATTCAATTTGCTAGTATTTTGTTGACTTTTGCACCAATAGTCATCAGGGATATTGATCTGTAGCTTTCTTTTTTTGTAGTAACTTTCTCTGGCTTTGGTATCAGGATCATGCGAGCTTTATAGAATGACTTAAGAAGAGTTACCCTTCTCTTCAAATTTTTGGGAAGAGTTTGAGAAGGATTGGTGTTAGTTCTTTAAATATTTGGTAGAGTTCACCAAGGAAGCCATGAGGTCCAAGGCTTTTCCTTGACAGGTTTTTGATTACTAATTTAATATCCTTTCTGGTTATAGGTCTATCCAGTTATTCTATTTTCTTATAATTCAGTATTGGTAGATTTTAGTTTCAGGGAATCTATCTATTTCATCTAGGTTTTCCAATTTGTTGGCAAATAGTTGTTTACAGTATTCTCTTATAATCCTTTGTATTTCTGTAAAATAGGTAATAATATCTACACATTCCCTTCTGATTTTAGTAGTGTGTTTTCTCTCTTTTTCTCTTTACTCAGTCTAGCTAAAGCTTTGTCAATGTTATTGATTTTTGCAAGGAACCAGTTTTTGGTTTTATTGATTTTCTTGATTGCTATTCCTTGTTTTATGTATCTCTGATACCATATTGATTCTTAAGTTTCTTCTGCTAGCCTTGAGTTTACTTTGTTGTTCTTTTACTAGTTCATTAAGTTGTAGAGTTTGATTGTCGATTTGAGATCTTTGGTGTTTATATATATATATATATATAAGCGTTTGCAGCTGTAAATTTCCTCGTTAGCATTGCTTTCCCTGCATTCTGTAAGTTTGGGTATATTGAGTTTTGTTTTTATGTGTCTCTAAATATTTTCTAATTCCTTTTTTGATGGTATACTTGTTGTTTTACTTTTAATTTGACACATCTGAACCGAAGTATTCACAACACTTGATATATTTTGAAGAGAATCATGTACTAGAGTCTAGATGTAACCACAGAACAAGCAGAGCAATTAAAACTACACAAGGCCTTAAAATATATCAACAGTGTGTATTATTCCAGTATTCATTCATTTACAAATTAGATTACATACTGTTCTTTTCCTTTTTTTATCCTTTAAAGCTGTTGATTGATTGATTGATTGATTGATTGATTGACTGCATGAGTGGGGAGATAGAAGGGGGTGGAGAGAGAGAGAGAGAGAAAGAGAGAGAGAATCTTGACCAGGCTCCATGCTCCGTGCTCAGCATGGAATCTGACACAGAGCTCAATCTAACAGCCAGGAGATCATGACCTGAGCCATAATAAAGAATTGGATATTTAACTGACTGAGCCACCCAGGTGTCCCTCTCTATCTTCTTTCATTGTTTTATTCAGGCAGGTCTCATTCAAGGAAAAGCAACTTAATTTTTGTGTTGAGCTTTGTTTTTTACTACATGGGTCAATATATAATTTATGAGTTAAATGTTCTCACATTGAAGATCTCCTGCCATTCCTTTCTGGTCTGCCATGTTTCAGTAGATAGGTCTGTCACCACTCTGATAGGCTTCCCTTTGTATGTGAGGGCCCTTTTCTCCCTAGCTGCTTTCAAAATTCTCTCTTTGTCCTTGTATTTGGCCATTTTTACGATGATATGTCGTGCAGAAGATCGATTTAAGTTACGTCTGAGAGGAGTCCTCTGAGCCTCTTGTATTTCCACATTGACTTCCTTCCCCAGGTCGGGGAAGTTCTCTGCTATAATTTGTTCCAGGACTCCTTCAGCACCTTTCCCTCTGTCTTCCTCTTCTGGGATTCCTATGATACGGATATTGTTGCGTTTGACTGTGTCGCTGAGCTCTCGAATTCTTCTTTCCTGTTCCTGGATCAGTTTGTCTCTTTTTCTGTCAGCTTCTTGTTTTTCTATAATGGTGTCTTCTAAATCACTTATTCTCCTTTCTGCCTCTTCAAGCCGTGCATTGGAGGCCTCTAATTTATTATGGATCTCATTTATCGCATTTTTTAATTCTTCATGTCTATTTTTATTTTCCATTCTGTCTGTAGCCATAATTTCTTTGATGTCCCCTATGTTTTTATCAAGCCCTGCTATTAATTTTACCATTATTATTCTAAAATCTTGTTCAGTTATGCTGCTGATATCTGTTTTGATCAGTTCATTAGCTATCATTTCTTCTTGGAGTTTCTTTGGAGGAGAGGTCTTTCGTTTCGTCATTTTAGTTAGCTTTCCGGCTCTTGTTGGTTTTAAAGACCTGTTATGCTCTCTGTTTCTATGAGCGCTGCTATGTCCAAGAAGACTCTTTGACTTTCCAGGGCCTATCCTTTCAGAGATTGTTTTTTGAATGGTATCCCTCAGTCTCTCTTGTTGGGACCTTAGTTATTTTATTTTCCTATTCGTAGTGATATTTGGGACTCTTCACCTTGTGTACTCTAGCTTGTTTCTTGAGGTAGCCCTGGAAAAGAAAACAGACAGACAAACACACAGGGAGCAGGAGTACACAAACGCACAGGCTAATTCAACTAACATGCAAAGCGAGAGGGAAAACGAAAAAGTTAAGAGAAAAGATGGAGGAGGGAGGGCGAATAATAGGGAGTATAAAATACATAAAAGGGTCAAAAAGGGGAAAAGAAAAGGAAAGAAAGAAAACCGATGGACAAAGAACGGTTTAAAGCATATACCTGGATTTCCCAGCTACAGTTAAATAGCCGTGTGTATGCAGTGCTGGTTGAAGAGCATAGAGAAAAGAGAGAAGGCAGGGCGAGACGAGGCAGATTTGGAAATAGAATGAACAGGCAGAAGGGATAAGAAGCTTTTTTCAAAGAGGTAAAGGGTAGAATATGGTTGGATAGGTGAGAGAAGGATGCTGGAATTATCCAGAGAAACTATATAGTCTAATTACCCCTGAGAGAAAGAGCTGAAAAGGTCGGTAGGTGTAGAATTTACATTTACAGAATGGGCTTGTTGTGATTGTTTAAGCAAGCTGGCGACCAGAGTTAATCAGGTCAGTGTTTTGGGGAAAAAGCGAGAAAAGAGAAAGAAGAAGAAAAAAGGAAAGAGAAAAGAAAGGGAGAAAAAAAAGAAAGAAGAAAAAAAAAGGAAAAAAAGAAAGAGAAAAAAAAAAGGGAGGAGGGCACCTCTCAGGCAGGGATGGGCGTGGCGTGATCCGATGCCTCAGGCGGGGGTTCTGCCTTGGCGGTTGTGGGGAGGAGAGTGAGGGTGCTCCAGTCCCTTCTTGAACCCCGCACTGCAGCTCGTTTTTTTTTGGCTTGTCAACTCCCCGTTCCGGGGACGCAGCCAAAGTTGGTTGCACTCTTCAACCCGGGCCAGTTCCAATCTCCAAATCCCAGTCCGCGCCCCGCTGAAATTGCCTTAGACACAGCTTCCCAGGCAACCCCCTCAGGCTATTCCAGGCTCCCTGCTGAGCTCTGGGGGCGGAGTCAGGAACGCTGCTTCCTTCTCTGGGTCAGGCTGGCGCACATGCGCGGGGGCTTGCCTGCCGGGTCCGCGTAGCCCGAGCCCGCTGGAGTGAGGAAAACCGGGTCCCTCTATGGCTCGTCACCCGAAACACGAACTCACGGGCAAATTTCCCAGTTTTTAGCTCTTTGCCTTCCCTCTCGAGTTCCAGCCAGCCAGGAGCGCGGACGCCCGGTGTCAGCGCGGCTCTTTTAAGGGCCCCAGCCACCCTGGAGCTACAATGGTGGCAGGCGCGCCGCTGCTCTGAAATCCAACCTCCAGGAGCGGCACAAAGAAGCAGTTTGTGTGCTCAGCCCCCCTCCCACCCCAGGACCATTTGGTGCTAGGGGACCTGGTGTGCAGGTATTGGCAAGTACAGTCTTTCTATGCACCGAGCGGAGGTTTTCCCCCCTCCGAGTGGAGGTTTTTCTGTTTCGGACTCTCTCCTTTTCCCCTCTCACTCCCCGTAGAGGGTAGAGGGGGATCGCCTCCCACCCTGGAGTCTCCGATCCCAGCCCGATTTTACCTTCCCCGGTTCGCACTCACGTTAGAAGGCTTTCTCAGTGGATTCTGCGTCCTTTTTCTCCCAGTCTCTCAGGTTTTATAAGGTTTCCAATGGCTTCAGATCTTTTCTGTGTGATGTATGGGCGCGAGTGCAAGTACGGAGCTCCTTACTTCTCTACCATCTTGCCCCGTCTCTCGAGTTAAATGTTCTCTTATCTCTTGCATCCAGGAGTAAATCCATGGAATTCTCAGATAGTAATCTAAACTAGATTTGTTAGGTCTACTAATAGCTTAATATTGGTTTAGATTGGTTTAGGCCTATTAATAGCCTAATGTGGCTATTAAAAATAGCCAAAATTTCAACAACCAAAGAGCAGCCTGTTTGTGGTCTTGAAGAACATCACAGGGACTCTCAGGTACTTTTATTATGTAAAGTACTGAAATTCTATGAGACTAGTCAAAATTTAAAACAGCATTGCATACAAAATCATTCTTGAAGCTCTAAATGCCATTTAAATAACAAAAATGAGAATTTTAAGTAGTTGTCTCACAGGGCCAAACCTACAAATCAGAACTAATTAAAATTCAGTGCTATCCTGACTTCTCATTTGGAAGGTTAAAATAGGGTCTTACTTGTCATTACTACCCAAAGCTATCTACACATTCAATGCAATCCCAATCAAAATTGCACCAGCATACTTCTCAAAACTAGAACAAACTATCCTAAAATTTTTATGGAACCACAAAAGACCCCGAATAGCCAAAGTAATCCTGAAAAATAAAACCAAAATGGGAGGGATCACCATCCCAGACTTTAGCCTCTACTACAAAGCTGTCATCATCAAGACAGTATGGTATTGGCACAAAAACAGACATATAGACCAATGCAACAGAATCGAGAACTCAGAAGTGGACCCAAAAGTATACAGCCAACTAATCTCTGACAAAGCAAGAAAGAATATCCAATGGAAAAAAGACAGCCTTTTTAACAGATGGTGTTGGGAGAACTGGACAGCAACATAAAGAAGAATGAAAGTAGATCATTTTCTCACACCATGCACAAAAATAAACTCAAAATGGATAAAGGACCTGAACGTGAGACAGGAAACTATCAACACCCTAGAGGAGAAAGCAGGAAACAACCTCCTTGACCTCCACCGCAGCAACTTCTTGCTTGACACATCCCCAAAAGCAAGGGAATCAAGAGCAAAAATAAATGATTGGGACCTCATCAAGATTAAAAGCTTCTGCACAGCAAAGGAAACAACCCACAAAACTAATAGGCAACCGACCAAATGGGAAAAGATAGTGGCAAATGACATATCAGATAAAAGGTTAATATCCAGACTCTATAAGGAACTCACCAAACTCCACACCCAAAAAACAAACAACCCAGGGAAGAAATGGGCAGAAGATATGAACAGACACTTCTCCAAAGAGGACATCCAGATGGCCAACAGACACATGAAACGATGCTCAGCATCCCTCCTCGTCAGGGAAATACAAATCAAAACCACACTGAGATACCACCTCACGCCAGTCAGAGTGGCTAAAATGAGCCAATCAGGGAACTCTAGATGCTGGCGAGGATGTGGAGAAACGGGCACCCTCCTACACTGTTGGTGGGAATGTAAACTGGTACAGCCCCTCTGGAAAACAGTGTGGAGGTTCCTCAGGAAACTAACGATAGAACTCCCCTATGACCCAGCAATAGCACTGCCAGGAATTTACCCAAGGGACACAGAAATGCTGAGGCATAGGAGCACATGTACCCCAATGTTCATAGCAGCACTCTCCACAATAGCTAAAACATGGAAAGAGCCTAAGTGTCCATCAACAGACGAATGGATCAAGAAAATGTGGTTTATCTATACCATGGAATACTACATGGCAATGAGAAACAATGAAATCTGGCCATGTGTAGCAACATGGATGGACCTTGAGGGTGTTATGCTGACCGAAATAAGTTGGGCAGAGAAGGACAAATATCGTATGTATGCACATATAGGAGGATTAGGAGGAACTTAACTGAGGAACAAGGGGGAGAAGAAAGGGGGAAATGGTGGGGGAAAGGGAGAGAGGCAAACCATGAGATACTCTTGAATGCTGACAAAAACTGAGGACTGATGGATGTGGGGGGGAGGGCGGATGGGCATGGAGGAGGACACTTGTGGGGATGAGCACTGGGTGTTATGTGGAAAGTAATTTGACAATAACTATTTGTAAAAAAAAAATAGGGTCTTACATTATTTTTTTAAAGGATAGAATGTATGATAACCAGGGAATAGAGAAAATTCAAGGTATTTTACAATAAAATAACCATTTAAATCTCTATCCCAATACAACAGGGTTTAGGTCTTCTCTAGTGAACTTGCACGTTTTCTTATTTAAAAATTTTTTTTAACATTTATTCATTTTTGAGAGAGAGATAGAATGGGAGTGGGGGAGGGGCAGACACACACACACACACTCCAAAGCAGACTCCAGGTTCTGAGCTGTCAGCACAGACCCCAGCATGGGGCTCGAACCCACGAGGAATAAGATAATGATCTTAGTTGATGTTGGAGGCTCAACTGACTAAGTCACCCAGGTATCCCGAACTTGCACGTTTTCAACAGTTTATTCTATTATGAGTTCTTGAATTGTTTTAGATATACGTCTTTTTATTGAAGAAATATTACATTTGTATACCTGGATAGGATTTAGTACACTGAGATGCTTTAAAAATATTTAAAAATATGTCTGGTATGCAAAAGCATTTGGCAATACTTTACAGCATTTGATCTTATAGAATTAAAATTTCATACACTACTCATTTTGATATTTAAGAAAAATCACAGAACAAATATAAATTACACAGCCTGACTGTATGGTATTGTCATTTCCAATTTCTAGTTCTGGAAATTAAACATTCATTAAGTCTGTTAACAAATCATTACCTGTACATTTATGAAGGCAATTAACAAGATTTGCAAACAAACCTTCAGGTTTTACATTATTTGCCAAAAATTTCAGTGCAGCAAGAAAAGAAAACCCAGTATGCAAATTTATAGACTATTTTACAAATTGACAAGTTCCTGTGACCCAAACTGTTTCAACCTTTCAAGGTACAGTATGTAAAGTTTCGTAGCACTGTGAACTGCCCCTTTTACCCACAGAGGCTCCACTGGTCTTTGGCAGGACTCAAACAATGTGAGGCCATGTGAAAAATCACTGACTTCATTTTCAGTCCTGTGAATAATTAATACTGGAAAAGTTATCTTAGGGACTTTGTCAATGTTTGGAAATGCATCCAAACAGTAGGTCTTTATAGTATCAGGAAAAGCGACAGGCATTAACGAGGTCAAAAGAGAATGAAAAATAACAGCAGCACTCTTATGCCAAGCAGCAAGATCCACAGATGGTACTGTCCTTCTCTAATTTGGCCATATAGAATCACATTTTCAGGGCATTATCCATACCTTGTCCTAAGAGCAAGGCAAGCAGCTTCTATATCTGCATAGAGGTTCTTGTCTGATGGTTTCTCAGAACTTGTGCCATACCCAGAATAATCATATGAAAACATATGACAATTACTCCGTGATCCCAGTTCTATGTAAACTGCTCCTCTAACCAAGATCAAGAACACTTCCATGTGAGAAGAGTAAAGTGTACTTGGCATTGGGTGAACAACGTTCAAACATGCAGGAATTCTTTGCCTTTACTGGTTCTAGTCAGGAAACACTCAATAATGTCTTTTTTTTTCTTTTATAGTTTATTGTGAAGTTGGTTTCCATATAACACCCAGTACTCATCCCAACGAGTGCCCTTCTCCATGCCCGTCACCCCCTTCACCTCTCCCCCACCCTCACCGGCCCTCAGTTTGTTCTCAGTATTCAAGAGTATCTCATAGTTTGCCTTCTTTCCTCTCCCAAACTATTTTTCCCCTTCCCCTCCCCCATGGTCCTCTGTTAAGTTTCTCCTGTTCCGCATATAAGTGAAAACATATGGTATCTGTCCTTCTTTGCCTGAGTTATATCACTTAGCATAATACTCTCCAGTTCCATCCACATTGCTACAAATGGCCAGATTTCACTCTTTCTCAATGCCATGTAGTATTCCATTATATAGATAAACCACATCTTGATCCATTCATCAGTTGATGCACATTTAGGCTCTTTCCATGATTTGGCTGTTGTTGAAAGTGCTGCAGTGAACATTGGGGTACATGCGCCCCTATGCATCAGCACTCTTGTATCTCTTGGGTAAATTTCTAGCAGTGTCAATAGCATCTTTTGTCTAGAAGAGTGTTGCCAGTCTGCTAGTTCTGATTGGTATGAAGTCTAGTGCCTTCTTTGTTCTTCACATGTCAGCATGTAAGTTGGATGAGGAGGGGGGCAGGAACAATATTAATTCTGAACCCATTTTCCCAGGGTAAGAAGGACAGGAGAGACCACATAGGTATCTAAAGGAGAGATTATTCTTTTTTTTTTTTTTTTTTTAATTATTTTATTTTATTTTTTTTTTTTTACAAATAGTTTATTGTCAAATTAGTTTCCACATAACACCCAGTGCTCATCCCCACAAGTGCCCTCCTCCATGCCCCCCCTCCTCCCCCCCACATCCACCAGTCCTCAGTTTTTGTCAGCATTCAAGAGTCTCTCATGGTTTGCCTAGGAGAGATTATTCATTACTGCACCTGAGGCAGCACAGCCCAGATGTCGGGAGGAAAGTGCCAGGAGGAAGCCCCTGCCCACATGCAGTCTTCCAAGAGGTGCAACCCACCCTGCAGCCGCTGCTGCCACCCCCACTTCTGGCACAGCAGTCACCCCTGGACTCAGGCAGGTCTTTCTTCACCCTTACTTTCCTTTCTCTGCTCTTCCGCAGCAGTGGTTGAGACCACAGGGCTGGCTCTCCTGGTAGGAAGAAGGCTGGCAGGGAACTGAGGGGACAAACAGAACCCTCCCTAAGGCAGGAATTGGTCATGGACTTAAATATTTTTTTAAATATCTTACTTGTGATTTCTTTTGGCCCATTGGTTAAGAGTGTGTTTAATTTCCTCCAATTTGTATATTTTCAGTTTTCCTTTTGTGTTTGATTTCTAACAGCACCCCATTGTGGCTGGAAAAGATAGTTTGTTTGATATCTCCTTTTCAATTCTGTTGAGTCTTAATTTTTGGTCTAACATATGTGTATCCTAGACATTGTCCAATGTGCACTGGAGAAGAAAATGTATTCTGTTATTTGTGGGTAGAGTGCTGTGTACATGTGTGTCAGAGCTGGTTTATTATACTACTCCAGCCCTGTGTTTCTTTACTTTTCTTCTGCTGGGTGCCCTATCCAGCTTTGAGAATGGGAGAGTGAATTCTCCAGCTACTATTGTGGGTCGGTCTACCTCTCCCTTTTATCAATGTTTGTTCACATATTTAGTTGACCTGTTATTAAATGCTACAAGTTTTTAATTGTCATATCTTCTCTCCCTATTGAAACTTTTATTAATATATACTGTTCTTTTTTGTCTCTTCTAAATTTCTTTTTTTTTTAATCTATTTGGTCTGATATTGGTAGAAACACTCCAGCTATCTCTTAGTTAATGTGTGCGTGAGACACCTTTTTCCTTCTTTCACTGTCAAGCTATTTGTGTTTTTGGATAAAGTGAATCTCTTTTAGACAACATAGAGTTAGATCATCTTTCTGTCACCATTCTGCCAGTTTCTAGCTTTGATTGGAGTATTTAATTCATTTACATTAAAAGTAATTGCTGATAAGGATGGACATGTCTATGTTTTTTCGTTATTTTCTACATGCCTTATAATAATGTTGTCTCTTATTTCCTTTGTTGTTGTTTTAGTTGTTTAATTTAGTGTCTTAGTGAAATACTTTAAATCTCTTCTCAATTCCTTTTGCGTATATTCTATAGACATTTTCTTCATGTTACCATGGGGATCACTTTTCACATCCTAAAGTTATAGCCTTCTCATGTGTATTTCTATAAGCTCATCTTTAATAATAGACAAAAAGTCTCATATAGCTCCATACTATCCCTTTGCAGTGATTGATGTCAGAAAATGACATCTCTATGCATTGTCCAAAAACATAGACTAATAATTGCTTTTGTAAATTAGTCTATTAATCATGTGAAAAACAAAAAGCAGAGTTACAATTCAAAGTTATGATAATGGTGGCTTTTAAGTAAATAGGTATTTTTTTAAAGTATCAGTCTTTTAAATCATGTAGAAAACAAAAATTAGAGTTACAAAAAAGTCACATGTCTATGTTTATAACTGACCATTTGCTTACCTTCACTGAGATCTATATTTCTTCACACGGATTCAGTGATTGTCCAGTGTCCTTTCATCCTGAAGGATTCCCTTTAGCTGATCTTGCAGGACATGTACAGTGGTAATGTACTCTCTCAGCCTTTGTTTGCCAAAGAATGTCTTCATTTCTCCCTCACTTTGAAGAACTGTTTTGCAGATAAAGGACACTTGACTGTTTTTATTACAGCCTGCTGCTCTCTGACCTCTAGGGTTTCTGATGACAAATCTGCTAATTTTTTAAGGAACCATTATATGCAGTGGGTCACTTTTCTTTTACTGCTTTCAAGGCTTGTTGCCTTTGGTTTTCAACTGTTTGGTTATATGTGTGATGGGGATGTCTTTGTGTTCATGGTAAATGGAATTTGGTATTCTTCTTGGATGTTTATATTCATGTCTTTCATCAATTTAAGGAAGTTTTCAAACATGATTTCTTCAAATAATCTCTATTACCCTTTTCTTTGTCTTCTGTCTGGGACTCCCAAAATGCATATACTGATCTCATTTCTGGGGTCTCAGTGCTCCCTTAGGTTCTGTTCACTTGTCTTCAGTTTTCTTCATCTTGTTCCTCAGACTTGATAATTTCAATTGTCCTATCTTCAAGTTCAGTAATTCTTTTTTCTGCTTGTTAAAATCTGCTCTTGAATATCTCTAGTAAATTTTTCATTTCAGTTAATGTACATATCAGCACTGGACTTTCCTTTTAGTTTCTTTTCATGTTTTGTATCTCTTTGTTGATATTTTATTTTATTCATACCTCATTTTCTTGGCTTTTTGTGAGTTCCTTTAATTCTTCAAACATCTTAGAGACAGTTGGCTTAAAGTATTTTTTTAGTAAATCCACCTTCTGATCTTTCAGTGACTTTTTTTTTTTTTTACTTTGAATGGATCATATTTTCCTGTGTCTTTGTATACTTGTATTTTGTTGTTGTGGATAACTGGTCATCTTAATGTTATAACATGGTAATTGTGAAATCAGATTCTTCCCATTAGCAGGTTTGTTTTTGTTTTGATTTTTGATCGTTGTTGTCTGTATGCCAGTAATCGGACTGGGGAGTACATTTCAGCTCTTCTCATGTCGTTTTTTCAGCCTATGCTTTCCCCTGACCATGTGTGTGTGGTAACTTTCTACATCCCTGCCCACCCCCTCCACCAGTGATGTTTAGTGAGAATCTGAGAGTAGAGTGGCAATGTCCCTGTCTGGCCACAATGCTGAAGACAGAAGCCCTGAGGTCCCCTTTTCCCTGGTTAGCCAGGATCCCCACAGTTCCCTTGGGCTACTGCACCAGGACAGGGCTCTACAAACAGGAGGCACATCTGTCTGGTTCATGTTTGGCTTGTAAATTGTTTCCCAAAATCTACACTGACATTGATGTTTCCTCCCCATTTAGTAACAAGAGAATCTTGCCTTAGGGAAGAAAAATATTTCCAGCCTATAACAGTTGGTTCCTAGTTCTGCAGCCAGTTACACAAACATGTTGGATACTCCAATACACACTCTGCCACTTTCCACGGAGAGGATCTTGGACCTACAAGTCCCTATCACTTTTTCTTGCTGCCGCCTCTGATGCTGGAGGCTGGGATACTGGCTTTTTCATTCAATGATGTAGATGTCAGAAGCTTCCATCCTGACCACTTCAGGTCCCACTCTCTGCTACCTCTAACACCTGAGACAGGAGCTCTGCTACCCAAGTTCAAATCTTGGCTAATGGCTGACCAAAGGATTTGAGGGTGGCCAGCCAGGAGCTCCCAAGGCTCTCAAACTCTGAAGCTGAGCCAATGATCTACAATATAGGGAAAGCCCATTTTGGAGCCAGAGGTGTCTGGTGGTTAGGTGCTGTCTGTCTGCAATTCCCATGTGGTTGAAATATGAGTACAGGAAGCACTGTGCATGGTCCTGGTTGCTTGCTCAGGCAACCAAGACCAACAGGCAGGCACTAAACTCCCATAGGAACACATGCAGATGCATGCACACATGTACACACCCAACATAAAAGACCTTCCCCCACACAAACACCCATAAACTCTCCTCTTTCCAGGCTCAAAGCAAACTTTAAGGAATTCTGGTCACAGCATTCCTTCACTCATTCATTCATTTATTTATTATTTCCTCCAAGTATAATCAGTGAATGCCTCTGTGCCAATCTGTGTGATAGGCCTGGTGATTATTTATTTATTTATTTATTTATTTATTTATTTATTTATTAGTTTTATTTTTTTTATTTATTTCTAGGAGAGAGAGAGAGACAGCATGAGCAGGGGAGGGTCAGAGAGAGAGGGAGACACAGAAACTGAAACAGGCTCCAGGCTCTGAGCTGGCAGTCAGCACAGGGCCCGATGCGGGGCTCGAACCCACGAACCACGAGATCATGACCTAAGGGAAAGTCGGACGCTTAACTGACTAAGCCACCCAGGCGCCCCAGGCCTGGTGATCATTTAATAAAATAGACACAACATAACAGACATTACAACACAAGTTTGTAACCCTTACAAACTGACAGGAAAGACAGACAATAATTTAAAAATAGTAGTACGTTATATGGTATATATTCCTGTGACCTATTGCTAGATACTAAACAATCTCCCCCCGAAAAAAACCCACCACCGGCTTGTGTGCTCGTTCGGTGCGGACCTGGTACCTCTTTTGTGAAGCGGCAGCTGAGGAGACTCCGGCGCTCGCCATGGCCGACGAAAAGCCCAAGGAAGGAGTCAAGACTGAGAACAACGATCATATTAATTTGAAGGTGGCGGGGCAGGATGGTTCTGTGGTGCAGTTTAAGATTAAGAGGCATACACCACTTAGTAAACTAATGAAAGCCTATTGTGAACGACAGGGTTTGTCAATGAGGCAGATCAGATTCCGATTTGATGGGCAACCAATCAATGAAACAGACACACCTGCACAGTTGGAAATGGAGGATGAAGATACAATTGATGTGTTCCAGCAGCAGACAGGAGGGGTCTACTGAAAAGGGAACCTGCTACTTTACTCCAGAACTCTGTTCCTCCAGACCAAGAAGACATTCTCAATTAGAAAACCGCAATTTGGTTCCACCACATCCTGACTACTATAGTATAGTTTTCTCTATTCTTTCATTTTCCCCTTCCCCATTCCTTTATTGTACATAAAGTAACTGTGTATGTGCACAAGCATTTTACATTTTTTTTTTAACTAAATGGCCAATGGTATGTTTTGATCGACATCAAATGGAGATGGGATGGGGAAAAATACTGGTTCTGTGAAAATACCCCCTTTCTCCATTAGTGGCATGCTCATTCAGCTCTTATCTTTATATTCCAGTAAGTTATTTTGCTCTCACTGTTTAACAAAAAAAAAAAAAAGAACAACATAAAAATCCTTGCATACCTTGTTCGATTGGAGAATTTTAATGTTTTTCATTTATCATTGTAAAACCAAGGACAATTTTATAACTTTTTTGTACGTAGCTGTTACATGTAGGGCAATCTGTCTTTAAGTAGGGATAAATTACTCTAAAAGAAATGAATCCTAGATAGTTTTCCCTTCAAGTCAAGCGTCTTGTTGTTTAAATAAACTTCTTGTTTAAAAAAAAAAAAAAACAAAACAAAACAAAAAAAAAAAAACCCACCACCAACCACCTTTCAGGGACACCTGGGTGGCTGAGTCAGTTGAGCATCTAACTCCTGATTTCTCTCTCTCCCTATTGCTTCTGCACTCTTTCTAAAATTAAGGGGAAAAAAACCTTTTAATTCTCTCTCATTCTGTATGTCAGCTAAGCTCAATGGGCAGATCTGCTCTTCTCTTCATGAGTGGGGCTACATTCATCCAGAGAACTCCCTCACAGAGCTGCAGGTGCTGTCTCTCAGTGGGGAGTACATTGAGGCTGTTAAATGCCCTGTGCTGCCATTATAGCCTGTTTGTACCACCTGTTGTTGAAACAGGTCTTGAAGGCTCACACGCTCTATGAGAAAAGAGAAACCAGAAGAAGCCCAATTGTTGCAAATTATTGCTTTGTGTGCTCTCAGGACTTTCCCTTCAGTGGCTCCAAGCTTGGCTCTGCTTTTCTCTGAAGGATAGTAATACCCTCACTTTTTTCTCTGTCTCTTCACTTTTCCCAGTCCTTGCTGGTCTCCACCCATGATATCTTTAGCATCCCTCTGCTTCCACCACCCACCAGACAGGAGCAGGAAAGTGCCCCAGGATCAAAGACAACCCCTAGAGCAGAAACTCAATGTTTTCCTTCCTCTCGAGCCTCGACCCATCCCCCAGCAGAGTACAGAACCTCCCTGAAAGACATGTCCCTGTTGCATGTTGTTTCAGGCCAGGCAGTGGTCACAAACACAGCTCTTTTCCTTAGTTGTCAGGCTCTCCATTTGTATAAACTCCTACCCATTAGGGCTGCTGTCTTCTTGCTGGCTTCTCTCAACCAACAGGGCACTGGCCCCACCTGCAGCTCAGTCATCTCCTCCCTGTAGCCCTGAGCCAGCAGCTCCTAACTGGAAGGCACATCAGAAAGCTCAGGTGACCAGCAGGCCCCATCTAGAAAAAGTGGGTTGCAGTGGGGTCTGCACTTGACCTGACTCAGGAGTACCTCATCCTCACAGAGGCCTCAATATGCCTTGAACTTGCTCAGGCTCCCAGGCTGCACTTGGGCTTCCCTGCTCCTTTCTGATCCACATCCACTTGGAGTTACAGCCTCTCCCCAAGTGCTGCTTGGCTGAGGCTGTCAGGGCCTTTCTGCCCTGATCCTAGCAGAGTTGACCAGGCAATGCAGGCAGTGTTGTAGGAATCTTCCTCTAAATGAGATGTAGTGGGTTCCTGATACCCCTCACTTGAGGCTGTCTGTCTGCCTTCTCCACCCTGAGAACTGCCACTACCCCCGCCACCCCCACCACTCACATGGAACCCTCCCAGACAGGGGGCCCCTTTGAATTCCTGTTCCATTTTATATGCCTGGGACACTCGCTATTTGAGGAAATCAAGGCTAGTTAGCTGAAATCACTTGTTTGGAAAACAACATTTAAAGTAGGCATTTGAGGGGCGCCTGGGTGGCTCAGTCCGTTAAGCATCCGACTTCGGCTCAGGTCATGATCTCACAGTTTGTGAGTTTGAGCCCCGCGTCGGGCTCTGTGCTGACAGCTAGCTCAGAGCCTGGAGCCTGCTTCAGATTCTGTATCTGTACCTCCCTCTCTGATACTGTTCACAGTATCTCCCTCCCTCCCCTGTTCACACTGTCTCTCTCTCTCTCATAAATAAATTTTAAAAAAATTTAAAAATAAAAGAAAAATAAAGTAGGCATTTGAGAAAATAGCATATAACTTTCATACTCTTCCTCTGGTAAATGTACCAATGGTATATGGGGCAACCATTTTGATCCCAAAGAACTAGAACTGATGCTCCCTTTGGGAGGATTACCCCAGGAGACAGCAGAAACAATTGCAGACCTGCGTGGCCCCTTACTCTGGTTGTGACTTGGTCACAGCCCCTCAATGTAAGGCACGGTGACTAACCATCCCAGGCTGCCCTAGACCAGGGATCAACGTATAAACACATTAGGTTCATGAATGAGAAAGCAGCCGCTCTCCATGATGATCACAAATAAATGGTGGAATCCACAGAAAGTCCTCAGGCCCTGCATACCCCCACTCTTTCCTGTTTCATGTGTCACCTTGTTCTTTACCCAAACACAAAACCTGTTTCCCTACTTCCCTCCCCTCAAGCAGCCCGATTACAGGGAAATCATGTTGAGCATCCCTTCCTTCAAATCTACAGGGCAGTAACCACCATGAAGAAGGGAGCTGGCTCAAAGAGGGCAGGGTGAGGCCACAGGGCACAGTCCACATGCTCTGCTCTAAAAGGTCTTTTGGACTGTGCCCTAGGAGGCTGGATAGGGCAAATCTGGGAGGCAGGATCAAATAAGCAGGCACAGCTGCCCTGAGTATGACCTACCTCTTCTCCCCAAATGATCAAGCGGTATCTGCTCATCTCCTCTTGCAAATGATTCACAAGGAAACTCCAGGAAGCATGGGGGCACGTGAAGGGAACTAGGAAAGAGTACAGGTGGGGGTGACCCAGAGGAACAACTTGGAACACAGGTCCTGGAGGAACAATTTAAGGGATTGCAAAGTGGAC
This sequence comes from Proteles cristata cristata, assembly GCA_017311185.1. Classification (NCBI taxonomy): domain Eukaryota; kingdom Metazoa; phylum Chordata; class Mammalia; order Carnivora; family Hyaenidae; genus Proteles; species Proteles cristata. The sequence goes on along the minus strand of JAESUZ010003765.1, from coordinate 111,738 downwards.
AGAGGTGACCATCAGTGCTTATTATACATCTATCTATTATAATTGGGGATTCCCAGGCAGGGCTCTGGTACCACACACTGACGCCTAGGTTGAGGCCTTGTGGGTATTTTTTTTTTTTTTTGGATTCTTCAAATGGCTGGAGAGAAAATGGCACACAGGAATAAAATAGGGTCATCATCTCTCCCTGGATTCCTTCCCAGTGTTGAAGCCCTCCTCATCAGTCATGGGCCCTTTCCTCCATGTGTCCCTCTGATTCTAAGATCTCCTGGGCCCTCTCCAGTCAGCACATGATCCCCATGCATCACCCCTGGATGTGCCCTGCTGAGTCTGAGAGTAGGATCAAGTGTAGAGTGGGGAGCCCTAGTCCTCAGCCAGAGCCAGGAGAGAGCATGTTCCACAAAGACCCCAGAGACACTGCCTATGAGCAGGGCTAAGGGTGTGGACACAGACTTGGCTCTCATCCCCCTCAGCACTCACACTTCTCACTTCTATTGCAGAGCTTTTCCTCCCCTCAGATCTGTGCAGAGGGAGACATGAGGAGCTGCATGTCCTAGGAGAGCCCCTCCCACCCAACCCCTTGCCCAGATTCCCACTTGGACTTCCCCACAGCTGCTGGTGACTTTTTTTTCTTATCAGTATCATGTGATACTGGCAATAACATAAACAGCAGCGGTAGTCAGAATGGTTATCCATTCACTGTGCTGCACCAAGGCCTTTTGTGGAAAAGGGCCTCATATTAACTTGGGCTCCCCAGGACCATGGACCTGCTTTCCTCTCCCCATCCTGGTTCCTGACCTGATCAGGGCCAGAGCCCCACCAATGATGACCCCAGGCTCACCTGAGGGTACATGGTGTGTACTGTGTTTCTAGTGGCTTCCACGTAGCATGTGATCCTCTGCTCCTCTTCCTGGGGAATCCTTATGGCCACTCATGTCCAGTAAGTCCACCAGGTAATACTCCCTAAACTGCTGGGCATCCTAGATCAGGGGTTCCCCATCCTGAAGCAGGTCAGGGAGATATTCCTGGGACTGACACTGAAAGACCAGAACATCATGGTGATGATGCCCTCAAATGCCTCGCTGTAGGTCACCTTCACTGTTGGGGACACTGGGGAAGAAAGCACAGAGCCAAACAAGCACATGGCCAGAGCCCTGGTTCCCTCTAAGGGAGACAGAGAGGACAGGCCTGCTTCATCCACCTTCCAGCTCTGGCTGAAGTCCTCATTGACCCCAGACCTTCTCTGTACCTTATAACCCAATTCCTTTGGGCTGGCAGGAGGATGCACTGGGATCCAGGCCTTGATCTCCTGGATCCTTGTGTTGATGTTGAGAAGAGGGTATAAAGGGTGGGCTCCTGGGCTGAGGGAACTATAAGGGAACTCTCTGTGGAAGGCAGGATTCCTCTCCTGCCTGACATCCACCTTCCTGGCTCAAGTTTCTGTCAGAGGGTCCATGGTCTCTCTGGACTATTGACACTGGGGGGTGGGGGTGTGCATTTCCATCCCCACCTGCTTGGTGTCTCTCTTCAGACCTGTAACAGCACAGGTGGGTCATAGTCCCAGGGGCCAACAGAACATACATGCCTTCCATAGGACAGGAAGGATTTTCTTGCACCAGGTTGTTGGGGGAGGTCAATGGGTCTTGGGGAATAGAAGGCCCCGCACCAGGGTTGAACCTGTTCTGCCCCAGAAGTCCATCCAGGAATCCAGATATTTCTGCATGCTTCCACAAAGCTCTCCCTGCACATAGGCTGAGGAATCCTGGTTTGAAAGCCATCTGCATCTCAGGAATTCTTTTTTTTTTTTTAATTTTTTAATGTTTATTTATTTTTGAGAGAGAGACAGTGTGCGAGTGGGGGAAAGGCCGAGGGAGAGGGAGACACAGAATCCAAAGCAAGCTCCAGGCTCTGAGTTGTCAGCACAGAGCCCGACACTGGGCTTGAACCCATGGGCTGCAAGATCATGACCTAAACTGAAGTCGGTCTCCTAACTGACTGAGCCATCCAGGAACCCCACATCTCAGGAATTCTTGATTTCCTTAGCTAAGGTTTGAGCTGAGGACTGGGAAACTGTCCATCCATGGGTCTTCAGGTCATAGGAGAGGAAGAGCTCCCATCATAGCGGAAATGCCCAAAACCCCTGGTGCTGTTGTCCTCTCGGGTCTTCCAGGCCCAAATCTCCTGGAGTGAATACAAGCCTGCCCTCAGCCAGCAGTGACAAATCCCATCCTGTGTTCCTCTGCCTTCCCAACCCCAGTGATAGACTCCCACCAGAAGGGCCCCTCCCTGCTCTCCTCCATGTCTTCCCTATACTGGCTGAGTAACGCTGGGCTGAGTAATGCTGGGCTGAAGTCCCCAGACCCTCAGTCCTCACCCCCAACCCCAGGCAATCCAATGGAAAGAGACAGGTCCCTGCTCTTGGCCCTGAACTTTCCTGGGAAAGGCCACACATCACTCTTGCCCCTATCCTGCTCTTAACTCCGTTCTGGGCCTGCAGGTCCACGGTGTCTCCCAGAGTCTTTGTGAGGCTCTTCCCGCTCTCTCTCAAGTCCTTGGTCTCTGTGTCCCACGTCTTAGGTTCCAGAACTGCTCTGCCCACAATCCCTGTGCCTCTGCCATGTCTATGTCACTGTCATCATGTAGGAAAGCCTGGCCATCCATGCGCCCCTCTGTGAAAAATCTCTGGTGCACAGATCCATCCTGGGACAGCACCGTGAGATTATAACAAAGACCGAGGGATCCTGGCAAGGAGGAGGCTACAAATGAAACTGCCTCCTGGAAGTAGCTCCTCGTCAAGTATTTCTCAGAAAAGCTCTGCTGTTCTGAACTGCTTGAAGTCTTGAGGATGCAGAAAATGCACATACAGGAAAATAGGCAAGGGGCCTGAAGGAGAGGAACGAAGGAATGCCAGTGGGAGTTTGGGGTGGAGATGGGCAAACATGCAGGACAGGAGCCAGGAGCGGGAGGCATGGGATCCTGTAGGTGATAGGGGTTGGAGGTCAAGGGAAGATGTTGGCCTAGAGGGAGCAAGCGAGAGGCAAGAAGGCCATGCTGAAGGAGAGGTCTTGTCAGCAAGGAAGGAGGGTCAGCGGGCAGCTCAATGTTTAAGGATCTTTGCTCAGAGCAGCCATGGTGCACATGCAGGTCAGGGCGGGGTCCAGAACCAGAGGCTGCTGCTTGTGGTGGAGATTCTTCAGGAATGAGGTGGGGCCCAGGGGTGGAGGGGGCAGTGAGGCAGAGGGTCTGTGGGGTGGGTTGTGATCATAAGGGAGTTTAGGGTGGCCCAGTTACCTGGGGGAAGGTGAGGGGGAGGTGTGGGCCTAGGCCCAGAGTGGAAGAGCGTCAGGGTGGGGCTCCCAGGTGGGGAATGGGATGGAACTGCCATTGTCCCTGGGTAGAGGCAGTCAGAGGGGTCTCTGAGAGGCAGAGCAGGAGCCCAAGGGGGTAGTCTATATTAGAAAGGAGGGCCTGGAAAGAGCCTAAGTGTCCATCAACAGATGAATGGATCAAGAAGATGTGGTTTATCTATACCATGAATACTACATGGCAATGAGAAACAATGAAATCTGGCCATGTGTAGCAACATGGATGGACCTTGAGGGTGTTATGCTGAGCGAAATAAGTCAGGTAGAGAAAGACAAATATCATATGTGTGCACGTATAGGAGGATTAGGAGGAGCTTAACAGAGGACCAAGGGGGAGAAGAAGGGCAGAAATGGTGGGGGAAAGGGGGAGAGGCAAACCATGAGAGACTCTTGAATGCTGACAAAAACTGAGGACTGGTGGATGTGGGGGGGAGGAGGGGGGGCATGGAGGAGGGCACTGGTGGGGATGAGCACTGGGTGTTATGTGGAAACTAATTTGACAATAAACTATTTGTAAAAAAAAAAATAAAATAAAATAAAATAAAATAAAATAAAATAAAAAAAAAGAAAAAGAAAGGAGGGCCAGTGGAAGAGAAAATAGACCCGACATGCCATTGTGCATACCTTGGGGAAGGACCTGCATAGTGGGGGTGATTCTGGTGGGGGGGCAGTTTATCTCTCCAAGGAGGGTTAGGGGGAGACTATGAAGTCTCATTTCCATGGAAGAATAAGCACAACAGGCCCCTTCCCCAGAAAGCCAGCACAACAACTTGTTTCCACCACCTCTACTGATCATAGAATACAGCAAAGCTTCAGCTCTAGGCGAAATAGGATCCAGCTCCTTTCTTACCTTTTATACTTTATGTTTTAAGTTATTTTTTCATTTATTTTTTTTTAAATTTAATGTTTTATTTATTTCTAGGAGAGAGAGACAGCGTGAGCAGGGGAGGGTCAGAGAGAGAGGGAGTCACAGACTCTGAAACAGGCTCCAGGCTCTGAGCTGGCAGTCAGCACAGAGTCCATTGTGGGGCTTGAACCCACGAACTGCGAGATCATGACCTAAGTAAAAGTTGGACGCCTAACCGACTAAACCACCCAGGTGCCCTTTTTCATTTTTTTTTATTTTTAAAAATACCTTTTTGTTTTATTATCATTTTTCTTAATTTATATATATATATTAGTTTTTGTTTATTTTAATTTAATTTTTATTCTAATTATCATTTTTATTTTTTGGATATAGGTACTTTTTAAAAATATTTTAAATGTTTCTTTGTGTTTGAGAGAGAGACAGAAAGAGAAAGAGAGAGAAGATGGGCTCGTCCAAAGCAAGATTCGAGCTCACCTGATGCAGAACTCGAACTCACAAACTGTGAAATCATGACCTGAGCTGAAATTAGATGCTTAGCCCACTAAACCACACAGGCACCCTTTGAAAGAAATTGTAAGGGGTCTCTTTGAGTGGAAGGAAAAAAAGACCAAAAGCAAGAAAGACTAGAAAGGACCAGAGAACATTACCAGAGCACCAACACTACAGGTAACACAAGGGCACTCAATTCATATCTTCAATAATCATTCTGACTGTAAATGGACTAAATGCTCTAATCAAAAGATTTAGGGTATCAGAATGGGAAAAACAACAAGATCCAACTATATGCTGCCTACAAAAGGCTCAGTTTAGACCTAAAGACACCTGCAGATCGAAAGTGAGGGGATGGAGGACAAACTACCATGCTATGTATGTCAAAAGCAAGCCAGAATAGCCATATTTATATCAGACAAACTAGATTTTAAACCGAAGACTATAACAAGAGGTGAAGAAGGACTTTATATCATCATTCAGGAGTCTATCCATTAAGAAAATTTAACAATTGTGGGGCGCCTGGGTGGCTCAGTCGGTTAAGCGTCCGACTTCGGCTCAGGTCATGATCTCACGGTTTGTGGGTTCAAGCCCCATGTCAGGCTCTGTGCTGACAGCTAGCTCAGAGCCTGGAGCCTGCTTCAGATTCTGTGTCTTCCTCTCTCTGACCCTCCCCTGCTCTCACTGTCTCTCTCTCTCTCTCTCTCTCTCAGAAATAAATAAAATATTTTAAAAAAAAGAAAAAGAAAATTTAACAATTGTAACTATTTATTCACTGAACTTGAAGCACTCAAATATATAAATAAATTAATCACAAACATAAAGGAACTCATTGATAATAATATAATAATAGTAGAGACTTTAACACCCCACTTACAGCAATGGGCAGATCATCTAAACAGAAAATCAACAAGGAAACCTTGGTTTTGAATGACACACTGGATTGGATGGGCCTATTGGACATATTCAGAGCATTTCATCCTAAAGCGGCCAAATACACATTCTTTTTGAGTGCACATGGCACATTCTCCAGAATGGATCACATACTGTGTCACAAATCAGCCCTTAACAAATACAAAAAGATTGAGATCATACCATGAACATTTTTATTTTTATTTTTTGATGTTTTACTTATTTTTTTTTCCTAGGACGGAGAAAGAGAGAGACAGCGTGAGCAGGGGAGGGTCAGAGAAAGAGGGAGACACAGACTCTGAAACAGGCTCCAGGCTCTGAGCTGGCAGTCAGCACAGAGCCCGATGCGGGGCTCGAACCCATGAACCGCGAGATCATGACCTAAGCGAAAGTCGGACCCTCAACCGACTAAGCCACCAAGGAGCCCCTTACTTATTTCTGAGAGAGAGAGAGAGAGAGAGACAGCGTGAACAGGGGAGGGTCAGAGAGAGAGGGAGACACAGAATCCGAAGCAGGCTCCAGGCTTTGAGCTGGCTGTCAGCACAGAGCCTGACGTGGGGCTCGAACCCACGAACAGTGAGATCATGACCTGAGCTGAAGTCGGACACTCCACCGACTGAGCCACCCAGGCGCCCCGTCCATGAACATTTTTAGACCACAACAACATGAAACCTGAAGTCAATCACAAGAAAAAATTAGAAAGCCATCAAATACATGGAAGTTAAAGAATATCCTTCTGAAAAATGAGTGAGTTAACCAGGAAGTTAAATAAGAAATTAAAAAGTACTTGGAAGCAAATGAAAATGAAAACACGACAGTCCAAAACCTTTGGGATGCAGCAAAGGTGGTCCTAAGAAGGAAGTATATGCAATACAGGCCTATCTCAAGAAACAAGAAAGGTCTTGAATACACAATGTAATCTTACACCTAATGGAGCTAGAAAAAGCACATCAAATACAGCCTAAAGCCAGCAGAAGAAGGGAAATAATAAGCGTTAGAGTAAATGATATAGAAACAGAAAAACAAACACAATCCAGTAGAACAGGGGCGACTGGCTGGCTCAGTCAGTTAAGTGTCCTGCTTTGGCTCAGGAAATGATCTTGCAGTTCATGAGTTTGAGCCCCACATCAGTGTCTGTGCTGACAGCTCAGAGCCTGGAGTCTGCTTTGGATTCTGTGTCTCCCTCTCTCTCAGTCCCTCCCCTACTCATGCTCTGTCTCTCTTTCTCTCTCAAAAATAAACAAACATTAAAAGAAAAGTGGGAAAGATCAACTAAACTAAATTATTTAAAAGAATAAAATTGATAAAACCCTAGCCCCACATATCAAAAAGAAGAGAAAGGATTCAAAAAGATAAATCATAAATGAAAGAGAAGAGATCACAACCAACACCACAGAAACACAAACAATTATAAGAGAATACCAGGAAAGGTATATGTGAGCAAACCAGGCAATTTTGAAGAAATGGCAGATTCCTAGAAACTTAAAACTAACAAAGCTTAAACAAGAAGAAATAGAAAGCTTGAACAGATGCATAACCAACAAAGAAATTGAATTGGTTATCAAAAATCTCCCAACAAGCAAAAGTCCCGGGGCAGATGGTTTCCCAGGGGAATTCTAGACATTTAAAGAATTCTTCTCAAACGTTTCCTATTCTTCTCAAACTGTTCCAATAAACAGAAATGAGAAGAAAACTTCCAAACTGATTCTACAAAGCCATCATTACCTTGATTCCAAAACTAGAGAAAGACCTCACCAAAAGGAAGAATTACAGGTGAATATCCCTGATGAATACAGATGCAAAAATTCTTAGTAAAATACTAGCAAATCGAATTCAACAGTACATTAAGATAATTATTCACCATGATCAAGTGGGATTTATCCCTGGGCTTTAGGGTTGTTTCAGTGTTCACAAATCAATCAACGTTATACACCACATTAATAAAAGAAAAGATAAGGACCATATGATCTTGTCAGTACATGCAGAAAAAGCATTTGACAAAATACAGCATCTATTCTTGATGAAAACCATCTACAAATAGAGATAGATGGAACATCATAGAAGCCATTTCTGAAAAACCCAAAGAAAATATCATCCTCAATGGAGGAAAAACAGAGAACTTTCCCCCTACAGTCAGGAACAAGACAAGGATGTCCACTCTCAGCATTACTATTTAACATACTACTTGAAGTCTTAGCTTTAGCAATCAGACAACAAGAAGAAATAAAAGGCATCCAAATTGGCAAGTAGTCAAACTTTTGCTCTTTGTGGATGACATGATACTCTATGTAGAAAACACAAACGACTCTACCAAAAAAATTACTAGAACTAACACACGAATTCAGCAAAGTCATAGATCATAAAATCAATGTACAGAAATCTGTTGCATTTGTACACACCAACACTGAAGTAGCAGAAAAAGAAACAAGGAATTGATCCTATTTGCAACTGCACCAAGAACAGTAAAATACCTAGGAATAAACATAACTAAAGAGGGAAAAGATCTGAACTCTAAGAACCATAGAACACTTATGAAAGAAACTGAGGACACAAAAGTGGAAAAACATTCCATGCTTATGGATTGGGAGAACAAACATTGTTAAAATGTCTATACTATCCAAAGCAATCTATACACTTAACGCAATCCCTATCAAAATACCACTAGCATTTTTCACAGAGCTAGAACAAACAATCCTAAAATTTTTATGTAACAACCAAAGACCCTGGATAGCCAAACCAATTCTGGAAAACAAAAAACTGGAGGCATTAGGATACCAGATTTCAAGCTATGTTACAAAGGTGTAGTCATCAAGGCAGTATGGTGCTGGCACAAAACAGACATTGAGATCAATGGAAGAGAACAGAAAATCAAGAAATGGACTCACAACTATATGCCCAACTAAGCTTCAACAAAGAAGGAATGAATATCCAATGGGAAAAAGAGTCTCTTCAACAAATGCTATTAGAAACACTGGACCACCTTCTTACACCATACACAAAAAGAAATCCAAAATGGATTGAAGATCTAAATGTGAGACAGGAAACAACCACAATCCTAGAGAACACAGGCAGCTACCTCTTTGACAACTTCTTATTAGACACATTACTGGATGCAAGGGAAACAAAAGCAACCATGAACTATTGGGACTTCATCAAGACAAAATCTTCTGCGCAGTGAAGGAAACAACCCACAAAGCTAAAAGACAATCTATGGAATGTGAGAAGATATTTGCAATGCCACATCTGATAAAGGGTTAGTATCCAAAATCTATAAGGAACTTAGCAAACTTGACACTCAAAAAACAAACAACCCAGTTAAGAAATGTGCAGAAGACATGAATAGGCATTTTTCTGAAGCAGATAACCAGATGGCTAACAGACATGTGAGAGGAAGCTAACAGCTAACATCACTCATCATCAAGGAAATACAAATCATAACAACAATGAGATACAACCTCACTGTGACCAGAATGGCTAAAATGAACACCTTAGGAAACAATAAATGTTGGCAAGCATGTGGAAACTGGGGAACTCTCTTACAGTGTTGGTGGCAATGTAAACTGGTGTAGCCACTCTGGAGAACAGCATGGAAAAAACTAATAATAGAAATACCCTACTCAAAGAGTACAAAAATACATATTCATAGGATCACATGCACCCCAATGTTTATAGCAGCACTATCAACAATAGCCAAACTATGGAGAGACCCCAAATGTCCATTCACATATTTTTATATATAGGAATTCAATATTCCAATAGGAATTCCAATTCAATGGAATATTACTCAGCCATCAAAAAGAACGAAATCTTGCCATTTACAATATGGATGGAGCTAGAACGTATTATGTAAGTGAAATCATTCAGAGAAAGACAAATGTCATATGATTTCACTCATGTGGAATTTGAACAAAACAAATGAACATATGGGAAGGAGAAGAACAAAGTGGAGAAAGGGAAGCAAACTGCAAGAGACTCATAACGAGAGAGAACAGACTGAGGTTTGATGGAGGGAGGTGGGTGGAGATGGGCTAGATGGGTGATTGATGTTAAGGAGGGCACTAGCAATGATGAGCACTGGGTGTTTTATATAAGCGATGAATCCTGATACCAATATTGTACTGTATGGTAACTAATTAAAATTTAAATAAAAAGTAAAAACAAAGAGTGGGCTCTTCATTCACTACAGTTCTATGGTTTTCCCAAATATAATCACATTGGTTTTCAAAGTCAGGCATTTTAGGGGTTCATCTGTCCTGTGCAGGACCTAGGGTTTAGTGCTTGATGTGGGGGCACAGACTCCTTGCTTCTCAGTGAAATTTTGTATTTTTGAGATCCAAGCATATTTTGTTTTGTTTTGTTTTGTTCTTTTAATATTTTTATTTTATTTCTAGGAGAGACAGAGAGAGAGACAGCGTGAGCAGGGGAGGGTCAGAGAGAGAGGGAGAAACAGACTCTGAAACAGGCTCCAGGCTCTGAGCTGGCAGTCAGCACAGAGCCCAACGCGGGGCTCGAACCCACGAACCGCGAGATCATGACCTAAGAGAAAGTCGGACGCTTAACCGACTAAGCCACCCAGGCGCCCCAATCCAAGCATATTTTCAATTCTTATACCTGGATGGGACAGGTTTGCTTTTTGTTTTGTGTTTTCTTTTGTTTTTGGCAAGAGTGTCTCTGCCTCTCTTACCTGTTTTCATACTGTCCTTCTATCCTTTGTTGTGCAGGCTCAGGTTTTTTTTCAGAGATTATCCTGTATATAGTTGTAAATCTGTTGTGTCCATGGAAGGAGATGAGTTCAGGATCTTGGTAAGCTGGGTCCTTGAACCAGTGCCCTGACACCACCTTGATCACCTTTGCTTTGCAGGAAGTTTTTGAAATTGGGAGTTGGGAGATCTTACTGCTTTGGTCTCCTTTTTAAAGATTGGCTAATCTAAATCCCTTGACTTTTTCTATGAATCTAGAATCAGTTTGTCAGTCCTTACAAAGGAGGTATTTAGGCATCCAATACTATTGTGTTGAACCTATAGATGAATTTGAGGAACGTTGCCACCTTGGCAATATTAAGTCTTCTGACCATGAAAGTTTTTCCATTTACTTAGATGTTTTTAATTTTTTTTTTCAAAAATGTCTTGTAGTTTTCAGAGTATAAGTTTTGCACTTATTTTGTTAAATGTAGTCCTAGTATTTAACTCATTTTGGTGCTATTGTAAATGCAGTTGTTTTCTTAATTTCATTGTTGAATTGTTTATTGAAAGTGTATGGAAATGTAACTGGTGCTTTCTATATTGACCTCATATTCTACAACCATGCTGAACTTGTTTATTTGTTCTAATAGTTGATGCCCTAGGAATTTCTGTGTACAAGATAATGTCATCTGTGTGGGAATAGAAATAATTTTACTTCTTCCCCCCCCCCCCAATCAGGATGCACTTTATCTTATATACTTGCTCTAGAATCTCTAGCATAAAGTGTTTTGTTTTGTTTTGTTTTAATTTTTAACATTTATTTATTTTTCAGAAAGAGAAAGAGTCCAAGCTGGGGAGGGGCATAGAGAGAGGGAGACATAGAATCTGAACTAGGTTCCAGGCTTTGAGCTGTCATCTGAGAGCCCAACGCAGGGCTTGAACCCGCAAGCTGTGAGATGATGACCTGAGCCAAAGTCAGAAACCCAACTGACTGGGCCACCCAGGCGCCCCTCCAGCACAAAGTTTAATGGAAGTGATGAGAGTGGACATCCTTTTTTGTGTTGCTGATTGGAGGAGGAAAACAACCAGTCTTTTGCCATTAAATAAGTAAGTAGTTAGGTTAAAGGTTTTCTTAAATGCCTTTAATCAGATTGGGGAAATTCCCTTCTGTTACTAGCTTATTGGATTTTTACCATGAAAGGGTGTCAGATTTTGTCAAATACTTCTTGTCCATCTGTTGATATAAACATGTGGCTTTTGTTTTTTATTATATTTATATGGTATATTACACTGTTGATATGGATGTTGAATCATATTGCATTCTTGGAATAAATTTCACTAGGTCATGGTGTATAACTTTTTAATATGCTGCTGGATTTGATTTGTTGCATTTTGTTGAGTTTTTTTCCATGTCTATATTTATAAGAGATATTAGTCTGTAGTTTTCTTTTCTTGTGATATCATTGTCTGATTTTGCTGTCTGAATAATACTAGCCTTATAGAATGAGTTGGGTTCCCTCTTCTCTTTATCTTCTATATTTTGTAGTTATTTTCTTAAGAGGTACTTTTGCCTTTGCCATTTTTTCCACATTTTCAATGTTATTTATTTATTTATTTATTTATTGAAAGAGAGAGAGAGAGAGAGCATGAACAAGGGAGGGGCAGAGAGAGAGACACACACACAGAACTTGCAGCGGGCTCCAGGCTCTATACTGTCAGCACAGAGCCCTTTGAGGGGCTCAAAACCACGAACCGTGAAATCATGATTGAGAAGAAGTTGGATGCTTAATTAACTGAGCCACCCAGGCACCCCTCTACGTTTTCAATTTTGTGATTTTTTTTCTTTATGTCATATATATAATATTTATTCAAATTACATATATTTATATCATATCCTGGTCATGTTATATTTTATGTTTTATGATTGCTTATTGAAGTTTTATGAGTTTCTCTTTACTACCGATTCTTTCTAAAGTTACTCAGCCAGTCTTTTTCCCATTTGTACTTTACATTTTGTGCTACAAGTTGCTCTTTTTCTTTGTGCAATATTTGTGTAGATTTTTTGACACATAGGTTAAATGTAGATTTCTCTAGAAAAATTTGTTTCATTCATGTAAATTTTGAGTCATTATCAATCTAGGACAATTATTTTTTTATTAAATGTTTTATTTATTTCTAGGAGAGAGAGAGACAGCGTGAGCAGGGGAGGGTCAGAGAGAGAGGAATTCACAGACTGAAACAGGCTCCAGGCTCTGAGCTGGCAGTCAGCACAGAGCCCGACGCGGGGCTCGAACCCACGAACCGCGAGATCATGACCTAAGCGAAAGTTGGACGCTTAACCGACTAAGCCACCCAGGCGCCCCCAATCTAGGACAATTATTAACTAAAGTGATGACTTGAAGGTATTTTGGCCCAAAATAAGAAATACAAATCATAGAAAGGTTAGTCTGTAATTGCAAATTCTTTAAAAGAGCTGTTTGCTCACTTTGTGTTAGCTCAAAGCAAATCTCCTTAGAATATTCTCGTACTTGAAGATAGAGCCGATTTTATTTGTGTCATTTTTTTTCCCGAGGATATGAATCTATTAATTTTAGGTTTCCATATTTTCAGGGAGGGATGTTTCTCATGCTCCTCACATGAATAAGCTCTGGGCATTATTTCCTGTCTATTAAGTTCCTGAGCTTCAGAAGCTAAGCTAAGATTTTCCAGATTTGAAATATACCCTAAGGTTCAGAACAACTATCATTCCTAGCTTATTGCCAATATTTGTATTTTGGCCTAAATGATTATTCTGTTGATTCTTCTTTTGGGGCTTTGTATGTGTATTTTACATTTTTAGTTGTTTTTATAGAAAGAGGCAGCCTTAAATCTTAGTCTACTGTGTTAGTGGAAAAGAATCCCCATTAATAATTTTTTCATTTCTGCTATTTATCCAGCACCAGAATAAGTGGTAGAGTACAAGTCCACCTAAACAGATGGTGATCTGTGTGTTCTGTGAGCCAGGACTGGTCTGTGAATGTTCATTAGCCCACAAACAGATAGAGACAGAAAGTGAAAGTGAAACCCTATCCTGTCTCGAACTGGTAATCTCCAAGACAAAAATGAGCCTATATATCAAGTGATTGGATCTGCTAAAAAGTTTGATTATTAGCTGTTTGTGGACCAGAGGTGGAGGATCACAGTGCCTAAACTGGAATGAGTTTTCAGACTTTTGTAGGGGTTATGTAAAACCTTGTAAAACTTTGGATGCTTTTTCCAGAAATATGGACATGTACAATGAAATATAAAGTATGAGTGTATAGGTAAGGATTATCTAAAGTGTTACAGATCTGGGTTTTTTAATTCTAGGAAGAGACAAAGGCCAGAGAAGACATTTTGCACAATCATTTCATCACCTGACAATGCTACTCGACTTATTTGTGAGTAGACTGGAGTAGACAAAAGCTGGACCCCATAACAACTATCGGGGAAACAACTGAAATATTTCATTCATCCAATCCAGCCTGATACCTACAATGTATCAGATCAAGTTCTGGTCTCAGGTCATTACTCTAAATGTTGAAATGTGTTATTCTTTTCCATTCCTGACCCCCAATTTCCATGATTAGAACTTGCACCTGTCTTCCCACATAAAAGATCTCCACATTTAAAACTCTTGATGTGGGGCACCTGGGTGGCTTAGTCGATTAAGCGTCCGACTTTCGCTTAGGTCATGATCTTGCGGTTCGTGAGTTCGAGCCCCGCGTCAGGCTCTGTGCTGACTGCCAGCTTAGACCCTGGAGCCTGTTTCAGTCTGTGACTCCCTCTCTCTCTGACCCTCCCCTGCTCACGCTGTCTCTGTCTGTCTCTTTCTCTCTCCTAGAAATAAATAAATAAATAAAAATTTTAAAAATCCTCTTGATGTGGGGCACCTGGGTGTCTCAGTCGTTTAAGCGTCTGACTTCAGCTCAGGTCATGATCTCATGGTTCGTGGGTTTGAGCACTGCATTGGGCTCTGTGCTGGCAGCTAGCTCAGAGCCTGGAGCCTGTTTCAGATTTTGTATCTCCCTCTCTCTCTCTGACCCTCCCCTGCTCATGCTGTCTCTCTCCCTCTCTCAGAAATAAATAAAACATTAAAAAAAAAAGCCTTGATGGAGGGCAGAGACCACCTCCACCCACAGTGAGAAGAAGCCACTTTGCCAAATAGTCTTGCAATGGACATGGCATGAAGCTGCCAGACTCTGACTCAGGACATATGACAGATAGGTTGGGACAGCACGACATACATTTGGCATAGGTGTTTGAGTGACAGTGGTGTCATGCGGTTGTATGGGGCAACAGCAATTGCAGTCCCAGCCTCAGGGTCCAGTGTCCTACATTAGGGGACTCAGTTGTGTGAATAGTGGCATCTATACTCAACAGTAAGGCTCTCATTGTATGTGGGCCTCCACCTAGGATTCATTGTGGATTCTGTTCTTGCCTATGTAGACTCAAGCCTATTTTGTTGCTTTCCTTGAAATAGAACAAGGCCTAATATTTTCTCTCTCTCCTCTTTAAGTCTCTGTAACTATACATATGTATAATAAAAAGTCAGAAATCTATGTATGGAATAGCTTCAGAGAGCATGATTTCAGACATGTTTTTCCAGGTTTATTGAGGTATAATTGACATACACATACATTGTGTAAGCTCAAGGGTACAACCCTTGATCAATACATTTCTATACTGCAAAATAATTATAACCAAAGTATTAGCTAAGAACTGGATGATGTTACCTTTCTTTTTGTGTGGCACACACATTTCAGATCTACTCTCTTAGTATCTCAGAGGTTTTATGTTGAGCTGATAACCACTTCCTCAATCTGCCACCTGGTTTTGCCCCTTGAGAGAGAAAATATGTGTCTCCAAGCAGGTCTTGCATTTTTCTTCCTATAAAAAAAACCACACACACTTAAATGTAGATATAAGACCCCTTTCTATAATGAGGGCTCTCATCAATGACTTTACTGATTTCCTATCTGGTGGAACCCCAGGATTGCTTTGTAGGTTTGTTACAAAATACTCAGTCCTCTCCCCAGACCTACCACCTTAGAATGTTGGGTGTGGGCCCAGGAATCACTTACTTTATACGCCCTTCAGGAAAGGTTGATGCACAGCTACATGGGAATTCTGTTTTATGTGCTTGCTGCTCAATGTGTGATCCGAAGACCAGCAGCATCAACACCAACCTTGTTATAAACCCAGAATCTCATGCTCTACTCTATACTGTGTAGATCTTTCTAAGTTCAGGAAATTCTTGTGTACACTAAAGGCTGAGCCTCCTGGTCTGTATGATTTCCTGACGCAGAACCAGAAGTATGCAGTACGCTCTGGGTGTGAGCTCTGATCAGCTTGCTTAGTGCTGAGCAGTCCAGGGTTTGGTCCTGTTCCTTTCTCTTCTATGACCATCACTCCCTTGGTATCCTTACCTATGCTAAAGGCTTTAAATATCATTTATATGGTATCACCTCCCACATCTATTTCTCCAACCTAGATATTTCTCCCACCCTGTACTCTATATCCAGCTGATAACCTCAAGTGCATTTCTAAAAATCTCAGATTTGACATTCTTAAATTGGGTGCCTATGATACTACTCCCCCAAATGTCCTACTTCCAGTGTCTTCCCTGTTTCCCTAGAAGGCACTTGCAGTCTGAAATATTGGATGCTGTCCTTGAATCTTCCTTCTCCCAACCCAGAATTAATACATTAGGAAATGCTGCAAAGTTCATTTTTAAATGTATGCAGAGCATGCACGCACGCGTGCACACACACACACACACACACACACACACACACACACACAAAGAAGAACACAGTCATTTCCAATTATTTTCTCCCCTCAAACCTCAGACACACAGCTGACATCCCCCTCCTAGAACACTGCACTAGCTTCCTACAGTTGCCCTACTGGTCTTTTGTCCTTCACCTCTCAATTCTGCACAGCAGCAAATAAATGTTGCTAAAGAGAAGTAGTACCAGGTAGATTATCTGTTCTAAACCATTTGGTGACTCCACATCTCACTCAGGGAAAACTCAAAACCCTGCTAATCCTCAGGCCTAGACATCTGACCTCATTTCACATGCTCTCTGCTCCGGCCACAGTGCCCTCTCACCCTTCCTTGAACACAGGACACACTCCTGCCCTAGTGCATGTGCCCTGGACGTTCCCCTGCCTGGAAAGAACTCCCTGAGACACGCTCTTCATTGATTCCTCATGTCCTTCAGGTCTCTCAGAGGTCAGCTTCCCAGTGAGGCTCCCTCTGATAGGCTTTACCCAGTGAGGCTTTATGATAGTAAAGTAGCCACCTTCCTCGTCCCAGCACAAGCAACTCTCTGGGCACCTTCCTCAAAGCACTTACCAACCTCCAATTTGTTTTTTTATGTTTATTTATTGTTTATTTTTATTTATTTTTAATCAATCAGTTAATTTTTAAATTTACATCCAGATTAGGTAGTATATAGTGCCAACAGTGATTTCAGAAGTAGATTCCTTAATGCCCGTCACCCATTTAGCCCATTCCCCCTCCCACAACCTCTCCAGCAACCCTCTTGTTTGTTCTCTATATTTAAGAGTCTCTTATGTTTTGTCCCCCTCCCTGTTTTTATATTATTTTTACTTCCCTTCCCTTATATTCATCTTTTTTGTATCTTAAATTCCTCATATCAGTGAGGTCATATGATATTTGTCTTTCTCTGACTATTTTCACTTAGCATAATACCCTCTAGTTCCATCCACGTAGTAGCAAATGGCAAGATTTCATTCTTTTTGATTGCCGAGTAATACTCTATTGTGTGTGTATATATATATATGTATATATATGTATATATGTATGTATATATACCGCATCTTCTTTACCCATTCATCTATTGATGGACATTTGGGCTCTTTCCATACTTTGGCTATTGTTGATAGTGCTGCTATAAACATTGGGGTGCATGTGCCCCTCTGAAACAGCACACCTGTATTCCTTGGATAGATACCAAGTAGTGCAATTGCTAGGTCATAGGGTAATCCTATTTTTAATTTTTGAGGAATGTCCATACTGTTTTCCAGAGTGGCTGCATCAGTTTGCATTCTTATCAGCAGTGCAAAAGAGAGCTTCTTTCTCTGCTTCCTTGCTAACATCTGTTGTTGACTGAACTGTTAATGTTAGCCATTCTGACAGGTGTGAGTTGGTATCTCATTGTGGTTTTGATGTATATCATCCCTGATGATGAGTGATTTTGAACATTTTTTCATTTGTCGGTTGGTCATCTGGATGTCTTCTTTGTAAAAGTGTCTATTCATGTCTTTTGCCCATTTCTTCATTGGATTATTTGTGTTTTTTTGGATTTTGGATTTTGAATTTGATAAGTTCTTTATAGATTTTGGATACTAACCCTTTATCTGATCTGTCATTTGCAAATATCTTTTCCCATTCTGTTGGTCACTTTTTAGATTTGCTTATTGTTTCCTTCACTGTGCAGAAGTTTTTATTTTGATGAAGTCCCGATAGTTCATTTTTGCTTTTGTTTCCCTTGCTTCCTCATCATGCCCACAAACCAAGAGTTACAAAACATAAATTCGTATCTGGATTCTCATTTTCATTAAGAAAGAAAAACATCAGTACTCAGCCCAACATGAAATAAAGATGGGGATGGAGATAGTCCAGCCCTGTTTCTGCTGGAAGAGTAAAGCAGATAAGAAAGGGAACAGGAATCCGTATGGGGAAGGGTCTTGGTGAGCAGGGTGGGCCAGTCTCCTGCGTCCTCATATTATTATAATAGGAACACAGACATATTCTGACACTGTTGGCAGAAAGAGAAGTCAGGGGCTCTTGATGGCACCAATGGGAGTGGGAACAAATCTTGCTTCACTCAGTCCCTGAGAGGCAACAGGTCTCACACTGTGAAAAATATTAATCATGAGTAAATTAAGGTCAGTCACATAAGTACCTTCATTCTCAACACCCCCCGCATGTCAAAGTGTCCCTAGTGCCCCCACTCCTCCCTACTTCAGGCCCTCCTGAGTCTTACTTTCAGGAGCCGTTAGAGACACATCAGAGCCCTGGGTGCTGTCATTGCCTGGGGTTGAACAAAACAGGATGTGATCAGAGCCACAAGAGATAAGACTAAAGGAGAAACTACGGTGGGGGTGGGGGGTGATGCCCCCCCATGAGGTCCTGCCTACAGTACCCAGGGTTTCAGAGATCACCCCTCCATACTTACGTGCAGCATGAGAGTAGCTCGGTCCTTTTCCTCCTGTGGGAAGAAAATATCATGCTAGAGACCGGGACAGCTGGGCTATGAGGTCCTAGAGCAAACATCTAGTCCTGGTCCACAATGAAGTTTCCAGAATTCTGACTGAAGACTCAGGACAGGATCAGGAAACATGAAGAAAGAGATTTGGGAGGGCACAGGACCACCTGACTTGCTGGAGGTCTGACCTCAGCAGGGACCTTCCTCTTTGTCCCATCACTGCTGAGAATCAGGTCCCCATCACCAGAATTAAGTACAAAAACTGTCCTTCATGTTCACAAGTGCTTTGCTCCAGAGTGAGGGTCAGTAACGGCTCCAGAGTGGGCAGGTGCATGATGTGAATGGTACTTCCCAGGAACAAGGCAGGAACCCCCTTGTTTGGAACAACAAGGAACCCCTCAGCGGGACAAGACAACTCAGATCCCCCCACTCTCTTCCTACCTGAGCACTTCTTCCTCCAGATCACAGCTCCAAGCACCACAGTGACCACAAGGACAGTGACAGTCATACCAGCAATGATGCCCAGGATGGGGATGGAAGGCTGAAGAGGCAGCTCTGGAAAGGTAAGGAAGGTGAGGGGTCCACACTCCCGGCTTCAGTCCTGACTTTGTGAACTTCTCCAGAAGGGCCCTGCTCTCCCTGACACCAGGCTCTACCCCAAACCCTCCTTACCCCATCTCAAGGTGATGGGCGCGGGCAGCCCCTTGTGCTGCACATGGCACGTGTATCTCTGCTCCTCTCCAGAAGGCACCACCACAGCCGCCCACTTCTGGAAGGTCCCATCTCCCGCAGGCCTGGTGTCCACAAGCTCCGTGTCCTGGGTGTGGTCCTCCCCATCCCGCTGCCAGGTCAGGGTGATCTCCGCAGGGTAGAAGCCCAGGGCCCAGCACCTCAGGGTCACCTCATAGTCAGAGATGCGGTGGCGGGTCACGTATGTGCTGGGAGATTCTGAGGAAGAAGAAGCAGAAAATCCACCCTGGGGTTTACCTTTAGAGGCCACTGAGACTGCATCCATGTGAGCATCCTGAGGTGGACAGGGCTACGGGTTTGGATGGAAGAAGCACAAGACAGACACCAGTCTAGCCTTTGGGATCTGCTGATCCTTAAGTTCTGGAATCAGGGAGAGAGCCCCCGTAGAAACTAACGTCTAAGGTGGGGATTCACACACCTCTGAGGTGGAGAGCGAATGACTCAGAAAGCCGAAGTCAAATCGCCAAAAATGTTCTCAGGGAGAACAAGGCCTTGAGAGGGAAGGTCAGGGCTCACCAGGTGGCTGCCAGGGTCAAAGAGAACTGCTGATGGGTTATATCAGGGATGGTCTCAGCCTGCGTCCCAGGGGGAGACTGCATCCCTCACTGTCCTTTAGAGAAAAGCGCCCTCTAGGTGAGTCACCCTCTAGTAGGAATATGAACACCCAGGCGGGTCTCCCTCTTCCCACCCAGGGAGGGCGCTGTTCTGTCCCTGAGTCCACTTTCCCTCCTCGTGGGCAGCCAGCCCCAGGGGAGGGGAGAGCGGGGCGTCCCCGGGGACCCTGTACCTGCGCGCAGCAGCGTCTCCTTCCCCATCTCCAGGTACCTGCGGAGCCCCTCCAAGCACTTGTCCTCCAGGTACTTCCTGTAGCGCTCCGCCTCCCCGGCCACCTCCCACTTGCGGCGGGTGATCTGCGCCGCCGTGTCCGCCGCGGTCCAGGAGCGCAGGTCGTCGTTCAGGGCGATGTAGTCCGCGCCGTCGTAGGCCAACTGACTGTAGCCGCGGAGGAGGCGTCCGTCGGGCCCCATGTCACAGCCATGCATTCTCTGGATGCTGTGTGACCCTGGCCGCGTCCCCGACCCCAGAGAAGCAGTAATAAAGTCCAAATCGAAAATAAAACCACCTAAAAGCTCAAACCGAAAGTAAAACCGCGTAAAAGCTCCTGCCGGCTCTTCTCCGGTGGGGGGGACTAGAGGGTCGCGCGGCCTAGCAGCTGCGCTCAGAAACCGAGACTCGGGGCGACCCCGGCCAGTCCATGGGCATGGGGTCGTCACCTGTATCCCGGTCCGCACCGCTTACCGGACTCGCTCTGGTTGTAATAGCCGAGGGCGGTCTGCAGGTTCGGCCGGGCAATCTCTGCGTGCACCTTGGCGATCCGCGTCTCCCGGTCCCAATACTCCGGCCCCACCTGCTCCATCCACGGCGCCCGCGGCTCCATCCTCGGATTCGAGGCGTCGGTGTCGAACCGCACGAACTGCGTGTCGTCCACGTAGCCCACGGCGATGAAACGAGGCTCCTGGTTGCCGGGCCGGGACATCGCGGTGTGGAAATACCTCAAGGAGTGGGAGCCTGCGGGCAAGGAGGGGTGAGACCCTGCCTGACGTTACTCCCGGCGCGGGGCTGGGGTTGCAGGTGGAGGCGGCGGGGAGGGCAGAGGGACTGGGACCCGAGTGGGGGAGAGCAGGGCCGAGTCGGGGAGGGACCAGGGAGGGCAGGACTGGACGAGGCCCGGGTGGGGGTCTGGGGTGGGGGCGGCGGACAGGCGCCTTTCCCGGGGGTCCCTCGTCCCCGCCCGGAGGTCCCCTCGCTCCTGCCCCTCAGAGTCCCTTTCCTCCCGACCCCACACTCACTGGTCCAGGTCTGGGTCATGGCCAGGGTCCCCGAAAGCAGCAGGAGGAGGGTTCGTTGCATCACGACCCGCATCTCGTGGTCTGGGGAGAATGTGAGTCGCTGCAGGAGCCGGAGGCGCGCGCAGAGGAACCGCGGTGCCTCTGATTGGCTTCTTCGTAAACCCATTACCAATAGAAGTGTGAACCGAGTCCGCATCATCAGTATCTAGGCAGAAGGACCTGACACAGGTTGTGACAGGGAGAAACGAAACCTCGGTGGGCTATCCGGCCCCCCACACCGCCCTGGGGCCTGAGACCCTGAGGGGCTGGCCCGGGAACCTGGGATTTTACCCCGACGCCTCACCTACTGCACAGAGGGCTCTTTATCACACTGTCTTCCTGAGTCGTGGCCCAGGAGCTGTGTGAGTCATTGATTCTCCAACAGTTTGTTCTCAGGGTATTTATACAGTCTTACAAATTAGTGAGGATCCCAGTGATAATTTTGTATATGCGGGGTATATCTATCCATATTTACCATAGTAGGAATAAAACAGATTTAAATATTTTTAAATTCATTTACAATCATATGAAAACAGAAATATGGTTTTTATTAAAAATAACAATTTTTCCCAAATAAACGGGGCAGGGAGAACAGTGGGGTTTTTTTCATTTTACATTTTTGCAAGTCTCCTTCTTGTCTGTCTCATTAAAGACCACTGGATGTTCATATTTGCTTCTGGATCTATTGTGTTGTTTTGGTTGAAGTATATGAAAAAATTTATGTCCTTGACTATCAGAGAATAGTATGTGTCATAACCTTTTAAGATAATAATGCGTATTCCTCCTTGATACTATATTAAAAACTACACAAATTGTAATTTCCCTGAGGTTATTTGCAAACTGGATCCTGAAACAGCATCACTGACTGTTTGCTTCTCTGTTACATTAAATCCATAGGCCCATCTGCACACGGGATGGATTTTGTACTAATGCATGATTGTTTGTAAGTAGGATGTTATGTGTTGTTTCACTAAGTAATATAGGTGTTCCAGCATTGATTACAGTGGAATTGAATTATGAAAAAGTAATTTGTTTTAATATTACCACAAATCCCAACAGAACAGGTGGTCGGTGCTGAAAAGCTGTCAAGTTTCTTGGTGGATCACAGGTTAAATGGGATGGGCTACATGGGTGATGGGCTAAGGAGGGCACTTGTTAGGTGAGCACTGGGTGTTGTATGTAAGTGAGAATGAGTCAATTCTACTCCTGATACCAATATTACACTGTATATTAACTTACTAGAATTTAAATAAAAACTTGAGAAAAACATAGTAATGGTAAAAAAGCAGTGATTGCTCACATTAACCAACACCTCATTCCTGTCTCCTAACATGTTTGCCAAATTTGTACTGTTCTCTGTACTTCTCAGAGACCAATCTGCTCAGGAAAATCAGAAGCAAAGGAGAGAAAGGAAGAGTAAGTTATATGAGAGCAAAAAATGAACCATGTAGTGGAGAATAAGAGGGACTTAGCAGGATTCATGTAGAGAGTGTACTTCCTGAAATCTCCCACTCTGGCACATTGTCTCTCTTCCCTCCACACACACACACACACACGTGGGCCCACATCCCCTTATTCTCCACACACAGGCAGATATCTTTGTGAAGTCAGTGCAGTGTTGCATTGCCCTGGCCCAGGTCCTGGTGGAGCAGAACTTGCCAGCCATGGCCACCCACTGTGGGATGTCCCAGGGGAGGAAGTGAGTTAGAGATGGAAAGATGTTTTGTGTCCTTGGGAGGAAATGAGACCTCTGAGAGGAAGGACTGTGAACATTTTTCTAGTTTTCTTTCTGACAAAGGCTTTCTTGGTGTCAGTAGTTTAAAGATCTTCCATAATGAATTCTTGTGGCCCAGGAATGGACACTGAGCAGGTAAACACTGCCATCAACTACCACCTGCCTGAGGAATCCCACACTTAGCTGTGTCAGGTAAGCTGCACACCCACACAGGTATCCCAGTGTCCTCTCCCACCTCCTGATTTTCCATGTCTTCATACATTACATCCTCATCTCTCCTTTTGTGTATCTCCCTACTTTGGGGTCTTCCAGTTCTGCCCTGTCTCCTTCCATGAGACCCGATCAATCTAGTTGCCCCACGGGCTTGGCCATCATGTTTGTGTCAAATGAAAACAATGCCGGCATCCTCAGTGAGGTGCAGGGACACACTGAGGGCAGTGGTAGCGAGCTGCCTGATGAGATGGACATTTCCTCCTCCAGTGAGTATTAATTTCATGAAACTAGTTCCCCCACCTCTCTCTCTTTTTTTTTTTTAACGTTTTCTTTCTTTCTTTCTTTCTTTTTTATTTAAATGTTTTATTCATTTCTAGGAGAGAGAGAGACAGCGTGAGCAGGGGAGGGTCAGAGAGAGAGGGAGTCACAGACTGAAACAGGCTCCAGGCTCTGAGCTGGCAGTCAGCACAGAGCCCGACGCGGGGCTCGAACCCACGAACCGCGAGATCATGACCCAAGCGAAAGTCGGACGCTTAACCGACTAAGCCACCCAGGCGCCCCACGTTTTATTTATTTCTGAGAGAGAGACACACACATAGTGTGAGTAGGGGAGGGTCAGGGAAAGAGGGAGACACAGAATCTGAAAAGGCTCCAGGCTCTGAGCTAGCTGAGAGCGCAGAGCCCGATGCGGGGCTCAAACCCACGAACTGCGAGATCATGACCTGAGCTGAAGTAGGACGCTTAACTGACTGAGCCACCCAGGTGCCCCATGGTTCCTCCAACTCTTAAGAGTCTTCTTGTTCCTCAGTAACTTTGTCTTGAAACATAAAGTGCAGACATTGTTCCTGATGCCTTAATGGGTGCCTGACAAGTTTATGCCCCCCGATCTTGATGCCATGTTGGAATGTTTTGTTTACTACTATGTTGGATCCCTTTCCTCTCTTGTCCAATTAATTTTCTTTTTTGCATCCCAGTCTCTCCTCTGACCCAAACCCCATACAAACACCTGCATGTATAGGGGTCTGTGTTTCTGCCAATCTGTACATCTTTTCCTTGCAGTTGCAGCCATGGGAGAGGACTCACCCATTCACACAGCCTGATGCACGTCTTTCACTCATGAACCAGGATCATGCATGCCTTGAGCTGATATCAAAAGTCAGATGCCTGACTGACCCACCCAGGCGCCCCTACAGTTTATTCTTCCTAATTAAATTCTTTTTAAAGATATTTTATTTTTGAATATAGTTGACACACAAGATTACATTAGTTTCAGGTGTACAACACAGTAACTCAACTTCTACATATATTTTCTTTTATTGAGAGAGACACAGTGAGAGCAGGGAAGAGAGGCAGAGGAGGAGAGAGAGAGAGAGGGAGAGAGAGAAACTATGTACACTATGCTGTGCTCACCACAGCGTAGCTGCCATCTGTCACCACACAATGATGTTACAGTCTCACTGACAATATTCCCTGTGCTGTGCCTTTTATTCCTACAACCTGTTCCTTCCTTAACTGGAGCCTGTGTCTCCCACTCCCCCCACCCAGTGCCCGTCCTCCCAACCCCCTTCCCTCTGCAATCATCAGTTCATTCTCTGTATTTATAGGTCTGATTCTGCTGTTTGCTTCTTTTTTTATTCTTCGTTTTTATTTAAAAAAATTTATGTCTTTATTTTATTTTGAGAGACAGAGACAGAGAGCAAGTGGGGCAGGGGCAGAGAGAGAAAGAGAGAGAGAGAGAGAGAGAGAATCTGAAGCAGGTTCCAGGCTGCCAGCACAGAGCTCTACGCGGGGCTGGAACCCACGGACTGTGAGATCATGACCTGAGCTGGTCAGACACTTAACCGACTGAACCACTCTGGTGGCCCTGTTTGTTTCTTTATTCATTTGTTGTTGTTTTTTTAAATATTCCACATATGAGTGAAATCAGATGGTACTTCTTTCTCAGCCTGACTTGTTTCACTTAGCAGACATATTACCCTGTTTGTCCATCCATGTTGTCACAAGTGGCAACACATATTTATATGTATGTGTATGTACCACATATCTTCCTTAGCCATTTGTCTACAGGTGGATACAAATTGTATCAGTGTGACTTTAAAAACAAAAACAAAACAAAAAAAACCTCACCCTGTGAACATCATCTGGGATGAGGGCGCCCCCTGGTGTCTGGGTCTCTGTCCAGGTGCTGGGAGCTAAAGGAGACCCTAGGGAGGGCCTGGCTGAGGAGGAGAAAGGCAGCTGGGTCTGGTCTCCTTAGTCCTGTGGCCACACGTGGGGTGGAAGGTCAGGGGACACCTCCACTGCTCTGCTCTCAGGTGGATTCTGACTGAGGAGCCTGAGTGGGGCCTGGACTGGAAGTCAGGCAGAGATGTCTGAGCAGAAGCCTGGGCGTCAGTGGGGAGAGGAAGTTTCTGAGCAGCGCTGGACTCCGCAGGGGTCGGGCTCAGGGGTGAGGCAGGATTGCAGGAGAGCAGCGCTCAGGAGCCGGTGCGCCATCGCCGAGGTTTCTGTGTCCCTGTGCACCTCCTCCTCCAGCCCCTTGACGGTAATACAGGGAAAATTGAAAGTAGAAGCACTTCTTTAGGCTCCTTATTTTTAATGTTTCAAAATTCAGTTCACCAAAAGCCATTTCTGATTTGGAAATAGCATCTCAATGTCTACACAATACTCCATAGTTTGGATGTACACACTCACAGTTTGTGAGTTGAAGCCCTGCATCAGGCTCTGTGCTGACAGCACTGAGCATGCTTGGAAATCTCTTTCTCTCTCTCTCAAATAAATAAACTAAAAAAAAAAAAAAAAAAAGAATTGGTGTTTTCATTTTCTTTGGGTAAATACCCAAGAGTGCAATAATATTGGATTATATCACAAATCACTATGTTGTAAGCTAGAGGGAGTTGAACAGTATGTGTAAGTTGCACTCAAATAAAAAGAGAAAAAGAAAAAGAAAATTAGTATTATTAGAGAACAATTTGGATAGGAAGACAAAAAAATGTCACACATATATATTGGTAATAAATATAAACAAAATGAGAATGTAGAATAAAAAATGGGAATAAATCTTGGAATCTTCAACTTGGCAAAGATGAAAGGAGGTGATGAGAGTGTCCAACAGAGAATCGGGAAGACACACCGTCATAAAGAGTGATGGGAGTGAGGACTGGTTTAAAATATTTAAAAGGTTCTTCTGAAATGTGTCTCCATAATTTAAATATGCTTATACTGTGACATAGACACACTTTTTGAGGACTTTATCCTTTCCTAAAAAAGTGTTTGTTTATTTATTTATTTTGAGAAAAGTGAGAAAGAGTGCACGCAGGAGCAGGGAGAAGGGCAGAGAGAGAGGAAAGAGGGAATCCCAAGCAGCCCGACACTAGGCTGGACCTCGGGAAACTGGAGATCAGGAGCTGAGCTAAAATCAAGAGTCTGATGCTTACCCAAGTGAGCCACCCAGGTGTCCCTCCTTTAGGAGTTTATCCTAAGAAGATAATCATATATTTTGTCAAAAGTATATTTTCGGGAGATGGGTGTCTGGGTGGCTCAGTTGGTTTAAGTGTCCAGCCTTAGGTCAAGTCATGATCTCATGGCTGGTGAGTTCTAGCCCCGCATAGGCTCTTTGCTGACAGTCAGAGCCTGGAGCTTGTTTTGGATTCTGTCTCTTTCTGTCTCTATCTACTTTTCCCCTGCTCATCCTCTATCTCTCTGTCTCTCTTAATCTCTCCTCTCTCCCTCCCTCTCAAAAAAAAAAACATTAAAAAATGTTTTAAAGTATATTTCAGGGATGTTTTTTGAATTGTGGTTTATAAAAACATAGAATGAAACTTAACTAAATGCTATAATCAGTATGATGATGGGAAGTATAAATAGCAGAAAACATGTGATGTACACAGAGGGTAAAAGATAATCATGAAAGCAAACGCATGAGGTGCCCCATAGGGGGTCCGTTTGTACAGACAGGGAAAGGGAGAGTCAGAGGAATAAGGAGGTGGTGGAACCAGGGTTCAACCCAGAAAGTTTGCACTCAGAGGCCTTGTTGACTCTCTTTCTCTGGTTCCCTGTTTGGCAGGAAGTGGTTATGACTGTACACTCCGTGTAAGTGGACTGTTGCAATGTTCCAGAATGTTCTGTGTTGAGAGACTGCTAGTCTGAGAGCCTAGGAGGACATTAAGAGGCAGTGTGGCTTACCTGCTCAAATCAAACTAAAGCCCATCATTCTGTGTACATCTCGAGGCCTCCAGTAGCTCATGGTCAGCTGACTCCAGATGTAAAATGAAGAACAAGCGTGAGCCCCTGGTGACACAACACTGGCACTGTCCTATGGGAGGTGGGCATTAGCAAAAAAAGACAGACACCATAATAAGTTTCTCCCAAGATGACTGCTTTGTGCAGAAAGTTCAGGTATCCTGAGGACAGACGATCAGCAGACCTAACAGGTCCCCTACCACTAGAATCAATCATATCTACAGCGTGTAAGAGACATATGGCATATGGAACAGAATGTGTACTACACACAGTGGTGACAAATCATAGAACAAGAAAGAGATCTTGAGAATTAAAATTATGACCATAGAAATGAATAATTGGGTTGATAAAGTGGGTGATTACAGTTGTACTTCCCCGAAGTAGTATAGTCAAAAGGTGAAGGCAGCAGGAGAGAAGATCTGTTTGGTTCTTAAAATTTGTTTCTAGGGGCGCTTGGGTGGTTCAGTCGGTTAAGCATCCGACTTCAGTTCAGGTCATGATCTCACGGTTCGTGGGTTTGAGCCCCGTGTCAGGTTCTATGCTGACAGCTAGCTCGGAGCCTGGAGCCTGCTTCAGATTCTGCATTTCTCTCTCTCTCTCTCTCTGACCTTCCCCTACTCATGCTGTCTCTCTTTCTCTCTCAGAAATAAATAAAAAACATTAAAAAATTTGTTTCTAAAAATTTCAAGAATATTTCTCAGAATTTACAGGAAAAACACATATGTTTAAAGTCCTATCCAAATTCTTAACTAGAGTGGATGACAAGAGATCCACATGAAGACACATCACAATGAAATGTCAGGAAGAGGGTAGGGGATGAGACAACTTGAAAACTCCAAGACACAACAACACAGGCCTGGTGGCTGGAAGACATGACACATGGTCCCCAAATCCTGAGGACAACTGTGTCCAGCACAGAGTCTCCATCCCATCACCATGTGAATCAGGGCAAGGGTAACCTAAGGCACGTCAGGTGTTTACAGTGTGGGTGCTACTTTCCACGTTCCCTTACACAGGATACCACTAGGCAAAGGGGAAAATGATGGAGAAAACCACAGAGGGGAACACGTGGGATCCAGGCTACAGGGAGCCAGAAGGAGAGAGGCAGAGGGCGCCCAGGATGAGCTGAAGGGGGTCCAGGTGTCGGCCCTGCCCCAGGTGTGCAGGCATCCCACCCACGTGGGGCAGGACTGAGGGCTGTGGGCCAGGCGTCTGCACAGACATGAGAGTGGTGGAATCACGGATGGGCTCAAATATATTCATGAAGATTTACCCTGGAGGAGCTTGGGAAGGATTTAAACGAGAACAACAGAGACTAAGCAATTGAAGGATACATATGTATTTACTCTGGGAAAATAATAAGTTGATTCAGGAAAGGTAAAGTAATCACAGTCTACTAAATGCTCAGTTGTGACTAGCATTTCACAGTCATAAAAATGCAAACACTGCACGTTGAGGTAATCAAAGTTAAAAATAATTATATGGGGCAGACAGGAGAGTATGAATGAAGAGCCAATTAAGTATAGATGATGCATAAACCTGAAAATGAGAGAATGTGTGCAAGAAGCAGATTATTTAGAGGCACAGAAGGAAGAATCAGCTAAAAGAACTAGTGCAGGTGATCTCAGAGATTCAGGAAAGGAGGGGCACGGAAGACTGGGGACATCTTACTTGACCTCAAGTACTGCAGAAGTATCTGACTTTTTAAAATTCTGTGTCTCAGAGTGCTGATTCATAGGGGCACATGTACCCCAATGTTCATAGCAGCACTTTTCATAATAGCCAAAACATGGAAAGAGCCTAAGTGTCTATCAACGGACGAATGGATCAAGAAGATGTGGTTTATCTATACCATGGAATACTACATGGCAATGAGAAAGAATGAAATCTGGCCATGTGTAGCAACATGGATGGACCTTGAGGGTGTTATGCTGAGTGAAATAAGTCAGGCAGAGAAAGACAAATATCATATGTTTGCACATATAGGAGGATTAGGAGAAACTTAATGGAGGACCATGGGGGAGAAGAAGGGGGGAAACGGTGGGGGAGAGGGAGAGAGGCAAACCATGAGAGATTCTTGAATGCTAAGAACAAACTGAGGGCTGATGGGGGTGGGGGGGAGGGGGAAGATGGGCATGGAGGAGGGCACTTTTGGGGATGAGCACTGGGTGTTATATGGAATCCAACTTGGCAATAAACTATTTGTAAAAAAAAATTAAAAATTAAAAAAAAGAAATGATAGATTTTGCTTGTTTTACTGATTTGATGCTTTTAGAGTACAGGAAAATTACAAAAACTATTTTTAGATAAAAATATGTCATACTTAAAAAAATAGTTACAAAAAAAGATTAGAGTTATTATGTTTCTGCCTCCTTGCATTTACTTTTCAGTGTCTTCAAATGTTCATTTTTAATGTTTTTCTCCAGCTTTCATAATTGTAATTTGGAAAAGAACTTACTCCAGTCCTTTTTCCTGCCATTACCAGAAATCCCAATTAAGAGAGGATTTGGGGGTGAAAAGGTCCCAGCCTGTGATCTGATCTTGTGAGAACAAGGTGGATTCAGGCACTGGGGTTCTGTGTTCAGACTTTTCACCTAAAATATGAGAAGGCCTGGGATCCAAGCACAAGCTAACTGATAGAATCCACAGTGACAGAGAACAATGCCCTCAGTCACCTCCCAGATAACTGCTTCTGTAGTATTCGAAATGACATATTTTTCTTCTTTTTTTTAAAAAAATATTTTACTTTTTAATTTAATTTATTTTAGTTTTACAAATAGTTTATTGTCAAATTAGTTTCCACATAACACCCAGTGCTCATCCCCACAAGTGTCCTCCTCCATGCCCATCCCTCCTCCCCACCACATCCATCAGTCCTCAGTTTTTGTCAGCATTCAAGAGTCTCTCATGGTTTGCCTCTCTCCCTTTCCCTCACCATTTCCCCCCTTCTTCTCCCCCTTGTTCCTCCGTTAACTTCCTCCTAATCCTCCTATACCTGCAAACATATGATATTTGTCCTTCTCTGACTGACTTATTTTGCTCAACATAACACCCTCAAGGTCCATCCATGTTGCTACACATGGCCAGATTTCATTGTTTCTCATTGCCATGTAGTATTCCATGGTATAGATAAACCACATCTTCTGATCCATTCATCTGTTGATGGACACTTAGGCTCTTTCCATGTTTTAGCTATTGTGGAGAGTGCTGCTATTATCATTGGGGTACATGTGCTCCCATGCATCAGCATTTCTATATCCCTTGGGTAAATTCCTAGCAGTGCTATTGCTGGGTCCTAGGGGAGTTCTATTGTTAGTTTCCTTAGGAACCTCCACACTGTTTTCCAGAGGGGCTGTACCAGTTTACATTCCCACCAACAGTGTAGGAGGGTGCCCGTTTCTCCACATCCTCGCCGGCATCTAGAGTTCTCTGATTGGCTCATTTTAGCCACTCTGACTGGCGTGAGGTGGTATCTCAGTGTGGTTTTGATTTGTATTTCCTTGATGAGGAGGGATGCTGAGCATCGTTTCATGTGTCTGTTGGCCATCTGGATGTCCTCTTTGGAGAAGTGTCTGTTCATATCTTCTGCCCATTTCTTCACTGGGTTGTTTGTTTTTCGGGTGTGGAGTGTGGTGAGTTCCTTGTAGATTCTGGATATTAACCCTTTATCTGATATGTCATTTGCAACTATCTTTTCCCATTCCGTTGGTTGCCTATTAGTTTTCTGGGTTGTTTCCTTGGCTGTGCAGAGCTTTTAATCTTGATGAGGTCCCAATCGTTTATTTTTGCTCTTGATTCCCTTGCTTTTGGGGATGTGTCAAGTAAGAAGTTGCTGCGGTGGAGGTCAAGGAGGTTGTTTCCTGCTTTCTTCTCTAGCATGTTGATAGTTTCCTGTCTCACCTTCAAGCCCTTTATCCATTTTGAGTTTATTTTTGTGCATGGTGTGAGAAAATGATCTACTTTCATTCTTCTGCATGTTGCTGTCCAATTCTCCCAACACCATCTGTTTAAAAAGGCTGTCTTTTTTCCATTGGATATTCTTTCCTGCTTTGTCAAAGATCAGTTGGCTGTATACTTTTGGGTCCACTTCTGAGTTCTCAATTCTGTTCCATTGGTCTATGTGTCTGTTTTTGTGCCAATACCATACTGTCTTGATGATGACAGCTTTGTAGTAGAGGCTAAAGTCTGGGATGGTGATCCCTCCCGTTTTGGCTTTATTTTTCAGTATTACTTTGGCTATTCGGGGTCTTTTGTGGTTCCATACAAATTTTAGGATAGTTTGCTCTAGTTTTGAGAAGTATGCTGGTGCAATTTTGATTGGGATTGCATTGAATGTGTAGATTGCTTTGGGTAGTAATGACATCTTAACTATATTTATTCTTCCAATCCATGAGCATGGAATGTTTTTCCATTTCTTTCTGTCTTCTTCAGTTTCCTTCATAAGTTTTCTATAGTTTTCATCATACAGATCTCTTGTATCCTTGGTTAGGTTTATTCCTAGGTATTTTATGGTTATTTTGTGTAATTGTGAATGGGATCCGTTTCTTGATTTCTCTTTCTGTTGCTTCGTTATTGGTGTATAAAAATGCAACCAATTTCTGTACATTGATTTTGTACCCTGCAACTTGGCAGAATTCTTGGATCAGTTCTAGTAGGCTTCTGGTGGAGTCTGTTGGGTTTTCTATGTAGAGTATCATGTCATCTGCAAAGAGTGAAGTTTGACTTCCTCTTTGCCAATTCTGATGCCTTTGATTTCCCTTTGTTGTCTGTTGGCTGATGCTAGGACTTCCAACACTATGTTAAACAACAGTAGTGAGAGTGGAAATCCCTGTCGTGTTCCTGATCTCAGGGGGAAAGCTCTCAGTTTTTCCCCATTGAGGATGATGTTAGTTGAGGGCTTCTCATAGATGGCTTTTACGATGTTTAAGTAAGTTCTTTCTATCCCGACTTTCTTGAGGGTCTTTATTAAGAAAGGATACTTTATTAAGAAAGGATTAAGAAAGGATGCTGTATTTTGTAAAATGCTTTTTGTGCATCTATCGGCAGGATCATATGGTTTTTATCTTTTCTTTTGTTGATGTGATGTATCCCATTGATTGATTTGCAAATATTGAACCAACTCTGTAACCCAGGAATGAATCCCACTTGATCTTGGTGGATGATTCTTTTTATGTGCTGCTGGGTTCGATTTGCAAGGATCTTGTTGAGGATTTTTGCATCCGTATTCATCAAGGATATTGGCCTGTGGTTCTCTTTTTTTGCTGGATCTCTGTCTGGCTTGGGAATCAAAGTGATGCTAGGTTCATAAAATGAGTCTGGAAGTTTTCTATTTTTTGGAATAGCTTGAGAAGAATTGGTATTAATTCTGTTTTAAACGTCTGGTAGAATTCCCCTGGGAAGCCATCAGGTCCAGGGCTCTTATTTGTTGGGAGATTTTTGATCACTGATTCGATTTCTTCACTCGTTATGGTTCTGTTTAGATTTTCTCTCTCTTCCGGTGTGAATTTTGGTAGTGAGTGTGTGTTTAGGAATTTGTCCATTTCTTCTAAATTGTCCCATTTGTTGGCATATAATTTTTCATAGTATTCCCTGATAATTGCTTGTATTTCTGAGAGGTTGATTGTAATCAGTCCATTTTCATTCATGATTTTGTCTATTTGGGTGCTCTCTCTTTTCTTGTTGATAAGTCTGGCTAGAGTTTTGTCAATTTTGTTTATTTTTTCAAAAAACCAACTGTTGGTTTCATTGACCTGTTCAATTGTTTCCTTGGTCTCTATGTTGTTTATTTCTGCTCTGAATTTTACTATTTTTCTTCTACTGGGATTAGGGCGCTCTTGTTGCTCTGCCTCTAGTTCCTTTAGGTGAGCTGTTAGATTTTGTACTTGTGCTTTTTCTAATTACTTGAAATAGGCCTGAAGTGCAATGTACTTTCCTCTTAGGACTGCCTTTGCCGCATTCCATAGATTTTGGACTGTTGTATTTTCATTTTCATTTGTTTCCATATATTTTTAAATTTCTTCTCTAATTACCTGATTGTCCCATTCATTCTACAGTAGGGTGTTCTTTAACCTCCATGTTTTTGGAGGTTTTCCAGACTTCTTCATCTGATTGATTTCAAGTTTCAAAGCATTATGATATGAAAGTGTGCATGCTATGATCTCAATTCTTTTATATTTATTGAGGGCTGCTTTATGTCCCAGTATGTGATCTATCTTGGAGAATGTGCCATGCGCACTTGAGAAGAAAGTAAATTCCCTGGCCTCAGGATGTAGAGTTCTAAATATATCCGTCAGATCCATCTGGTCCAATGTGTCATTCAAGTCCATTGTTTCTTTAGTGATTTTCTGTCTGGTTGACCTATCCATTGCTGTAAGCGAAATATTAAAGTCCCCTGCTATTAACACATTCTTATCTATAAGATTGTTTCTGTTTGTGATTAATTGTTTTAGATATTTAGGTGCTCCCATATTCGGTGCGTAGACATATATAATTGTTAGTTCTTCCTGATGGATAGGATTTCCTCCACCAGCCACTTAACTTGGGACCCCAAGAAGTTCCTCACCCAGGAGTGCGTCTTTTTCCTCCCCTGTACAACGGCTAATGCTCTAGGGATGAGATGACATCTGTAAAGTGCCTGGAACAGTGCCTGGCACATGGCTGATGCTAAAGCAGTGTTTGCTCTCATGGCTGGAGGGAAACAAGGTGGAGAGAGGGGAGGCTGAGGTCAGAGGCCGGGCCATGGGCGCCATCCCTGCCTGGCATGGGAAACAGACAGTGAGGGTGACAGTCCATATGGAGGAAAGCCACTCAGTCGACATGTGGGGAAGAAATGAAGAGGAGGAGAGGATATGTGGCGACCTGTCAGGAGGCCACTGCAGAGACTGAACTAGTGACACATGTCAGTTTTGTCCCTCCTAAACCACCCCTGTGCCGTCTCTACTCCTCTTCACACTCCTCAGCTCATCATCCTCATGTCACAGGTCAATCTAAGTTGAGAAGAATTATTGAGCACATCGTGGGCAGCAATAATGGTGACTGGGCCAACTACATGGAACTTTCTGGAAGAGGTTATCTTCGGTGTCTGCCTGGAGCACAGGAAGGGCCCTGGGAGCATCTTCTCCAGGCCCACATCACCACGTGCTATGTCACTCTCAGAGCCACCAAGGGAGCCATGGGCTGTGCATCCTGAACAAAGCCATTTCAGGAGAGGACGTCAGGCCCAACTGAATACTGGCCAGTGTGGTGTCAGCCTCCTAACACTGGTGCCCAAGGGCGAAAATCCAGCACAGGAAGTCTTCTCACCGAACCCACCGATATTCCTCTGCCTGATGCACAGCAAAACCAATGACTGAGACATCAGGATGCAGCTCGGAAAGGGTTTATTTGAGAAGCAGCCTAGTAATAGATAGGCGGGCAACCCTCAAATGACTTCTCTGAAGGGAAAAAATAAATTTTTTTCTATAATTATAAAGGTTGAGATTATATACATATTGATGAAAAGGGCAGGACATGTAACTATTGGTGAGGAAAGATGGAGCAAGCACATCTAACAACCATATGTGTCACATGCAGCCTGTGTTCACTTTGAGGTGGAACCAGGTTCAGAAGGAGGCAAAATGTAGCTCCTGATCTCCCGAGCTCGTCTTTGGACAAGAAAGGGGCACTGGGCATGCTTCAAGAGCCAGTATAATTAAGTCTAATTATGTGACCAAGGTCAAAGATGAACTTAAAGGAGAATATTTATTATTTGTTTGTTTGTTTAAGAGAGAGAGAGAGAAGGAGGGGCAGAGGGAAAGAGAGAATCTCAAGAAGACTCCATGCCCAGCTAGAACCTGACTCAGGGCTCAATCCCACAACCCTAGGATCCTGACCTGAGCTGAAATCAAGAGACTTAACCAAATGAGCCTCTCAGCTGACACAAGAAAGGAGAACATGTAGAGGTTTGGGGGAGATCACAGCAGTACTGAGCTACAGTATTTCCCCTTCTTCTGCAGAAAATATGCTCCTAGACCCCCTGGGGCTGCCTGATATGGTGGATTAGCACAGGACCCTAAATGTACTGTGTGGTGTACTATACGTTCAAACCAATGATCAGGTTTACAAACTAAGCACAGTACTAAATTAACTACAATCACTAATAATAAAGAGAACACATAACAATGGCGTGTAATAAAAGTTGTGCACTGCTCCTCTCTCTCTCTCTCTCTCTCTCTCTCTCAACTACTCTGAGTGTACTGCACTCATCCTTCTTGTGATGATGTGAGATGTTAAAGGGCTTACATGAGGAGATAAGGGAGGTGAGTGAGGTCGGCATTGGGATGCAGCATTAGGCTACTATTGATCTTTAACCTTATACCAGGAGCATTATATACTTCCAGGGCGCACTTCACCCTGGACAATAGAAAGCACAGACAACCACACGAGAAAGAAGGAAGGATAGCTATAGTGACTCTTCCATGTGGCCACGCAAGAGTGAGGAGAATGTACTGGGAGCTTCTGGGAACCAACTCCTTCCGTGCACGTCCTTCTAACCATGATGCACTCAAGGCATTTTATAACACACAGAACTCCTGACAAGGAAGCAGATACTCAAGCAAAATCATTCACATGTTCAGATCACACAGCCCGTAGGCTGTTTAGCCAGAACCCATCATGGTTCCAGCTGCCCTTTGCTTATGGGGTCTGTTCCCCAGCCCATCCTGATACCTGTCCAGCCCTCCAGCCTGGCGCTGAAAGTGACACTTTCCCTCTTTGCCTCCCACAGCCATCCTGAGTCTGAAATGTAATCTTTGTGAATTGTCAGATGTTGAAAACACAAGCTCTTCTTGCAGTCCTCATTAATAACAATGTCCTCCCCCACCTTGTGGACGAGGACACTGAGGAGCACATTGCTGAAGGGCTTTGCTCTGAGTCCAGCCAGGGGCAGGTTCTGGGTCTCTGATTTCCACCCAGTGGAGCTCTGACCTTCGGTCTCTTCGTCTAGCAGTAGAAGTAGTTCTAGACCATGAACGCTGCTGTCCACAATCTCCTTCTCTCCGATAGGCAGAACAAGGGGCTCTGAGAAGCCCTTTGCTGGGGCCTTCTGCTCATCCCCAGAGATTCAGCACCAGAGCCTGTATGCTGGGTCAGGAGGGCTACTTCTCTGAAGCCCACTGCTGGACGGTAGCACAGTCATCTGGGGACACTGCATTCTAAGGTCTCTTGAGAACTGGTGAAAAGACAGGGGATGATTTCTCTGCCAGAATGAGGGCATTTGGGCTGTGGGGGTCACCAGGTGACAGTTCTTGGCGCTCCCCATGCCAGAACCAAACTAACCCTGGATGAAAATCCCTGGATGGAAGGAGCGGCCTGGAATAGCTAGAAAGAGCAGACGACTTCATTAAAAGACAACCACGTCACTATTTGTTTTTCAGTTTCATGGAATTATTTATTTGGGGAGAGAGAGGGAGAGCATATGTGCACAGACAAGAGTAAGGGAGGGACAGAGAGAGGGAGAGAGAGAATTCCAAGCACGCTCCATGCCATCAGTGCAGAGACAAATGCAGGGTCAGAACCCATGAACCATGAGATCATGAGCTGAGCCAAAATCAAGAGTCAGAAGCACAATGGACTAAGCCACCCAGGCTCTCCAAGAGGTCACCATTTTTACTTGTCAGGATTCTTGGCAGGGAACATACTCTCAGTTTTTAATTTCAGGGGACAAAGGATGAGCTGACCCTGTATCCCTGAACTGGACATACGTCACCGTGGCCTCTCATGTCACCTGCTTAGAAATGTGTTCATTACCAGAGCCACGTTGTGTCCGTATTGGGCATCAGTGAAGAGGCAAATGTGACAGACTCCCTGACATCCCATCAGGTGACTCCAAGGACAGCATGACTTCTGTGCTCTCCATGTATCAGACGTCTCTACTGCACTGGCTGCTGGGAGAAGACTCGGCGTGTGTGTTCCAGGTTCTGCACACCATCGTCCCATCCACAGCCTGCAGTCCAGCCCTGCCCAGGTTCCCCACCATCTAAAGTCCAGTCCTGAAACTTCGAGTGCACGAGAACCTAGGTGCTTGTTGATGATGCACATTCCTGGGTGGACCTACCCACAGTGCTTGAGAATTTGCTCTTCCACTGGTGCCCCAGGTATTTGAGGATCACATCTTGAGGAACATGGTCCTGGAAATGTGCTTCTGGCATTTCAGCACGTAAGCACATTCTGTGAGGATCTTGTTAAAAATGCAAATCCGATCCTGGTCCTGATCCCAGGCCTCCCCATATTTTAGCTGGAGAAGCCTGAACACGGAACCACGGGTACCTGAATCATCCTTGTTCTCACAAGATCAGATCATGGCCTGGGACCTTTTCACCCCATATCCTCTCTCAGGTGAGACTTCTGATTAATGGCAGGGAGATGGGGTGGAGTAAGTTCCTCCCCAGAAGATATTTAGGAAATATTACAAACAAACATGGAAGTCACTGAAAAGTAAATCAGATAGGAACATGAGAACTTCAATCCTGAATAACCACACTACAATGGGCAAGAACTGCAAGTTTGGAGCCTTCTCCCCACTGGATGCTCCCCTCTCATCGCGTAACTGCAGCCCAGAGGCTCACAGGGCAGATGACAGCAGTCACAGTACCAAGGAGCTGGACATTTAAAGGGAAAAATTGAAAGTGAGGGAGCAGCAGAAGGGTGAGACGTGACATCTGAATAGAATCTCAATCAAAATCCCTGGATGGGCACCACACTCTGCATGGCTGGGGTAAGCTAAGGAGACACTGCTGATAAAGTAGAAGGAACCAGAGGGAGGTCTAGCTTTAACGACACCCCTGTCCTGACCCAACCTGTGAGATGTGCCATTGACTTACGAATTCTCCAATCAGCTCAAGGCTCAGGCAGCAGCAGGAAAAATTATACAGGAGGCACCTGGCTGGCTCAGTAGGTAGACCTTGTAACTATGGATCTTGGGACCATGACTTCGAACCACACATTAGGTGCAAAGTTTACTTAAAACATAAAATACTGGATGAAGATCAGATTTTATGGCTGGCAGAGCATTTGGAAATTTCGGGGAAATACCAGGCACAATGCAACCGCAGAGAATGAAGGTGAGGGTCAAACTCTGAGGAGAAGCTGCACAAACCCTTGGCTGACCACCAAATCACACAGATGAAGGGGGGCTCACTCAAGACCTAGCATAAAATGCAGCCCCTGGATGTGGGAAAGCAGGGCATAGACAGCAGCTGTCAGCAATGGGGGTTTCAGGTCATAGTGGGGTCCATGACAGTTAGACACTTGCATGATACTTAGACACTTAGGATAAAAACAGTCTTCAACAAAATAAATAAAATAGGTTCCAGATTTGTGAAAACATAAAACGCACAGTCCACTCTTAAAGGACATATTTTAAAGAACATGGAAAGAAACAGAAATGTGTGACTCTGGGAAAGGCAATACAATCGTTTTCACAGGGTGCTGATTCCCACATCTGTGGTGGAAATCAGCACCAAATGCTGCCACAAGCTTCAAAGAACGAATAACTATGTGTTGAAAGAATTTAAGGAAACCATGTTATTAAAGAGAGAACACAAGGTGAGGCACGTGGGTGGCTCAGTTAAGTGTCCGACTTCAGCTCAGTCATAATCTCACCGTTTGTGGGTTCAGTCCCCATGTCGGGTTCAAGGCTACAGGTCAGACGTTGGAACCTGCTTCGGATTCTGTGTCTCCCTCTCTCTCTGCCTCTCCCCCACTCATGCTCTAGCTCGCTCTCTCTCAAAAATAAATAAAAACATTTAAAAACAAAAAAAAAGTGAACACAAGGAAATCTGAATGAAGAAGTGGAATGTATAATGAAGACCAAATAGACATTCTAGAACTGAAAGGGCAGGGGAGGAAATGTAATGAAAGTTCAATGGGTAAACTCCACGGAAGGCCTGGGAAGGAAGAATGAAAATCAATGAAGTTATATATAAATCAATAGAAATTCCTGAATCCAAAAAATCAAAGAAAAAAGATTGAAGATAAACTTATAAAAACTCAGAAATCCACAGAGATTAAAAACGGCAAACAGAGTTCAGAGTCCAAAAATGGGAGGGGGAAAAAGGGCAGAAAATTTTTTGAGGAAATCATGTTTGAAAACTCCTCTAATTTTGTGCAAAATCCTGGAGCACATAGATCTGAGAAGCTCATCACTCACCAGACAAGAGAAGCAAAAGAAAAGCACACTGAGGCGTTTCCATGTCCACGTGACGAGAATCAACAAGAAGACAGGGAGCCTGGGTGGCTCAGAGGGTTAAGCACTGAGTCTTGATTTCGGCTCAGGTCATGATCGCACAGTCGTGAGATGGAGCCCCAGGTTGATCTCCACGCTGAGTGTGGAGCCTACTCGGATTCTCTCTCTCTCTCTCTCTCTCTCTCTCCCTTTGCACTTTACTGCTCATGCTCTCTCTCCCTCTCGATTATATATATATAAATATATATTCATATATATTTAAATACAAAAGCAAAAACAGCAAAAAAAAAAAACCCACCCAATATATTCAAAGTCAGCAACGCCTTCCACACAGGATATGGTGGTGGTGTTAGTGTTCACAGACTCACTGAATCTCCCCCCATGAAGAGGTTGAACTAATTCTCCTCCTCTCAGGTTTAGACTGGACCCAGTGATCAACTCTAATGGACAGAACAAGGGGGATGTGATGGTGTGTGACTCAGAGATCAGGTTTCACAGAGAGTGTCGTTTTCTTCGTCTCTTCTTCTTGAGGCTTCCCCCTGACATCCCGCCAACACAGAGGCTCCCTGCCAGTAGCCACACATGGGAGCGTGAACTTGATCCCCCAGCCCATGTCACACCTTCCCATCACTGTGACTCTAGTCTCATCCAGGCTGCAACCGAATGAGAAACCCTAGCTGGAGCTGCCCCACTTCCCTGTCCTGACACTTCGGATCCGCAGGAATTGTTTGCCATGATAATGTCATACGAACCCGCAGAATTGTGTTATAATCTGTGACACTGCAATGGGTAACGATACAGACGTTGGAGACTGGACATGGGTGTTGGCATCACAGACACTTTACACGAGGCAGGGGCTGAGGAGCGGGGCAGGGGTGGAGTCGGAAGGACTGCGAGCTGAGAGTTTAGGAGGAAGAGATGAGCAGGAAGGATGGAAATTGTCAAGGAAAAGGGCAGAGATGAGAAAAGGAAAAGAAGCCCCTGGAGCCCCACGATCTACTGTGGAGAAGCAGCCTGAAGACATGACGCCACTGCAGACACAGCCACCTGTCCCAGAAAGATGGGCCAGCAGTGTGCAGGGACGCTGAGACACGAGCTGACTGCCTGCTGCTTACAAGATGTGCACTTTCAGGGCACCTGGGTGGCTAGGCTGGTTAAGCATCCGACTTCAGCTCAGGTCATGGCCTCATGATTGATGAGTTTGAGCCTCACTTCGGTCTCTGTGCTGACAGTATGGAGCCTCTTTAGACTCTGTCTCCCACTGTCTCGCCCCCCCCCCAAAGTAAATTTAAAAATATTTTTGTAAA
This sequence comes from Proteles cristata cristata, assembly GCA_017311185.1. Lineage (NCBI taxonomy): Eukaryota > Metazoa > Chordata > Mammalia > Carnivora > Hyaenidae > Proteles > Proteles cristata. Next base: position 70,808 of record JAESUZ010003765.1, on the reverse strand, counting down.
AGATGTGCACTTTCACTCTGAACACACAGGTGGAACAGCTGTGCCAGGCCAACTGTGACATGAGGAGGCTGATATATTAATATCAGGAGCAAAAGAGATTTGAAAAGAGAACACATTGCTGGAGCTAAGGAGAGCCCCCTCACAATAAATCTAATAAAATGAGAAATGTCATGAGTGCAGACAGAAAGGAGACCAGTGGTCACCCTGGGCTGAGGGATAGGGAGAGGACCTGATGCAAAGGGACATCCCGAAACTTTCAGACAAGGGACCTGTTTACTATGCTCCTCGTCTGACTAGTTCCACGTGTCTAATCCATTACTGACATTCATCTTCCTGTGCATTCACACCTGGGAAATTTTATGTCATCTGAAAACCTTATAAAATAAAACAAAAGTAGGGAGGAAATGGCACAGGAAAGATGAGAAGGTAAATTTTAGATAAGTGTATTATAGATAAATATAAACTAGGAGAATTCATTGCGAGCTCCCCCACCATTAACTAATTTTAAAGGAAGTCCTTCAGGCCAAAAAGAAATGATACTAGATGCTAACTCATATACAGAATGGAGTAATTAACAACAGAAATGATGTTATTCTGTATGTGTACATTTTTCTTCACTTCTTTAAAAGACATATGACTGTGCCAAACACTAAGTAGTTCATGATATAACCTGGTTTACAGTGTATGTTGTGACACATGTAACAATACATGTGGAGCTAAATGAAACTCTATTCCCGTATTTACTGGATGGAGTTCAGTGTTACCTTAAGTAGACTGTGAAAAGTTAAAGCTGCAGATTTCTATTCCTACAACTTCAATGCAAATTAACAGAAATAAATATAGCTAAAGAGCCACTAGAAGAATCAAATCATAAGCAAACCAATTTGCCTGAAACAATGGAAGGTAGAAAAAGAGGTACAAGAATGGAAAAGACATGAGACACTTCAGAAACAAATAGCAAAATGATAGACCTAAATCCTGCTGATCAGGAATCATATTCAATATAAACCATCTAAAATTCCACTCAAAAGGTTGACATTGTTAGCCTGCATAAATATCAAGATGGACTATATACTATGTAGAATAGAAACACTTGAACCACAAAAGTGAAAAGAAGTTAAAACTTAAAGGGTGAGGGAATTAATGTCCCATGGGAATGAGAAGCATAGGGAGTCTGGAATGCTGCATTCATCTGAAGTAAGACAGCTGTCACACAAGGAGCATCCTAGAGACAAAAAAGGATTTTCTATTAGGTAAAAGGTCAGCACCACAGCCAGACAAGGTAATGAATGGAGAAGACCCTCAGTGCAGAGCTCTAAAACAAGTGACACATAAGGTGGAAGAAGGGTAAAGAAATAGACAAATTATTATATTTAGAGATCAATACTCTTCTCTTGGTAATATAACAGGTAAGGATTATAGGACTTTAACCATTCCGTGAGCCAAAATAGACCACAGACTGGCTCTAAATAAATGTGAAGGCACTGGAATTAGAGTACACTCTGTAACCACAGTGACATTAAATTAGAAATCCATAGCATGGAGATCTCTGGAAAATCCTCATATATTTGGAAATTAGAACACATGTCAAACCCCTGGGTCATCATCCCTTAGAGAAGCAATCACAAGGGACATCAGAATTCCCTGTGCCTGGATGAGAATGTACAGAAAAGACAATGTGAGGTCGGTACATGCAACACAAGCAGAGGTTGTGATTTCACCGTTTGCAAGGACAGAAAGTATGAGGCCTGGAGGACGCAGGCAGCTGGTCCGTGTTTTGAGGGTGCACCAAGGGTTAGAAGAGGCAGCATGCCAGGGTCCTGGGCTCTTCCAGGTGGGGGAGGGGCCACCCTCCAGGTTCCAACTGTGAGGGTCTCACCACCACCCCACCCCACCCCCGCCTCTGCACAGGTGCTTCCTGCCATGTCAGTCCTGGGTATGGTGTTGAGAAGCCTGGGACTTGCAGGCCTGGAGAGAGGGGAGGGGAGGGGACACACTTGGGTGGTGGGGGAAGTGTTAGGCAGAAGCCTGGGCCTGACTGACGGCTCATCTCCTTGTAGCCCCTGCAGTGTGTAGCCTCCATCCCACATCCAGCCTCAGAGCTCCCAGAACGCAGCCTCCATGGCCCCAGCTCCGGGCACCTCCCTGTCGGAGGCCCTGGGGCAGCTCCTTCTGGAGCAGTCCTTCCCTGTCTTCACAAAGAGAAAATGTCACCGGGTGACAGGGGCTGTGACACAGGCACGTGGCTGTGAAACCTTAGCCCAGGGAGTGGGATCCAGAAACTCCAGAATTAGAACCAGGTCTCTTCAAGGTGCACAGGCCTTGCTCGCCCCTCTTCTCACTTCCTTGCCTCTTCCTGCTTCCCCAGCATAAGGGAGTCTTGCTCTGAAGGAGAGGAAGCCCCTTAACCACATTCCTTCTCTCTTCCTTTCCCTTCATTCCGGGATGTTTGAACTATCCGTACTGTAAGCATGAAAAAATGCCTAAATAAGTGTATTTCCTGACCAATTACAGAGCTAACCCCTGTGTAATGACCATCAGGTGCAAAACAGAGACACCTCCTAGGGCCCCAGCCAGATGTACAGGAGCCTCCTCCACACAGAGCCCCTCCTCCCCCACAAGGGTCCCCAGTGCTGACCCTCCCCTGACCCCTGGTCCCTGGTGCCTCCTACTGCACTCCTGCTGGCCTCCATCCCCTAAGGTCACTATTTCTTACCTCTGCTCACTTCTGCAGGAGCTTCCCCAGGGTCCAGGTCATCACCCAGGGAGCTCTGCCCCCTCCGCCTCCCCTTCTTCCACCACATCTTAGAAGTGGAGAATCTAGACTTGGTTCCCTGGAGGAGGACCCTATGAAATTGGAAGCAGCAGCAAAAGCAAGCGACAGGGATTCCAGGGTCAAGGTCCCATTAGTCCCCTGGGGAGACTCAGGTTTCCTGTCGTCATCCCTGTGGCCACACGGGGGCGCTGCCGCCCTCCGGCTCTGCACCGCCAGGGGAGAGGACTGCGCTGAGCTGAGTCAGGCCCAGATGGCTGACCTGCAGGCTGAGCGTGGAGCGGGATGAAGGTGCCTTCTGAGCAGCCCTGGGGGCAGGTGCAGGGGTGAGGCAGGGATCAGCGGAGAGGAGGAGACTCTGGAGCCCTGTCCTGTGTGTGCAGTTTCCATCTGTCCTCCCCAAACCCCTTTCTCCAGGCCTTTGAACAACCCCAGGAAAACTGAAAAGTAGACACTTCTTCCTCCTGGTCTTATTACTTCTCTGAGGGATATTGTAAAAAAAGAATCTCTTTTATTCTAGAATAGTTTGAGATTTACAGAGAATTACAAAGTGAGTTCAGAGTCCCTGTATGCCCCATACCAGTTGCCCCTGTTGTTACCACCACCCTCACCCTCATGCATTTACCACAGACAGTGACGCAGCACTCGTACATTCTACTAAACTCCACTCGGGATTTCTTCTCTAGGTTTTGTTTTCTTTTCCACGATCCCATCCAAGATACTACAATGAGTTAAGTCCCAGTCATGTCTTCTTCAGGCTCCTCTGGCTATAACCATTTCTCAGACTATTTTTCTTCCTTCCTTCCTTCCTTCCTTCCTTTCTTCCTTCCTTCCTTCCTTCCTTCCTTCCTTCCTTCCTTCCTTCCTTTCTTTCTTTCTTTCTTTCGAGGAGAACTTAGACTATCTCTCACTGTGAATTAGGCTGACTGAAGCTACGGGGTTTGGGAATCACAACTGGACGGACCATTCTCAACACACATATCAAGAGTATAGAGATCACTTGATCATCACTGATGACGTTAACCGACACCCCGTGACCAAGAAAGTCTTTCACAGATTCACCCTGTGAAGTTATTTTTTATGCTTTGTCCCTTTCCATAAATAAGTCTTTGGAAGGAAGTCATGGTGTGCAGCCCACAGTTAAGGGCTGTCCCACTATGAAAATGTGCCTGCAGGTTGTTGTGCAAACAGGAGTTGTCCAATGAGTTGGGTAAACACCTCAGAGAGGGATTAGCAGCTCGTATGCTTAGTCTGTGTTTCGCGTTATAAGAAATTGCTGACTGACCTCCACAGTGACTGTGATATTTTGTATTCCTGCCATTCGTGCCTGAGGCTTTCTATTGCTCCAAGTCCGGGTCAGTCCTTGATATTATCAGTGTTTGGATTCCTGCCATCCTGACAGGAGTGTGATGGGAGATCACTATCGTTTTCCTTTGCATTTCCCTAATGATGCCTGCTGTTGAGTACCTTCTCATGTGCTTATTCGCCATGAGTATATCTTCTTGGTGAGCTGTGTGCTCAGGCTTTTGCTCATGTTTTTAATGACTTGTTTTCTTATTGATGCTTTTTAAAGGTTTTATGTATATTATAAAACAAGTCCTTTATCAGACATGTGATTTGCAAGTATCTTCTCCCAGTCTCTGGCCTGAAATTCTTTATGGATATAACAGTAGGCATATATATATATGGATGTATTTTTGAGAAGGAGAGAGGAGAAATGGCTCACGGTGATGGATTTTGAGGAGAGAACTTGGGTGACTGGGGGATGAGAGGTTACCATGTGACTTCTTTATTTTTGGATATTTGTGATTACCTATGGATTCTCTCGTATGTGCTGGAGTGATGTTTTATTTATTTTTTAAAAATATTTTTTATTTATTTCTAGGAGGGAGAGAGAGACAGCGTGAGCAGGGGAGGGTCAGAGAGAGAGGGAGATACAGACTCTGAAATAGGCTCCAGGCTCTGAGCTGGCAGGCAGCACAGAGCCCGACGCGGGGCTCAAACCCACGAACCGCGAGATCATGACCTAAGCGAAAGTTGGACGCCCAACCGACTAAACCACCCAGGCGCCCCTGGAGTGATGTTTTAAAAAAGTAACTAGTATAAAATATCTAATACTTGACAGATCATCCTCGTACCATGAATTAAGACTCGGGTTCTGCTCTTCTACTTTAGGACAAGTCATCTTTTCACTGAACTATTTTGCCTTTGAATGTCCATTTCTGAAGCAGGTTGGCCAGATTGTATGCACAAGTATTCCTAGAGAATATCTTAAAATTTTATGTAACATATAAAAGCCATCATCTAGAAAGCATTAAAACTGACAAGATAGTAATGAATAGAGGAGCACACCCCAGAAGAAGAGAAGGAAACTGCTTGCCTCCTGCCTCCACCCCCCAGAGGACAGGGGCCTGAAAAATGGAGCGCAGCCCCTGTAAGTCCCCTGCCCAGGGCGCAGACAGACGTTCAGCCCTTCCAGCTCTGTGGCCTGAGCTGCTGACTTTCCTACCATCTCCTTCCTTTTAAAGTGTAAAGGAACATGTATAAACTGGTTAGGATGTGTATGTATGATGTACAATATACATGATGTAATGTATGTTCCACGTAGAAAAATTACAAGATGAGAAAAACAAATGACGATGAAGTAAAAAGGATGGTTATTCTCCCACCTGAGCTATTTTGTTGCATTTTCTCCTAGTCTATTATAGGTACTCCAGCTGCTGGAACTCTCTCTAAGGTGATGAGCACAGGGCTCAGGGGCCCCAGCCCTGCTCTCTCCAGATGCCATTTCCCCAGTCAGCTCACAGTCCCCACTCCTGAGAGGGCTGCTTCTCACTTCCTCCCCGCACCTCAGTCTCCTGCACCCCCTCCTGGCTCCCTCCTCTGAGGTGAGGAGCTCCTGTGTTTCTCACTCAGAAAGAAGCACTCAGGTGAGAACTGTACACTCCTCCCTGCCCCTCCCCCACAGCTGCACCTGTGTCCTCACCTTCTAAGCAGCGATGGTGGAGGCGCCCTTCCTGTCTCAGGGTGCCCCTCCATTTGGGCACCTGCATCATCCATTTCCCCCTTTCTGCCGGCTCAGCCATTCCCCATACAAACATGCTGTCTTGACTCCCATGCAACAACGTGAAATAAAACTAAAGAAACCACAACAAATCCTCCCTAGAAAATCCAACACCTGTTCCTATAACTCCCCCAACTCCTGCCCCATCTCTGTGGCCTCCGTGCAGAACCTCCCTGACTCCATTTCTCACCCGCCATGTTGTCTTTAGCAAATGGATGGAGGCACAGAGTTTCAAAACGTCAAATACTTTTGCAGTATTGATACCAAGTCAGATGTCCCCAATCTTCCATCCCCCCTTTTCTGAATCTCAAACATTCCCTGCACTAGATCTTTTAGCTGATTCTCTGATTTTTGCTTCTGTGCCTCTAAATAGCCTGCTTCTTGCACTCATTCTCTGGTTTTCAGGTTTATGCATCCTCTTTACTGAACTGGCTCTTCTTTTATACTCTCGTCTGCCCCAAATAATTATTTTATAACTTTGATTAGCTAGTGTGCACTGATGGTATTTTTATGACCATGAATTGCTAGTCACAACCAAGCATTTGGTCGACTGTGATTACTTTACCTTATGTGAATTAACTTACTATTTTCCTTGGTAAATACATATCTCTTCCTCCATTTGCTTAGTTTCTGTTGTTTTCTTCTCCTTCTCAATCTCCCCCTGGGTAAACCTTCATGAATGTATTTGAGGCCATCTGTGATTCCACGATCTTCGTGTCTGTGCAGATGCCTGACCCACAGCCCTCAGTCCTGCCCCACAAGGACGGGATGCTTGCACACCTGGGACAGGGTTGAGACCCAGACCCCTTCAGCTCATCCTGGGTGCCCTCTGCCTCTCTCCTTCTGGCTCCTTGTTGTAGGGATCCCACGTGCTCCCCTCTGTAGTTTTCTCAATCATTTTCTACTTTGCCTAGCGGTAACCTGTGGAAGGGAACGTGGAAAGTAGACACTGACACTCTAAACATCTAACGTGTCTTTAGGCTACCCTCGCTGTGATTCCCATGGTGACGGGATAGAGACTCTGTCCTGGACACAGTTGTCCTCAGGATTTGGGGACCATGTGTCATGTCTTCCAGCCACCAGACCTGTGTTGTTGTGTCTTGGAGTTTTCAAGGCGTCTCCTCCTCTCCCCTCTTCCTGGCATTTCGTTGTGATGTGTCTTCATGTGGGTCTCTTGTCATCCACTCTAGTTAAGAACTTGGGTAGGAATTTCAACATACGTGTTTTTCCCTGTCAACTCTGAGAAATAGTCTTGACATTTTTAGAAACAAACTTAGGAACCAAACAGGTCTTCTCTCCTGCTGCCTACACCTCCTGACGATATTACTTCAGGGAAGTACAACAGTAGTCACTCAATTTAACAACTAAATTATCCATTTCTAGGGTCATAGTTTTAATTCCTGAGAGCACTTTCTTGTTCTAGGATTTGTCACCACTGTATGTGGTTCAGATTCTGGTCCATATGCCATATGCCTCTCACACACTGTAGATGTAATTGACTCCATGGTAGGGGACCTGTTAGCTTTCGTGATATCCTGACCTTTCTCCACAACTGTCTCCACACACACTCATCTCAAGAGCAACTTACAATTGTCTCTGTCATTTCTGCTAATGCTCACCTCCCACAGGACAGTGCCAGTGTTGTGTCACCAGGGGGTCACTCTTGTTCTTCATTTTACATCTGGAGTCACCTGATCCTGGGCCACTGGAGATGTACACGGGATGATGGGCTTTAGTTTTATTTTAGCAGGTAAGTCACACTGCCTCTTACTGTCCTCCTAGGCTCTCAGCCTACCAGTCTCCTATTGCAGAACATTCCGGAATATTGCAACAGTTCACTTGCATAGAGTGCACAGTCATACCTAAATCCTGACAGACAGGGAACCAAAGAAAGACAAGTCAACAAGGCTCTGAGTGCAAACGTTCTGGGCTGAACCCTGGTTCCACTCCCTTCTTATCCCCCCTGAGTCTCCCTTTCCCTGTGGGGCACCTCATGGCTTTGCTTTGATGATTAACTTTGACCCTCTGTGTACATCACATGGTGATAATACCTGAGACATATTCTACTATTTATACTTATCATTATCATATTGATTATAGCTCTTAGATAAGAGTTCTATTCTTTGGTTTTATAAACCACAATTCAAGAAACATTCCTGAATATACACTTTTGAAGCTTTTAGCATTTATTTTTGAGAGACAGAGAGAGCATGAAAAGAGGAGAGGCATAAAGAGGTGGAAAATCTACCTCGGGTTCCAGGCTATCAGCACAGAGCCTGACACAGGGCTCGAACTCAGAATCCTTGAGATTATGATCTGAGCCGTAGTCAGACACTTAACCAACTGAGTCACCCAAGCACTCTCCTGAGAATATACTTCTGAGACATGTATGACTATTTCCTTAGAATAAAATCCTAAAGGAGGGACACCTTGTGGCTCAGTTGGTTAAGCATGAGACTCTTTTTTAAAAATTTTTTATAGTTTATTGTCAAGTTGGTTTCCATATAACACCCAGTGCTCATCCCAACAAGTTCCCTACTCCATGCCCATCACCTCCCTTCTCCTCTCTCCACCCCCATCAGCTCTCAGTTTGTTCTTAGTATTCAAGAGCCTCTCATGGTTTGCCTCCGTCCCCCTCTCCAATTTCAGCTCAGCTCCTGATCTCTGGGTTCCTGCAATCCAGTCTGGTGTCGGGCTGCATGGGATTCTCTTTCCTCTCTCTCTGCCCCTCTCCACACACCTGCGTGAGCTCTTTCTAATTTTTCTCAAAATAAATAGATAAACAAAATTTTTAAAGGATAAGCTCCTAAAAGAGAATGTCTATGTCACAGTTCAAGCACATTTCAATTGTGGAGACATTTTTGAAGAACCTCTACAGATTTTACACAATTTTTTATTCCCATCCCCCTTTATGACGGTGTGCTTTCCCGATCCTCTGTTGGAAACTCTCATCACCTACTTTCATCTTTGCCAAGTTGAAGATACAAAGTTTTACTAACATTTTTTATTCCACATTCTCATTGTGTTTATGTTTATTCATGACCAATATATGTATCTGACATTTAGTGTCTTCCTTTCCAAAGTGTTCTCTAATATTCCTAATTATCTTTTTATTTTTTCTTTACTTTTTATTTGAGTGCAGTTTACACACACTTTTCCATTCCTTTCAGGTTTGTAACAGTGATTCATGATTTCATCCAATAATTGCACTCTTCTGTACTTGCCCAAAGAAAATCAAAACACCATTTTAAAAAATTTATTTACATTGAGAGACAGAGATAGAGTACACAAGAGGGAAGAGGCAGAGAGAGAGGGAAAGGGAGGGAGAGAGAGAATCCCCAAGCAGGCTCAGTGCTGTCAGCCCAGAGCCTGATGCGGGGCTTCAACTCACAAACCGTGAGTGTGCACGTCCACACTATGGAGCATTGTGTAGACATTGAGATGCTATTTCCAAACCAGAAATTATTTTCATTTACCTGAATTTTGAACCATATAGAAATAAGAGTTCAAGAAAGTGTTTCTACTTTTCAGTTTCCCTGTATTATCATCAAGGGGCTGGAGGAGGAGGTGCACAGGGACACAGAAACCTCGGCGATGGCGCACTGGCTCCAGAGCGCTCCTCTCCTGCAGTCCTGCCTCACCCCTGAGCCCGACCCCTGTGGAGTCCAGCGCTGCTCAGAAACTTCCTCTCCCCACTGACGCCCAGGCTTCTGCTCAGATATCTCTGCCTGACTTACAGTCCAGGCCCCACTCAGGCTTCTCAGTCAAATCCACCTGAGAGCGGAGCAGTGGGGATGCCCCCTGACCTTCCACCCCGCATGTGGCCACAGGACTAAGAAGAGAAGACCAGGCTGCCTTTCTCCTACTCAGCTAGGCGCTGCCTAGAGTCTTCTTCAGCTCCCAGCACCTGGACATGAGCTCTGACACCAGGGAGCGCCCTCATCCCAGTTGATGTTCAGAGTGTGAAGGTTTTTTCAAGAGCTACAATGATACAACTTGTATTCACCCACAATGGCTAAGGAAGATGTGTGGTATATAAACATACATAAAAATATGTGTTGAAACTTGTGACACCATGGATGGACAAACAGGGCAGTATGTCTGCTAAGTAAAATAAATCAGACTGAGGAAGACCGTATGATTTCACTCATATGTGGAATCTAAAAACAAACAAACAAACAAACAAACAAAAAGAATAAAGAAACAAACAGCAGAATCATACCTATACATACAGAAAATGAACTGATAATGGCCAGAAGGGAGGGGGTTGGGAGAATGGTTGGACACCAGGATGAGGGGCGTGGGAGACACAGAATCCAGTTATGGAAGGAACAGCTCATAGGAATAAAAGGCACAGCACAGGGAATATCATCAGTGAGACTGTAACATCATTGTGCGGTGACATATGGCAGCTACGCTGTGGTGAGCACAGCATGGTGTAGACAGAAGGTGAAGGGCCCCTGAGTGGCTTCAGTAGGTTCTCAGGTCATGATCCCAGGGTCATGGGATCAAGCTCTGCAGGGATTGAGCTTACCTGAGATTCTCTCTCTCTCTCTCTCTCTCTCTCTCTTCTCTGCTCTCGCTGTCTCTCTCTCAAAGAAAAAAGTGAATACAGAAGTTGATTTACTGTGTTGTACACCTGAAACTAAAGAAATTTTGTGTGTCAACTATATTCAAATTTAAAATATTTTTTAAAACAAATTAATTATGAAGAATAAGCTGTAGGGGTGCCTGGGAGGGTCACTCAGTTGGGCCTCTCACTTTTGATTTCAGCTCAGGTCACATATGATCACCTGCTTCATGGGTGGGAGACGTGCATCAGGCTCTGCGAATGGCTGCGTCCTCTCCCATGGCTGCAACCGCAGAGAACAGATGCACAGTTACAAGAAGGCATGGAAAGGCTAAGTGAGACTGGCAGAAACACAGACTCCTATAGTTGCAGGAGTTTGTGTGGAGTGTCGGGTCTGAGGAAAGACTGGGGTGCAAAAAGAGAAATAATGGATTGAGAGAGGAAAAGGGTCCCACATAGAAATAAACAGAACATCCCAACATGACTATAAAATCGGGGGACATAAACTTGTCAGGCTCCCAATAAGCATCAGGCACCATTGCCTGCCCTACAGGGTTCAAGACCAAGTCTTTAAGGAACAAGGAGACTGTGAAGAGTTGGAGGAACCAGTTTCATGAGGTCAATACTCACTGGAGGAGAAAATGTCCATCTCATCAGGCAGCTCACTACCACTGACCTCGGTGTGACCCTGCACCTCATTGAGCATCTTGGCATTGTTTTCACTTGACACAATTGTGATGGCCAAGTCCTTGTGGCCAAACTGGCCTACTCAGGCCTCCTTCCAGGAGCACTGGAAGACCCTCAAGTAGGAAGACACCCAAAAGGAGGGACACAGGTGTATGGTATGAAGAAACATGAAATCAGGGGGTAGGAGGGGACACTGGGATGCCTGCGTACGTGTGCAGCTTATCTGACGCGTGTAGGTGTGGGGATCCTCAGACAGGTGGTAGTTGATGGCAGTGTTCACCTGCTTAAAGTCCATGCCTCGGCCACATAGGTTGGTGGCCACAAGAATTAATTGTTAAAAATCTTTAAGCTGCTAATACCAAGAAAGCCTTTTTCAGAAAGGAAATTAGAGGGGTGCCTGAGTTCAGTTAAGGGTCCGACTTTGGCTCAGGTCATAATCTCACGGTGCATGGTTTCGAGCCCCGCTTCGGGCTCTGTGCTGACAGTCAGCTCAGAGCCTGGAGCGTGTTTTGGATTCTGTGTCTCCCTCTCTCTCTGACCCTCCCCTGCTCATGCTGTCTCTCTTAGAAATAAATAAGACATTAAAAAAAAGAAAGAAAGGAAATTAGAAAAATGTTGAGTGTCCTTTCTTTCACCTGTCTCATTTTTACCATGGACACAAAGATATCTATCCATCTCTCACTGACCTCTCTCCCCCGACACGTTCCACGGTGGATGGCAATAGGTGGGAAGTTCTGCTCCACCAGGACCTGGGCCAGGACAATGTGATGCTGCACAGGTTTCACAAAGATCTCCACCTGTATGTGGAAACTAGGGGCATGTGGGCCCATGGGTATGTGTGTGGAGGGGAGGAGACAATGTGCCAGAGTCAGGGATTTCAGGAAGTACATCTTCTGCATGAATCCTGCTAAGTCCCTCTGTTCCCCGGTACATGATTCCTTTTTTGCTCTCAGTATAACTTTTCCTTGCTCTCCTTTGCTTCTGATTTTCCTGAGCAGATTGGCCTCTTAGAAGATACAGAGAACAGTAGCCAAATTTGGCAGATAAGTTAGGAGACAGGAATGAGATTACTCTATGAAAATGGGTTAAATATTGGAACTAGGGTCTGGAATGAACATGACCAATATTCCCACTCATGAAACATTAAACATTAAACCTAAGACCTACCCTAATTCTGGTGTAGGTTTAGTGTGATACGTTACACAATTCATGAGCTGAGGGAACGCTTCTCCTCAGAGAGTGATACAAGAAGAAATAAACACATTTAAGAACCCTAACAGGGCCAATGTATATTGAGATATTTAAAAGTCCTTCCATATTTTATTTATTTATTTATTTTTTAATTTATTTCTAGGAGAGAGAGAGACAGTGTGAGCAGACGGACGCTTAACCGACTAAGCCACCCAGGCGCCCCAGTCCTTCCATATTTTTAAAAGTTTGTTTATTTAATTTGAGACAGAGAGAGACACAGTGAGTATGAGCAGAGTAGGGGCAGAGTCAGAGAGAGAGACTCCCAAGCAGGCTCCATGCTGTCAGCACAGAGCCTGACACAGGGCTCCATCTCATAAGCCATGAGATCAAGAATCAGGTCCTTAACCAACTGAGACACCGAGGATCCCCCAAACATCTATTCTTACATTATTTTTCATGGGTTGTAGCTATTTTAAAATATGGAATTGAAGACAGAAGAAACAGCAGCCGCCACATTGGGAACTGGTCTGATTCTGACAGCTGGGCCTCAGTGTGGTCAGAAGCTGGCTGATGCCACCACCGGGCCATATTATTCTCCTGTGGGACATGATCAGTCATCTCACAGGACATCTACATCACACAAGGACACTTTGAGACCATGACATTACTTTGTCTAATTACAGACAAAAACAAGGCACTGTACGACCCACAGAATACCAAACATCTCCCTGTGCTGCTTAATGTGAGCAATGGCTGCTTCTTTACCATTACCTTTCTTCCTCCAGTTTTTATTTAAATTCCAGTAAGTTAACACACACTGTAATATTAGTTTCAGGAGTAGAATTGAGTGATTCATCACTCACAAACAACACCCAGTGCTCATCACAAGTGCCCTCCTTAGTACCCAACGTCCATGTAGTCCATCCCATTTCCCTGTGAACCACCCAGAAGCGTCACAGCTTCTTTACTGACCAAATTTTCTGTTGGGATTTGTGGTAATATTAAAACAAATGTGACTTTCTTTTTTTTTTTTTAATGCTTTTTATTTCTAGGAGAGAGAGAGGGTAGCGTGAGCATGGGAGGGTCAGAGAGGGAGTCACAGATTGAAACAGGCTCCAGGCTCTGAGCTGGCAGTCAGCACAGAGCCCGACGCGGGGCTCGAACCCACGAACCGCGAGATCGTGACCTAAGCGAAAGTCGGGCGCTTAACCGACTAAGCCACCCAGGCGCCCCAAAACAAATGTGACTTTCTGATAATTCCATTTCAGTCTAATCAATGCTGGAACATCTGTGTTACTTAGTGAAACAACACACAACACATTACTTAGAAACAATCATGCATTAGTACAAGATCCATTCAACATGCAGATGGGCCTATGGATTTAATGTAACAGAGAAGGACACAGTCATTGATACTGTTTCAGAATCTAGTTTGTAAATAACTTCAGAGAAAATACAACTTGTATAGTTTTAATGTAGTATCAAAGATAAATATTCAAAATTATCTGAAAAAGTTATGACACATACTATTTTCCTATATTTGGTAAAGGACATAAGTTTTTTCATATACTTCAACCAAAACAACTCAATAGACTTAGAAGCAAATCTGAACATCCAGTGATTTCTAGTGAGACAGACAAGAAGAGGCACAAAACTGTGAAATGAAACAAAAGCACTGTTCTCATTGCCCTGTTTTTTTGGGGGGAACGTTGTTATTTTTCATACAAACAATATTTCTGTTTTCATATGAATGTAAATGAATTAATAAATATTTAAACCTGTTTTATTCCTACTATGGAAAATATGGATAGATATAACCTAAAGACACAGATGTAAAACAAATTATCCCCGGGATCCTCACTAATTTGTAAGACTGCACAGATGTCCTGAGAAAAAACTGTTGGAGAATCACTGACTCACACAGCTCCTGGGCCACGACTCAGGGACACAGTGTGACGAAGAGCGCTCTGTGCAGTAGGTGAGGCGTCAGGGCAAAGTCCCAGGTCTCTAGGCCCGCCCCTCAGGGTCTCAGGGCCGGGGCGGTGCCGGGGGCAGGGAAGCCCAGAGCTGGGGAGTCCCCATCCTCCCTGGTTTCACTTCTCCCTGTCACAACCTGTGTCAGGTCCTTCTGCCTGGATACTGATGACCCAGCCTCGGTTCACACTCCTATTCGTGTCAGGTTTCCAGAGAAACCAATCAGCTGCACCACGGTTCCGGGGTGTAAAGTTTCCGCATCCGCCTCCTGCCACTCAAATTCTCCCAAGATCCCGAGGATGCGGGTCGTGATGGCCCTAACCCTCCTCCTGCTGCTGGCGGGGGTCCTGGCCGTGAGCCAGACCTGGGCGGGTGAGTGCGGGGTCGGGAGGAAAGGGACTCTGCGGGGCAGGAGCGCGGGGACCGCCCGGCGGGGACGCAGGACACCCGGGAGAGGCCCCTGTCCACCTCACCGACCCAGACCCCCACCCGCCCCAGCCTCGCGCCGTCCAGCCCTCCCCCTGGGACCTCCCCGACTCCGCCCTGCTCTCCCCCACTCGGGTGTCCTCCCGCTGCCGTCCCAGTCGCCTCCACCTGGGACCCAGGCCGGCATCTGGAGGAGGCTCTGGCGGGGTCTCACCCCTCCGCGCCCGCAGGCTCACACTCCATGAGATATTTTCACACCGCGGTGTCCCAGCCCGGCCTCGGGGAGCTCCGCTACTTGGAAGTCGGCTACGTGGACGACACGCAGTTCGTGCGGTTCGACTGCGACTCACGGAGTCAGAGGTACGAGCCGCGGGCGCCGTGGATGGAGCAGGTGGGGCCGGAGTATTGGGACCTGGAGACGCTGAGGGCCAAGAACAACGTACAGAATTCCCGAGTGAACCTGAACAACCTGCGCGGCTACTACAACCAAAGCGAGTCCGGTGAGCGATGCGGGCCCGGGTCCAGGGCCGGGGTCGCCCCGAGTCTCCGGGTCTGAGCGCAGCCGCGAGGCCGCGGGACCCCCTGCCCCGACCCGGGAAGAGCCCGCGGGAGCCTTTAGGCGGTTTTACTTTCGGTTTCACCGTCATCACTGCTGCTCTGGGGGCGGGCGGGGCCAGGGTCTCACACCTACCAGAGAATGTACGGCTGTGACATCGGGCCGGACGGACGCCTCCTCCGCGGCTACAGTCAGTGGGCCTACGACGGCGCGGACTACATCGCCCTGAACGAGGACCTGCGCTCCTGGACCGCGGCGGACACGGCGGCGCAGATCACCCGTGGCAAGTGGGAGGTGGCCGGGGAGGCGGAGCGCTACAGGAACTACGCAGAGGGCACGTGCGTGGAGTGGCTCCTCAGGCACCTGGAGAACGGGAAGGAGACGCTGCTGCGCGCAGGTACAGGGGCCCCGGGGACGCCCCGCTCTCCCCTCCCCTGGGGCTGGCTGCCCACGAGGAAGGGAAAGTGGACTCAGCGGCAGAACAGCGCCCTCCCTGCGTGGGAAGAGGGAGACCCACCTGGGTGTTCATATTCTTACTAGAGGGTGACTCACCTAGAGGGCGCTTTTCTCTAAAGGACAGTGAGGGATGCAGTCTCCCCCTGGGGCGCAGGCTGAGACCATCCCTGATATAACCCATCAGCAGTTCCCTGTGACCTTGTGAACCATGACCTTCCCTCTCAAGGCCTTGTTCTCCCTGAGAACATCTTTGGAGATCTGACTCCGGGTTTTGTGAGTCATTCACCCTCCACCTCAGTCTAGGGTGTGGTCCCCACCTTAGACCTGCAGCCTCCTCCCCGGGCTCTCTCCCTGGTTCCAGAACCTAACAAGGATCAAGAAATCCCATAGGCTAGACTGGTGTCTGGGTTTTGCGCTTCTTCCAACCAAACCCGTTGCCCTGTCCACCTCAGGATGCTCACATGGATGCAGCCTCAGTGGCCCCTGAAGGTAAACCCAGTGTGGATTTTCTGCTGCTTCCTCAGAATCTCCCAGCACACACGTGACCCGCCACCGCATCTCTGACCATGAGGTGACCCTGAGGTGCTGGGCCCTGGGCTTCTACCCTGCGGAGATCACCCTGACCTGGCAGCGGGATGGGGAGGACCACACCCAAGACACGGAGCTTGTGGACACCAGGCCTGCGGGAGATGGGACCTTCCAGAAGTGGGCGGCTGTGGTGGTGCCTTCTGGACAGGAGCAGAGATACACGTGCCATGTGCAGCATGAGGGGCTGCCCGCGCCCATCACCCTGAGATGGGGTAAGGAGGGTTTGGGGTAGAGCCTGGTGTCAGGGAGAGCAGGGCCCTTCTGGAGAAGTTCACAAAGTCAGTACTGAAGCCAGAAGTGTGGGCCCCTCACCTTCCTTCCCTTTCCAGAGCCACCTCCTCAGCCCTCCATCCCCATCCCGGGCATCATTGCTGGTGTGGCTGTCGCTGTCCTTGTGGTCACTGTGGTGGTTGGAGCTGTGATCTGGAGGAAGAAGCGCTCAGGTAGGAAGCAAGTGCGGTGATCTGAGTTCTCTTGTCCCGCTGGGGGTTCCCTATGTAGCACACGGTCCTGCCTTGTTCCTGGGAAGTCCCATCTACACCATGCACCTGCCCACTCTGGAGCCGTTGCTGACCTTCACTCTGGAGCAAAGCACTTGTAAACATGAAGGACAGGTCTTCACTTGGTAATTCTGGTGATGGGGACCTGATTCCCAGCAGTCAGGACAGAGAGGAAGGTCCCTGCTGAGAACAGACCTCCAGCAAGTCCGGCAGTCCTGTGCCCTCCCCCACCTCTTTCTTCATGTTTCCCAATCCTGTCTTGGGTCTTCAGTCAGAATTCTGGAGACTTCATTGTGGACCAGGACTAGGAGGTTGCTGTAGGACCTCATAGCCCAGCTGTCCCAGGTCTCTAACATGATGTTTTCTTCCCACAGGAGGAAAAGGACCAAGCTACTCTCACGCTGCACGTAAGTATGGAGGGGGTGATCCCTAAAACTCTGAGGTAGTGTAGACAGGACCCCATGGGGAGCTAACCCCCTCCCCGCCGAATAGCTGCTCCTTCAGTCACATCTCCTGTGGCTCTGATCACATCCTGTTTGTTCTACCCCAGGTGATGACAGCTCCCAGGGCTCTGATTCATCCCTAATGGGTCATAAAGGTAAGATTCAGAGGGCCTGAAGTGGGAGGCGTGGGGACACTAAGGACTCTTTTACAGCAGGGGGCTGTTGAGGTTAGACACTTACGTCACTGATCTAAATGTGTTGATGATTAATTTTTTTCATAGTGTGAGACCAGCTGCCCCTGGAGGACTGAGCATGCAAGATTTGTCCACACTTGGGGCGCCTGAGTGGCTCAGTCAGTTAAGTGTCCGACTTCGGCTCAGGTCATGATCTCACGGTTCATGGGTTCGAGCCCCATGTCGGGCCCTGTGCTGCCAGCTCAGAGCCTGGAGCCTGTTTTGGATTCTGTGTCTCCTTCTCTCTCTGACCCTCCCCTGTTCATGGTGTCTCTCTCTCTCAGAAATAAATAAAACATTAAAAAAAAAAAAAGATTTGTCCACACTCCCACTTGGTGACATCAAGAGCCCCTGACTTCTCTTTCTGCCAACGGTGTCAGAATGTGTCTGTGTTCCTATTAGCATAGTGTGAGGACGCAGGAGACTGGCCCACCCTGCCCACCGTGACCCCTCCCCATACTGATTCCTGTTCCCTTTCTGATCTGCTTCCTGTTCCTGCAGAGGGAGGGCTGGACCATCTCCATCCCCATTTTTGTTTCATGTTGGGCTGGGTACTGACGCATTACTTCCCTATTGAAAATGAGAATCCAGATATGAATCTGTGTTTTGTAATTCTGGGTATGTGAGGGTGATGAGGTAATAAAAGAGAAGATTTGTAAAGTTGTGACAGAAACTAGTCCTCCTAAATGAAAGCACTGAGAACCTTCCAGAACCCGCATGTTTGCTGTCCTGAATCTGTTGCAGGTGGGGACAGGAGAGGGCTGTGAAAGGCCAAGTGTGGATGGGGCCTGTGCCCAGTTGGTGCTCAGTGCATCATTGGTGTGACCTGCTCTCTCCTCAGCTGGATCCTGTCCATGCTCCTTGTCCTTGCTTCTACTGTGGAACCTTGTCTCCCCAGGACCTGTGATCACAGGGACTTGGACATCACATGTCACCAGGATATTGTACAATAAGAGCCTCCTGTGACTGGGTAAACCTGGGCTCTGGCCTGGGTCATGCCCTCAGGCCCATCTTTTGGATGTTTTTTTCTTTGTTTCTGTGGAGCATCAGGCCAATTCTTGCTCTTATGTATGAGTTCCTGTCCTGTTCTCCCCGGGTGACCTTGCAGTTACAGCAGCAGGAGTCCTTTGGACTGTCGCTCCCACAGGCCTACATGGGCCCTGCACACAAGACTCTCTGTGGTTTGGAGAGATGAATTTTCAGAGTCATCCATTTCTTCCCCTCTGTCTAGAGCTGTCCTCTGGATTATTTAGATTCTGCAGGAAGACAGAGGGGAATCTGAGAGTTTCTCTTCCTTTTTCATCCTTCCCATCCTTTTTCTGTTTCTTTCTTTTTTTTTAAAATATAATTTATTTTCTAACTGGTTTCCATACAACACCCAGTGCTTATCCCAACAAGTGCCCTCCTCAATGCCCATCACTCACTTTCCCTATCCCCCAATTTCCATCAACACTCAGTTTGTTCTCATTATTTGAGATTCTCTTGTGGTTTGCCTCCCTCCCTCTCTGTAACTTTTTTTTCCTCCTTCTCCTCCCCCATGGTCTTCTGTTAAGTTTCTCGAGATCCACATATGAGTGAAAACATATGGTATCTTTCTCTGACTGACTTATTTCACTTAGCATAATACTTTCCAGTTCTATCCACATTGCTGCAAATGGCCAGATTTCATTCTTTCTCATTGCCAAGTAGTATTCAATTGTATATATAAACCACATCTTCTTTATCCATTTGTCAGTTCATGGACACTTAGGCTCTTTTCATGTTTTGGCTATTGCTGAAAGTGCTGCTATAAATATTGGAGTCATGTGTCCCTATCCATTAGCACTCCTGTATTCCTTGGAAAATTCCTAGCAGTACTAATGCAAACTGATGCAGCCGCTCTGGAAAACAGTGTCGAGATTCCTCAAAAATTTAAACATTTAGTTAGTTTCTACCTTCCCTGCCTTTCTGCCCCCTTTCCCTGCTCTTAGTTTTTGTGATAATGGTGCTGGCTCTTATCCAGTTTCATGGATTTATAAAGCAGGGTCTCACATAGATTTCTATTTGGTTGGAGAAAGGGTCCCCTAGAGCCTAAGTCCAGTGTTTCTGAAGACAGGACTGTTACTGGGTGCTGTGCTGTGCTGTGCAGGGAAACTGCTGTGGGAGGGGGGAGCTGAGCTGAAAGAGGGAGGTGGGGAGCAGCCCTAAGGGGAAGTAGAGGTGGCACTGATGGTGAGGTGGGGGCACTTTATGCAGGAGCTGCCATGGACCAGCTGTGCCTGAGGCTCATCCAGAAGAGAGAGGTCCTCTCTGCTGGTCACTCGTTCCACGGATAATGTCGTGTTCCACGTGCAGGACCTGCTCTGTTTTCATCTAGGACACCTCAGTGACTCAAAGAAGAGGCAAACGTGCTGGTCTTGTGGAGAGTAGCCAGACTCCACTTGACCCTGGAACAATGTGGGGATTGAGGGCAATGACCTCATTGTGCAGTCAGAAGTCCAAGTAAAAGTTTTGACTCCCCTGAAACGTAGGTACTACTAATAATAACCTACTGTTGATAGGAAACCTTACTGAAAACACAGTCATTTAACACATATTTTGTATGTTACGTATATATGTATATGTATTCTTACAATAAATTAAGCTGGAGAAAATAGTAAGAAAACAAGAGAAACTGCACTGAACAGTACTTACTATAAAAAAGTCCACATATCGGTAGATGTGCACAGTTGAAACCAGTATAATTCAGAGTCAACTGTATATTGTACAAACGTGGTAAATAAGGGATGTAATTAAATAGGAAGTTGGCAGGTGCCTTAAGGAAGGTGAACCAGAAAGAGGGTTACCTGTGCAGGGACAGGGAAGGTGGCTACTTTACTGTGGTGGTAAGTGTGAGCCTCACTGGGAAGCTGACCTCTGAGAGACGTGAAGGACATGAGGAATCGAGGAATCGATGAAGAGCGTGTCTCAGGGAGTTCTTTCCAGGCAGGGGAACGTCCAGGGCATGTGCACTAGGGCAGGAGTATGTCCTGTGTTCAAGGAAGGGTGAGAGGCCACTGTGGCCGGAGCAGAGAGCAGGTGAAATGAGGTCAGATGTCTAGGCCTTGGGATTAGCAGGGTTTGAGTTTTCTCTGAGTGACATGTGGACTCGCCAGATGGTTTAGAAGAGATGATCCACCTGGTAGTACTTCTCTTAGAAGCATTCATTTGCCATGTGCAGAATGGAGAGGTGAAGGACAAGCACCTATAGGAAATCTGTAGAAAACGAGTGCAGTGTTCCAGGAGGGGGTGTTGGATGTATGTTGGGGTTTGAGAAGAGAAAACAATAGGAAGTGGCTGCTCTGGTTATTTTGTGTGTGCGTGTATGTTCTGGATACATTTAAAGATGGACTTTGCAGCATTTCCTAGTGTATTAATTCTGGGTTGTGGGAAGGAAGAATCAAAGACAACATCCAATACTTCAGACTCTAAGTAGAAATGAGGAGAGCCTTCCATGGAAACAGGGAAGACTCTGGAAGTAGGACATTTGGGGAAGCGGCATCACAAGCACCCAATTTAGGAATGTAGGCTCTGAGATTATTAGAAATGCAAGTGAGGTGGGCAGCTGGATATAGAGTGCTGGGTGGGAGAAATATCTGGGTGGGAGAAATATCTGGGTTGGAGAAATATATACGGAAAGTGACACCATAGAAGTGATGTTAAAAGCCTTTGGCATAGATAAGGTCATGATGGGAGTGATGGCCATAGAAGAGAAAGGAACAGGACCAAACTCTGAACTCCTCAGTGCTAAGCAAGCTAATCGGAGCACACCCAGAGCATACTGCACAGTTCTGCTTCTGCACCTAGAAGGCACACAGACCAGGGAGACCCAGCCTTCAGTGTGCTCAGGAATTTCCTGGAATTAGGAACATCTAGACAGTCTGGAGTAGAGTGTGAGGTTCGTGGTTGATAACAAGGTTGGTGCTGTTGCTGGTCTTCAGAGCACACACAGAGCACCAAGCACATAAAGCAGGAGGCCCACGTGGCTGTGCATCAGCCTGTCCTGTGGGGCTTAGTAAGTAAGTGATTCCTGGGTCCATAGCCAGCACTCTAACATGGTAGGTGGGGAGAGGCCTGAGTATTTTGTGACAAATCCATAAGCAATCCTGGGGTTCCACCAGATAGAGAAGCCGTGAAGTCATTGGTAAGAGACCTCATTGTGGAAAGGAGTCTTACATCACATTAAAAAAATTTTGGGGGGGGGGCGCCTGGGTGGCTTAGTCAGTTAAGCATCTGACTTTTGCTTAGGTCATGATTTCTTCGTGGGTTCGTGATCAAGTCCCGCATTGGGCTCTGTGCTGACTGCCAGCTCAGAGCCTGGAGCCCAGCCGGGTCTGTGACTCCTGTCTCTCTGACCCTCCTGCTCACACACTCTCTCTCTCTCTCTCCTAGAAATAAATAAAAACTTAAAAAAAAATTTTTTTTTGTAGGAAGAAAAATGCAAGACCTGCTGGGAGATACACATTTTCTCTCCATGGGGCATAGCCAGGCGGCAGATAGAGGAAGTAGTTATCAGCTCAACATAAAATCCCTGAGATAAGAAGAGTGTAGATCTTAAATGTTTACAGCACACAAAAGGAAATGGTAACTCTGTGACACGATGCAAGTCTTAGCTAATGCTATGGTTGTAAACATTTTGCAGGATAGAAACGTATCAAATCGAGAGGTTGTACCCTTAAACTTACACAATGGTGTATGTCAGTTATATCTCGGTAAAGCTGGAAAAAAATGTCTGAAATCATGCTCTCTGAAGCTATTCCCTACATCGATCTGACTCTTTGTGATACACATGTACAGTTACAGAGACTCGGGATGAGAGAGAGAATGTGGGGCCTAGTTCTATTTCAAGGAAAATCACAAAACAGGCTTGAGTCTACACAGACAGGAAGAGAATCCACAATGGAGCCTAGGTGGAAATTCACATATAACCAGGGCCCTGCTACTGGGTATAGATGCCACTGGTCACATCAGAGTCCCCTGTTGTAGGACAGTGGACCCTAAGGTTAGGACTGCTATTGCTGCTGCCCCTTGTAACTGCATAACACCACTGTCACTCAGACACCACTGCCAAATGCCATGTAGTGCTGCCCCAGCCCACTTGTCACATGTCCTGAGGCAGAGTCCGGCAGGTGGTCACGTGACTGAAGTTTCATGCCATGTCCAATGCAAGACTGTTTGGCAAAGCAGGTTCTCCTCTCTATGGTCTCTGCCCTCCATCAAGATTTTTAAATGTGGAAATCTTTTAAGTGTTAAAGAGTACAAGTTCTGGCCATGGAACGTGGAAGACTCTGGGCTTCACATCAATCACAACTGGCAGCACTCTTTCAGACAAAAGAGATGCTATTAGTGTTTTATAACTAGAACCAGTAAAGACAACAGAATCCCTGCATGTTTGTGCTTGTGCACCCAATGTCAAGTACACTTTACTCTTCTCACATGGAAGTACTGTTGCTGTTGGTCAGATGAGCAGCTTTACATAGGACTGGGATCTTGCAATAATTCTATATTCTCATAGGATTATTCTGGGATGGTACAAGTTCTGGGAAAACAACAGAGAAGAGCCTCTATGCAGATATAGAAGCTGCTTGCCTTGCTCTTAGGACAAGATATGGGTAATGCCTTGAAAGTGTGATTCTATATGGCCAAATTAGAGAGGGACAGTACCATCTGTGGATCCTGCTGCTTGGTGTAAGAGCTTTATTCATTCTCCTTTGACCTCAGGAATGCCTGTAGCTTTTCCTGATACCATGAAGACCTAGTGTTTGGATGCATTCCCAAATGTTGACAAAGTCTCTAAGATAACCTCTCCAGTATTAATAATTCAAAGGACTGAAATGAAATTGGTGACTTTTCACATGGCCTCAACATTGAGTCTTGGCGAAGTATCATGGAGCCTCTGTGGGTAGAAGGAGCAGGTCACAATGATATGGAACTTTAGAGACAGTATCTTGAAAGGTCGAAACAGTTTGGGTCACAGGAACTGGTCAGTTTGCAAATTAGTCTGTAAGTATGCATACTGGGTTTTCTTGTATTGCTGCGTTGAATTCTTTGGTAAGTAATATGAAACCTGAAGGTTTTGTTTGCAAATCATGGAAACTGCCTTCATAAGTGTACAGGTAATGAACTGTTAACAGATTTAATGGAGGTTTTAATTACCAGAACTAGAAACTGGAAATAACACTACCATACAATCAGGCTGTGTAATTTCTATTTTTTCTGTGAATTATTTTTAAACATCAAAGTGAGAACAGTGTGAGGGGCGCCTGGGTGGCTTAGTCGGTTAAGCGTCCGACTTTCGCTTAGGTCATGATCTCGCGGTTCGTGGGTTCGAGCCCCGCGTCGGGCTCTGTGCTGACTGCTGGCTCAGAGCCTGGAGCGTATTTCAGAGTCTGTATCTCCCTCTCTCTCTGACCCTCCCCTGCTCACGCTGTCTCTCTCTCTCTCCTAGAAATAAATAAAACATTAGAAAAAAAAAACAAACAAAGTGAGAACAGTGTGAAATTTTAATTCTATAAAATCAAATGCTGTAAAAGTATTGCCAGCTGTTTTGCATATCAGAAAGAAATTTATAAATATTTTAAAAAACCTCTCAGGGCACATGGGTGACTCAGTCGGCTAAGCGTCCGATACTTGGTTTCAGCTCAGGTCATGATCTATTGGTGTGTGAATTAAAGCCCCACATCAGGCTCTGTGCCGACAGTGCAGAGCCAGCTTGGGATTCTCTCTCTACCACTCTCTATACCTCTCTCCTGCTCTCTCTCTTTCTCAAATAAAAAAAATTAAAAAAATTTTAAAAACATCTCAATATACTAAGTCTTATCCATGTATACAATGCAATATTTGTTCAAAAGCTGTATATATAAAACAAATCAATAACTCAAAATAGAATAATCTGTTGAAAATGTACAAGTTCACTAGAGATGACTTATACTTTCTTGTATACAGATACAGGTTTCAATGGTTATCATATTGTAAAATACATTGAATTTTCTGTATTCCCTGGTTATCATATATTGTCTCCTTTAAAAAATAATGTTAAGTATTAATTTTTATGCCATCTATTAATTTGCCAACTAATTATCTTGTAAGTGAGAAGTCACAATAGAACTGAATTTTAACTAGTTATGATTTATAAGTTTGGTCCTGTGAAGCAACTAATTAAAATTCTCATTTTTGTCATTTAAATGGCATTTAGAGCTTTACGAATGATTCTGTAGACGATGCTCTTTTAAATTTTGACGAATCTCACAGAATTGCTGTACTCTTCATTATAAGAATACCTGAGAGCCAATTATTAAATGTTCTTCAAGACCACAAACAGACTGGCTATTTGGTTGTTGAAACTTTGGTGATTTTTAGTAGGATCTATTGGTTCAGATTACTAGCTGAGAATTTCATGGATTCTCTATTTAACCCATAACATTTGTATGAAGCCATCGAAACAAAAATTACATTGCTTTTCCTTGAATGAATCTTTCCTGAATAAAGCAATGAAACAATAAGAAAAAGAGAGGCACCTGGGTGGCTCAGTTGGTTAAGCATCTGACTTCTGATTTTGGCTCAGCTCATGAAGATGGAGTCCTGCTTCGGGCTCCATGCTGAATGTTGAGCTTTCTTTTAATATATATATATTTTTTTATTTTATATATATATATATATATTTTATTCGAACCCACGAACCGCGAGATCATGACCTAAGCGAAAGTCGGACGCTTAACCGACTAAGCCACCCAGGCGCCCCATGAATGTTGAGCTTTCTTAAGATTCTCTTTCTCCTTCTGTCCATCTCCCCACTCACCCACGAATCCTATAAGTAAACAAACAAACAAAAAAACACCTTTAAAGAATACAAAAAGAAAAAGAACAGTATTAGGCTAATTTATAAATGAATGCGTGTTGAAATAGTACACACTGTGGGTATATTTTAAAGCCTTTTGTTCTGCTTGTTCTGTGGTTTTATCTAATACTATAGTACATGATTCTTTTTAAAGTATATCGGGTAATGTGAATACTTTGGTTCAGATGTGTCAATTTAGCAGTAAAACAAGTATACCACCAAAAAAATCATTAGAAAATATTTAGAGATGCCTGAAAACAAAACTCAATATATCCAAACTTAGAGAATACAGGGAAAGCGATGCTAGTGGGGAAATTTATAGCTGCAAATGCTTCTATCAAAACAAATCTTAAATCAACAACCAAACTCTACAACTTAAGAGCTGGTAAAAGAACAACAAATAAACTCAAGGCAAGCAGAAGAAAGTTAAGAATTCATATTATATGAGAGATAAATAGAACAGGGAATAGAAAAACAATCAAGAAAATCAATGAAGTCACAAACTGGTTCTTCGCAAAGGTCAATAACATTGACAAAGCTTTACGTAGATTGACTAAAAATATATGATAGAAAACACGCTACTAAAGTCAGAAAACACACTACGAATATCAGCCCCTAATCAGACTGCTCAGAGTCTGGAGCCTGCTTTGAATTATGAGTCTCTCTCTGTCTCTGTCCTTTCCCTGCACGCTCTCTCTTTCTCTATCTCAAAAATAAATAAACATTTAAAAAATAAAATAATAATAAAATCAGAAAGGAATGTGTAGATATTATTACTTATTCTACAGAAATAAAAATGATATAAGAGCACTATAAAGAACTGTTTGCCAATAAATTGGAAATCCTAGATGAAATAGATGGATTCCATGAAACTAAAACCTACCAAGACACAATTATAAGAAAATAGAATATCTGAATAGACCTATAACAAGAAAGGATGTTAAGTTGGTAATCAAACAACAGACAAAGAAAAGTCTTGGACCTAATGGCTTTACTGGTGAACTTTACCAAACACAGAACTAACACCAATCCTTTTCAAACTCTTCCCACTAATTTGAAGAAAGGGGAAATTCTCCTTAAGTCATTCTATAAAGCTAGCATGGTCCTGATATCAGAGACAGACAAAGATACTAGAGATCCAAGATCCAAGAGAAGAAAGCTACAGATAAATATCCCTGATGATTATTGGTGCAAATTCAACAAAATACTAGCAAATTGAATTCAAGAACATATTAAAAGGTTATGCCTCATGACCAAGTGGGTTTTATTCCTGGAATTCAAGGATGTGTCAACATAGGAAATCAATCAAGTAATACATCACATTAACAAAATTAAGGTTAAAAAAATGATCATCCCAATTAATGCAGAAAAAAGAAAAAAATCAACACACTTTCATTATAAAAGCACTTATTAAACAAGGAATAAGAAGAAATTATCCCAACATAATAAAATCCAATTATAAATATCCCACAGTTAATATCAATGTTGAAAGCCTAAGAGATTTTCCCTTAAGATCAGGAACAAGGCAAGGATGCCTGCTCTCACCATTTCTGATCAATACGATATTGGAAGTTAGAGCCAGAGCAATTAGGCAAAAGAAAGATATAAAAGGCATCCAGATTGGAAAGGAAGGAGTAAATCTATCCCTGTTTCATTATATAATCTTCCATGTAGAAACCAAAAATTTTTTTCACAAAAATTTTTTTAACAGAAAAAATCCTGTTAAAATTAACAAGTGGATTCAGGAAAGTTGTAGGATACAAAATCACATGAAAAAATCATTTGTGTTTTTCTACACTCACAATCTACCGTTCAAAGGGACACTAAGAAAACAATTCTACTTACACTAGCATGAATAAAAATAAAATATATGGAAAACTGATCGCACCAAGGAGGCAAAAACTAGTACAGGGAAACCTAAGAATATTGCTCAAAGAAATCAGTGAAGACATTAAGAAATGGAAAGACTTTTCTGTACTGAACGACTTTTATTATTATTATTATTATTATTATTATTATTATTATTATTATTATTTTAAAGAAAGGCAGACTGCCATGTGTAGTGCCTCACTTGGATGTGTCTGGAGTCTTAGAAGTTTGACTACCCTACGTTCTCCTACCAAATGGACCTTGAGAGCTTGTTTGGAGGTTCTAGCAGGAGAGCAAGCTACCCGTATACCCTTGACCAAAGAATGGTCCTCCTCTATCAGAGAAGGTCGTCCTCTTGAACTTGTGTGCAGCTTTTGGAGGGATGCACATATAATTGTGAGGGAGGAAGGGAACACCCCCCCAACCGGCCAGATCAGCCGTTCAACTCAGGCGATCAATGTGGTGACAGATGTCAAAGCCAGATCGCCCTCACATCCAAAAGACAATATTATTAAGTTGCTAATAATACCCACAACAATCAAAAGATTCAATGCAATCCCTATCAGAATCCCGGGATATATTATTCAGAAGTAGAAAAATCATATGGAATTTTATTCAGGATCAAGGGACACCGAAAGCCAAAACAATCATGAAAAAGAACAAATTTGAAGGTCTAATTTGAGTTCCATACTTATGAAATAACAGAGTCCAGAAAATAACTTGGATATATGGTCAAGTGATTATTGACAAGGGTGCCACGACCATTCATTAGGAAAGGACCATCATTTCAACAAATGATATTGGAAAACCTAGATATTCATATATAAAAGAATAAAGTTGACCCATGCCTAATACCACATTCAAAATAATCTCAAAATGGATTAAAGACCTCATCATATGGCTAAAGCTAAAAATCTTAGAAGAAAAGCATAGGGCAAAGCTTCACAACATTAGATTTGACAACGATTTCCTGAATGTGACATGAAATGCATAGGCAACAAAAGAAAAAATAGACAAATTGGTCCTCATGAAAATTTAAAACTTTTGTGCATCGACAGACAGTATCAACAGAGTAAGAATGTGATCCATAGAATGGGAGAAAATATTTCTAAATCACAAATCTGATAAGGGATTAATATTTAGAACACTTTAGACAACCTCTGAGATGAAAAAAGGCAAACAACCTGCTTAAAAAGTGATCCAAGGACTAGAACAGATATGTCTCCAAAGGAGACAAACATTGGCCAACAAGCATATGATAAGATATGCAACATCAATATCACTAGGGAAATGCAAATGAAAACCACAATGAGATAACAATTCTTTTTTTAAAATTTTTTTTAATGTTTTATTTATTTTTAGGAGAGAGAGAGAGCGTGAGCAGGGGAGGGTCAGAGAGAGACGGAGTCACAGACTCTGAAACAGGCTCCAGGCTCTGAGCTGGCAGTCAGCACAGAGCCCGACGCGGGACCCGAACCCACGAACTGTGAGATCATGACCTAAGCGAAAATCGGACGCTTAACCGACTAAGCCACCCAGGCGCCCCAAGATACCAATTCTTAGGGGAAGAAGTGGTTTCTTCTAGCACTCATACAAGGGGACAAATGAGAGTCCATAGATACCATTTCACACCCACTAGAATCACCACTGTTTTAAAAATAACAAAAGAGCAAGTGATGGTGAGCAGGAGAAGAAATTGGAACCCTTGTACACTGTTGGGAATGTAAAATGAGCTGCCACTATGGAAAACTGTATGAAGCTCCCTCAAAAAATGAAACAGAATTATCATATGACCCAGTCATTCCATATGTGGTTATATACTCAAAAGAATTGAATAAAGAGACATGAACAGAGATTTGTAAGCCCATCCTCATAAGCAGCATTATTAACAATAGCAAAGGAATTAAGCAACCCAATTGTCATTCAATAGATGAAGGGATAAGCAAAATATGCTGTATACATACCATGGAATACTATACAGCCTTAAAAAGAAGGAACAAGCTGACACAGGCTAAAACACAGATGAACCTTGAGAAGATTGTGCTAACTGAAATAAACCAGCCACCAAAACACACGTGCTGTATGATTCCACTTATATATGGACCTAGAATAATCCAATTCATAGAAACAGGAAATAGAATGGCAGCTGGCCGAGGATGTGAGAAGGGAATAATGATGGATTTTTGCTAAATGGATAAAAGGTTTCAGTCTCGAAAAATGAAGAGTTGAAGATTAGTGGTGTTGACGTATGCCTTGCAGTATGAATGTACTTATATGCTGAAGAGTACACCTAAAAATGGTTAAGATGGGGGTGCCTGGGTGGCTCAATTGGCTAAGTGTCTGACTTCAGCTCAGGTCATATCTCATGGTTCATGGGTTCGAGCCCCGCATCAGGCTCTGTGCTGACAGCTCAGAGCCTGGAGCCTGTTTCAGATTCTGTGCCTTCCTCTCTCTCTGCCCCTCCTCCACTCATGCTCTGTCTCTGTCTCAAAAATAAACAAACTATTTAAAAATTTTTAAAAATGGTTAAGATGGTGAATTTTACATTTTATGTGTTAAAATTATGGTAGATTTGGTAATTGATGGTAAGTACCATAAGTTTCTAAAGATTAAAAATGAAGCACGTGATTTTCTTAAAGATGCAGGGAGTTGTCACCTAATTAATCCTATGGATCCAGAGGTCAGGGGCATGCAGGGATATTCTCTCCAAGGTAACACATAGATAATGACCTGTTGCATCTCACTGCAAAGAAGGAAGATCATGGCCCAGGGGACCCATGTGGTTCCAGCAGCACACACTTCACACCTAGGTGTATTGTTTGGCACACTCGGGATGACCTAGAAGGATGCTAGCTTTGAGTGGAATGAGGACAGAAAGATCCAGGCCATGTTATATTCAGATACCATCCATTGGATCCCTTGAAGGTAGAAGAGTCTATGGTGGGAAAGGATGCAGTGTACGACTAAAGGAAAGTACTAGTAGGAGAATTACATGCTGGTATCTCAGGTATTATCACAAGGCCATGCCATCCACAAAGAGCAGTAGAGTCCCTTCTAGAAGTAACGTGTGGTGTTTTTCAAGACCTGAGAAGACAGAATGCTTGTCCATGGGATACCAAGAGGGCATATGATTAAAAAAGACCACATGCAGGGCACTTGGTGGCTCAGTCTGTTAAGGGTCTGACTCTAGATTTCGGCCCAGGGCATGATCTCACAGTTCATGAAATATCAGGCCCAGTGCTAAGAATGGAGACTCTGAGGATTCTCCTTCTCCTTCTCTCGGTACCCCTCCCCTGCTCATTCTCTCTCTCCACCTCTGCTCAAAATAAATAAATAAACTTTAAAAAATGATCTTATGTGTTAAGTACTATATAACACACCAAGTCAGCAAATAGCCAGGTCCACAGCAGTCCATCATTAATGGAAATGGTCTCTGGCATTGAAACCTGAATCACTTGCCAGCAAACATCCACCCCCAAAGGGGAACTGAAACACTAAGCAGACAAGTTGACTTAGAAAGGCTTTGTCACTGCTCATCTCAGGAATGGGGAAATGGGCACATGAATGGAGTGATACCAGGGCAGAGATAAAGCCACAGAGGAATCCAGCAGCATTGATTAAACCATTTAGTCTACTGCTACCTCTGAATGTCCAACCTGTCAGAAACAGAGTCTGCTGGAGCCACACTGGACTCCCTAGATGACACAGTCACAGCAAGGAAATGGCAGAAGTTTGCACAGCTCCTGCCGTGAAGCGAAACTGGTATCTCCTTCTGCTACTGGCTCATATTGGGAATTGGCCTGCTGTTATTGACTAGGCCTCACAATATTCCATATCGGACCGATATTCCCCACACAGATACCTGATAAGAAAAAGCATATTGCTGCCCCTACAAAGGAGATTATAGACAAAGCACTGCAGATGCTTGTCGAAAGACTCTTTTAATGGGCCTTGCAGATCAAAGACATAAGATAATAAAGGGGGTTAGGAACACAAGATTTACAATTAACTCTGGCCCAGAGAAAAAGAGCCGAACTTAGAGATAAGAAACAGACAAGAGCTGGACATAAATTAGCCATATATCTTTGCTAACTGGTGCCACAAATACCTTCCCTTACACTGATATCCATAATGAGGATGGGTAAGAGTAGTTAAAACATAAACTCATATACAAAAGCTGATACATCTACGGTCCCTATGGTGCTTACCCCTTCAGCATCAAATAAAAGGTTTACACAAGCAACTTAATAACCAGCTCAAATACATTCTTCCTTTTGTGAGCCGGACAGAATGACTCCTGGCCCACCTATATATCACTCAGCCTATGCCTTAATCTTAGCGTTATTGATATAAACAAATGTGTGTTATCTGTTTTTCATTGAGAACATCCTGCTATCTTCTTAGTTGTAAGATTTAGTACTAATTGAAACAAATATGTATGTTATCCTGTTTTTCACTAAGAACACCCTGTTATTTTCTTAGATATACTCAACCTCGCTGTAATTAGGGTAGTTCTGCAAGAATGACTCTGTAAAACCTGTTTCTGTACACTTCTCTAAGCATCTTATCACAGAGATTTGTCCATTGTAAAAATTCCATTTTCTGATGTCATGTTATCGTTTGACCTATAAATAAAGACACCAAAACAGACAGAGCAGAGATGCTTCCCTGGTGATCAGAAAGCAACTTAAGCTCTCTCACTCTCTCTCACCGACACCGTCCTTCCTTCAGGGTCCCTGGACCGGCTGGAGCTGGACTCTGGCAAGAGGCCAACACTGGGGCCTGCTCTAGCACCATCTCTTGAGGTGACCAACTGTACATGAAGTGACAGGTTGACTGCATTGAGCCCCTTCCATCTTGGAAGGGACAGAGACTCAGGCTCACAGGGAAAGACCCCTATGCCACGTGTGTGCTCTTGTTTCCTGCCCACAAAGCCAGTGCCACTATCTAGGGGCCATCAAAATGCCTGACCCATGGGCTCAGAATTGTTCTTAACACAGTATGTGGTTGGGGGTCCCCTCACAGTAAAGGAAGTGTAGGATGTGCCATGACTATGGAATCCACCTGTCACATTACATTTCAGATGGTCCAGATCTAGTTGGTCACACAGAATGCTGGGTGGCCCTTCTAAGGCACAGGATATCAGCTTTGAGAAAATACTCTGAAGGGATGGGTGCCATTTTCCAGAAGGCAGTGTATTTAATGAATGAGACATTTTTATATGGTGCTGTGAAGAGTATGTGAGTCCAGGAACCAAGGGGTGTCAGCAGGTATCAATCCACATACCATTGCTTCCAAATCACCCACTGGAGAAGTTAAGCTTCTTTTCTCTGTAATTCTCAACACGGCAGGTTGGAGGTCCTGGAAATGAGGATTAATTGAACTTCATACACATAACAGCTGCCACCAAAGATGTTTGGACTCTGTGTGCCCAAGGGAGGAATCTGTTCTTCTCTAGGCAGAAGTAATCCACCCTGATCCTCAGGAGGGGGTGGGGCTCCTCTTACACAACTGAGATAAAAAGATTACGGGGCGGGGGCGGAGGAACCCGGGTGACAGATGTGGGTACCTCTTGGTTCTCCCTCGCCCCAATGTAACTATGAAAGGCAGGAACACGGCCTGAAAAGGTTTTCATTTCCATGGGCCCAGACTCCTTAGGGAGGAAGGTTTGGGACACACCAAACTCCCATGTAGGCCACAAGTGTCGCCACATCCGTGCTCTGTAATCCCTGGCAGTATTTGTGCAGAGGCCCGGCTTCTCATGGGCTGGGTCCGCACAGTAACAGGTCACAGCAGGGACAGGAAGGCAGGCTGGTGTCTGGGTGGCATGGGGCTCTCTGATGGCTGACTGTAGCTGAGGACTCTCGGGCCTTGCTCACCTTCACTCAGGTTGCCGCTGGTCTGTGATAGCGCAGCACACCTTTCTCCTGCGGACCATAACGTGGGGTCGGACTGGCATCTTGATGTGCTGGCTCTTCCAGCATTTTCTGTCTCCTTCTCCTATGCTTTGATAGGTATTTCCTCTGATAATATTATGGTGACTTGAACCCTGTCTTGTCTTGACTTCCAGGAGGACTAACAAAATCACTTCCATGTGTAAACCAACCACCTACTACTTATGTCCAGCTCCTCCCTTCAGCCTCTGCTCCAGTGAGTTTGTAGAATTTCGTGAGCTCTTGGGGTTTGTTGTTTTAAGCCACTGACTTTTGGGGTCATCTGTTACATAGCAATAGATTGCTAATAAAGCTCTCTGAAATTTCTTTTATTCTACATCTGTTTTATTTCCTTGCACTTTGTTTCTTTAATATCTGTTTTTAATATTCAGGGAGAGGGAGATACAGACATGAGCCGGGGAAGGGGAGACACAGGGAAGCACAGAATCTGAAGCTGGCTCTAGGCTTTGAGCTGTCAGCAGGGCTCAAACCCACGAAGCTCCAGACCATAACCTGAGCCAAAGTTGGACATTTACCTGCTGTGCCACCCGCACGACCCACCTTGCACTTTGAAAATGTTGTTGGTATTCGCTGTTTTCAATTCCTCTCTTCCTGTTCTGGCTTGTATTTTCTGTTGTGTTTTGTCGTTTCCTTGTGTCTGTCTGCTCCTCCTTCCCTTCCTCTGTCTTTATTATGGATGATACCAAACATAAATGATAAAAGATTCCAAATGAATAAAATAATACTACATGGTGATGCAGAAAGGAAGCGTATCTGGACTTAGAGGCTGCAAGTATAATAACAAGGTACAGGGAATACAAGTAAAGGAAATCAAGTTATGAATAGGGTCAGACCTAGGCGGTCCTGCAACCAGGCAGGGATGGTCACGCTTATCACCTGCTCTTCAGGTGAAAAAGCTGCCTCTCAGTTTTCATTTTTAGAGCAAACAGAACAGCAACATAAAAACATTTACACACCTGGTGAAAGATTACACTGGCACAAGCACTATGGAAATCAAGTTCGCGTGTGCTGTCTGGTTACAGCACTTCCCATGTACATTCTGTTGCAGGATTCTCACACAGAGAGTCGTGACACTGAGGCTTTTCTTTCCAGGAACAACTTTATTCATACCGGCACCGCTCAGCTGGGTTCCTACCTAAAAGAACTGAGTGGCCCACATCACATGGCATAGTTTTTTATACATTTTCTATTTCTTTGTCTCCCATATATTGTAACATATAAACATGCAGTCTGATTAAGTTGTCTCAGTTTACAAGAACATGGGGGATGGAGGCACCTGGACACATATCTAGGTGACCTTGAAGTCTTCTCTCCTCTCTTCTTCATTTTTTTCTCTCTCCTTAGGGAGGGCTTCCTACCACATTCCCCCCTTTGATACTCGGACTCTCTACTTTGGGTCAAAAAGCATCATTCTGGCTTAAAGGTTTATATTTCCATAACATCATTACATGAGGAGCCGTTTTTCTCTCAACCATAGTCTCAATGAGATCGGAGACCGATCGTATAATCAAGGGAGCCAAGCAAGGTAAGATCAAACATCCTCCCAGAATTAGGAGGACAATACCTATGAGGGTTTTGAATCCCCCAAAAGACGAAAACATTCTCCAAATAACTCCCTGGGGTTCCAACCGTTCCAGGTTTGGACTGGGACATGAGCAACTTTTCTCATTCGATCTGTGATCTCCTCTAGGACTTTTCCCTCATCATCTATCTGTAGGCAGCAGTTGTTCAGGTTGAATTTTCCAAACACCACCCTCAGAAGCAAGCAAGTAATCTCAGGCCAGGCGATTTTGGTAGATGGCATTGTATATTTTGGTTTGCTGCTTAGCAAGTAAGTTAAGAGCCCTGGCAGTTTCATTGGTTATAATTTCTACAACTGCTTGCAGCCTAATTGTGCGGTTTAGCATATAAATGGGGGTGCAGTAGCCCCAAGACCCATCCTCGGCCCATGTATCAGGGCTATAATAATGAATTATCCCCTCGGGAGGCCATTCATCATTTTTCCCTTTGCCAATTTGCAAGGCACGCGGCTTTCTTTGAACTTTCCTATCTCCATATATTTGAACTCCCAGATGTTCTCCTTCTGCAAGTGGGAGTAGGAAGAAGGATGGGCGAATAGTTCCCAGCACACATGACCCTGACCTGCCTGAAGAGGCTGTATAGGCTGCTTTCCCACATATCCAGATGACTGGGACAACCTCTGCTAATCCAATAGCAAGAAGTAAAGCAAAAATTGCAATAATCAGTGAGAGACAAGGGGTGACAGTGCATTACAGTAAGAGGCAGATGTAAGAAATAAGGACAGTCTATTTATTTCACTGGACCGGCGACTCCTCAAGCTTCTGCCGTGCGTAGATGAGTCAGCTTCTGGAGTGACTAAAGCAGGGCTGTAGTCTCCCGGTGGAGTCTCTGCCGTTGCAGCTCGCTTCTTCCGTATGGTCAGCTTACACGGCGTGGACGGATCAAGAATGCACTCCCAGTCCCCGGATGCCGGCTTCACTCTGCTGTGGTGAATCCAGGGACCCACCTCGGCTGCTTTTACTGCAGTAGGGGTGGACAAAATGACAGTAAACGGGCCCCTCCAAAGAGGTTTGAGTGGTTGGAACTTCCACTCTTTTACCCATACAGCATCACCTGGCTCAAAGGAGTGAGAATCTGTGGTCAGACCCAAGGGAATTGTTCTTTAACCCATCGGTGTAGAGTGGTTAGAGTAGAGCCCAGAGCCTGCATTTGCTGCCTTAGGGTTAAGTTGGCTATCTTATTTAAATCTTCCCTTATCCCCTTAACAATTGGGGGAGGGCTCCCATAAAGGATTTCATAAGGGGAAAGTCCCATTTGCTTATTGGAGCTGCACCTGATTCTTAACAAGGCTATCGGCAACACTCGGTCCCAGTGTAGGTGGGTCTCCTGGCACAGTTTAATTGCAGCTGCAAGGTTCTGTTCATTCGTTCCACCTTTCCAGAGCTCTGGGGTCGGTGTGTCGTGTGTAACTTCCAGGTGATCTTTAACCCCTTTGTCATCAGCTGCACCACCTCAGCCACGAACGCTGGCCCGTTACCTGAACCCATAGTGATAGGGATCCCAAACTGTGGGATAATTTCCTTGAGAAGGAGTTGGGCCACTTCATGTGCCTTTTCTGTTTGGGTAGGGAAAGCTTCTACCCAGCCTGAGAAAGTACATACAAAGACCAACCGGTATTTACATCCCTGAACCCAGGGGAGGTCCGTGAAGTTCACCATCACATTTTCAAAGGGGGCTCCCCCAACTCTCTGTACTCCAGGGGCGGCCTTGGTCCCCTGACGTGGGTTGTTTCGGGCATAGGTTTCGCATTGATCGCATGCCACTCGGGCTATGCTGGAGAGCCGAGGGATGTAAAAATACCGGCTTAACATTGTTTCAAGGGCTGTCTGGCCGATGTGAGTTTCCTGATGGAACTGCTTAACAAAGGCTGGAGCTAAGCCCTCAGGAATTGCTTCTCAGCTGTTTTCAAATTTCCACCATCCACCTGGGAGGTAGTTGCCACTCTCAGTCTTAAACCAAGTATTTTCATGGTGTGAGTAATTAGGGTCCCATTCTGTCAGTATTAGGGAACAGTGCAGCAGTTAAAGCCGCCGACTTTATTGCTCCTTTGGAAGCTCCTAGCTTTGCCTCTCGGTCAGCCTTTCAGTTTCCCAGTGCAGCCGTGGTGTCTCTCCTTTGATGTCCCTGGCAGTGCATGACTGCCACACTTTTAGGGGCCCACACGGCGTCTAAGAGTTCAAGGATCTTCTCACCATATTTTATGTCCTTTCCTCCTGAGTGAATTACACACTTCTCCTTATTCAAGGCCCCATGTACATGGAGAGTGGTGAAAGCATATTTAGAGTCTGTGTGTTATTAACACGTATCCCTGCTGCCACACCCGAGTTGGAGGGCTCAGGTTAAAGCAATGAGCTCTGCCTTTTGTGCCAAAGTCTCCTTCGGCAGGGCCTCTGCTTCAATGACAGAGTTTAGGGTCACCACGGAATATCCTGAAAGCCGCTCTCCCCTTTCTACAAAACTGCTACCGTCAGTGAAATATTCAGCCTCGGGGTCTTTGAGAGGCTGATCCCGCAAGTCTGGTCTGCTGGAGAACACCGCATGCATGACTTCAATGCAGTCATGGTCTGGCTGGCCTGGCCCGACAGGCAACAGGGTTGCAGGGTTCAGGGTCCGTACAACTTCTAGGTGAATGCGCGGGTTCTCACATAGTGTTCCCTGATACCTGACCATCCTGGCGTTGGTGAGCCAGTATTGTCCCTTGTATTCCATTAATGTTAATACTGAATGTGGCACTCAGACTGTTAATTCCTGTCCCATTGTTAGCTTGTGAACCTCAGACACTAAAAGGGTTGTGGCTACTAGTGCCCGTAGCCGGGGAGCCAGCCTTGGGCCACAGAGTCAGGTTGCTTAGAGAGATGTCACCAGGCGATGCCATGATCCCAACATCTGAGTCAGTACTCCCACTGCAATACCAGTGCGCTCATGGACATATAGAAAGAAGGGCTTGGTCATGTCTGGGAGCCCTAAACCAGGCGCATGAGGAAGTGCAGGCTTTATTTCCTCAAAGGCCTTTTGCTGCACTGACTCCCATATCAGGGGTTCCCTTTCTCCCCTCT
The DNA here is from genome assembly GCA_017311185.1 of Proteles cristata cristata. Classification (NCBI taxonomy): domain Eukaryota; kingdom Metazoa; phylum Chordata; class Mammalia; order Carnivora; family Hyaenidae; genus Proteles; species Proteles cristata. The sequence continues at coordinate 33,032 of JAESUZ010003765.1, read as the reverse complement.
TTGTAGCCTCATAGAAGGGTTTTTGCAAGGACTGAAAGGTTAGGTATCCAGATCCTACAGAAACCTGCAGCCCCAAGAAACTCTCGAAACTGGCGACGGGTTGTGGAAGTTGGGATCGAGCAAATAGCCTGCTTTCTCTCTGGGCTGAGCTGATGCTGCCCCTGAGATAGGTGGAAGCCAAGATATTTAACCCTTTCTTGACACATCTGGGCCTCTTTTCTCGAGACCTTGTAGCCAGCTTTCCATAGGAGGGTAAGGAGCTGCCGAGTCCCTTCCATGCAACCCTGCCGGGACTTCCCAGCTAATAGCAAGTCATCCACATACTGAAGCAGGACACAGTCATATTGATCCGCTGGGAAGGCTTCTACGTCAGAGGCTAATGCAAATGCAAACTCCCCAAAAATGGTTGGGGAGTTTTTGAACCCTTGAGGTAACCTAGTCCAGGTTAATTGGCCCCTGTCACCATTTTTAGGGTCCTCCCATTGGAAGGCAAAAATCAGTTGGCCCTGGGGGGCCAGGCCGATGCAGAAAAAGGCATCCTTAAGGTCCGAACAGGTGAAGAAAGTGGCTTCAGCAGGAATGAGCCCCAAAAGTGTATAGGGGTTCGAGATCACTGGGTGTATGGTGACAGTCACCTGGTTTACTGCTCTCAGGTCCTGAACTGGCTGGTAGTCACCTGTGCCTGGTTTGTGAACAGAGGGGTGTGTTCCAGGGCGAGTGACATGGCCTGAGGATCCCATAGTTTAAAAGTCTTTCCAGGTGCTTTTGGATCCTGAACTGTGCCTTGCAAGGGATGAAGTACTGTCTTGGCGGGTGGGCTCTGCCCCAGGCTTTAGTTCAACAACGACAGCGCATATGTTTTGCGCCAGTTCTGGTGGGTTGTCTTCAGCCCACACCCCTTGGACGTTAAAAGGAAGCTCAGGTACCAATTGCGGTTTTTCCTTGAGGCTATCGAGACGCCATTCTTCCCCCTGGGGAATCCTAGAGTCATAATCTTTGATTCTGGTTTTCAGAGGGTCAGAACAGCCCGTCCCTGGGAGTTGAAAGTGATCTGGGCCTGCAGTTTTCCCAGTAGGTCATGGCCCATTAGAGCCACGGGGCAGTCAGGGAGGTACAGAAATTCATGGCTGACTTCGTGGCCACCTAAACTGCATCGTCAAAGTAACAGGAAGGGACAACGTATCTGATCGCCTGTGGCCCCCACAATGGTGGCTTGTCTCCATGAGAGGGGGCCCACGGGTTGGGTCACTGCTGAGTGTTGTGCTCCAGTATCCACCATAAAGTCAATGGGTCAGCCCCCCACCTTCATTCTGACCATGGGCTCCCAGGGGCCTAGCAAAATAGAGCCTGGTCTGTCCTAGTCCTCCTCATAGTCCTCCATGGAGGCTAGACCCATAAAATCATTCTTGGGTCCCCATTAGGCTGTGGGGACAGTTGGTACCAGCGTTGGACCACATGCCCCCCCCCCTTTTTTTTTTTGCTTAGTACCTTGCTGGGAATCGTCTGGTCGCTGGGGGCACTCACTTTTCCAGTGGCCCTCCTGACGGCACAAAGCACACTGATTCCAGCCTAGTTTAAATCTAGGGCGAGACCCTCCTCCTCACTGCTCCCTTTTCTGGATTTGGGTCAGCTGGACAGCAAGAAACCAGGTCCCTCAGTGTCCCATCGCCCGAAATATAAACTCGCGGGTGAGTCCCTCAGAGCAGTTTCAAGCTTCTTGACTCCCCACCTGGGGATCTAGCTGAGCCAGAAGCACAAAGACGGTGCCACCGCGTGTCCTCTCCAGGTCAAACAGGCAAGCGGGGGAGCAGTTTCCCCTGGGGTCGCTTGGGAAGAGAACGTCCTGCCTAGGGTCAGCTGGACAACAGGAAATTGGATCCCTCTGTGTCCCAAGCGGAGGTTTTTCTCTTCTCCAGAGACAGGGACAGTGCCTTGAACCGTTTCGGCCACTCTTTTTTCCCCTAGACTCACTGCGGCTCCTCCTCGCAGAGGGGGATCCCCCCTCCCTCTGTGTCTCTGGTCCTGGCCCGATTTTATCATCCTCAGTTCGCACTCACGCTACAAGATTTTCTCAGTGGACTCTGTCTCCTTTTCCTCCCAAACTCCTGGATTCTGTAAGGGTTCCTATGTCTTCAGACCTTCTCCGTGTGAGATATGGGGGCAAGTGAAATGCACAGGGCTCCCTGCTTCTCCCCTATCTTGCCTCCCTCCTCCACATAAAGAAATTTTAAGTTTTAATTTAATTGACCCTGATTATTTACCAAACTACATAGATTTTATTTATTAAATGCATAAAAGTAATCTCACTTAATCAAATATGTCATTATAACAAATGATTTTTGTGCCTGAGTTAACTACAGAGATATTAAGTATATAAGAACTTCAGACAGTATTACAATGGACAAAAATCCTTACTGTAATAGTTAAAGTGTGAGAGAATCTAGCACCATGAGCAATGTAATTTTAAAGGCAATTGAATAAGGAGCACAATGAAAACTTTTTATGGGCTCCCTTGTCAAGCCAGTGCTCACATTAGAAAATCACTTTAATAATGACAACTGCATAAAAATATAATTCCAAAATGCTTCCTTTTAGTTTATTTATTTATTTATTTATTTATTTATTTATTTATTTATTTATTTTGAGAGAGAGGCAGCAGCGGAAGGGAGAGAAAGAATCCCAAGCAGGCTCCCTGCTGGGAGCAGAGAGCCCTGTGCAGGCTCAGACTCACTAATCATGAGATCATGACCTGAGCTGAAGTTAGACACTTAACCGACACAGGCGCCCCCCAAAATACTTTTAAATCTCAACAACTAACTTTTCATAATAGTTTAAGAAATAAAATACACTATGACTTACATCATTTGTAAGCAGTTTCATACACATGGTTTAATTAGAACATAGGCTATAACTTAAAGCTTTTTTAAAAAACATTACATTTGAGCTGATGGTCAAAAAGTTTTTAATACTATCCTTGTCTCACATATAGTTTGCTTGCAGTATTGCTGCCTGACTGCATGTCTGATAAGAAATAAATGGAGATGACGAGGTGGACATCCGGGACACTTCAGAGTAAAGAGTTCAGGGAACTCAGAGTTTATAACCAGAATGTCTGTGAGCAGAGACACTGAGCACCAGGAAGAACATGTACACGGAGGAACATAGCAGCACCACGCCTGTGACGTTCTCATGCCCACCTTCCCTGTGTTTGGACCCTGCTGACTCATCCACGGGGACATCTCCATGTGATCACAGGACTTGGAACACAGCACAGCGGTACTTCTCTCTGACGTCATGAAGCCAGTTTCCTGTTGGTTTGCTTTCTCCGCTCGCTCTGCTGTAGGGCTGCAGCTGGGTGGGCAGGATCCATGGAAATCTAAGCTCCCCCAGCAGCTCCCAGTGGAGGGAAAGGTGACTGGGGACTCCTGAGTGACTGACTAGCAAGGGCTGACTCAGTAGGCTGACCAGCACTGGCCACAGCCAGTAGGAAAGCAGCCACTGCCTGATTGTCTGTGGTGGGGAAGGAACTCTCATCTTCAGGTGGAAGAGTCTGGATGGGCTCCCACATAGGAAGGGAAAGTGAGGGCAGAGCACTCTCCCGAAGAGGGGCAGACAGGGGCCCCTGAGTCCTGGCAGGAGCCCCCGGGCTCCCAGAATGTGCTCCCCACCCTGCTGCCCCCGCCCTGCTTGAAAGAGGTGAGGAGGCTGGTGGGGACAGGAGGAGAGGGCGCCCTGGCTGCCCTGCCCCAGGGCTCAGCAGTGACACAGCCACCACCACTCACTCACTGACCCTCTACCCCTCCAGGGAGGGGGTGGGGCGCGTCTCCCCAGTTCCCTGAGGACAGTGTACTATGAGAGCTGGGAGAGGGCTGCTTGCTTGTGCTTTTCGGTTCCCCCGTCTCTCCCAGGCTGGGCGCTCTGTGCAGCAGGTGGAGGATCACAGACAAACGCCAGGGTTTCCTCCTCCCTCCTCCCTGCCGTCCTCACCACGTGCTGCGTTCAGGAGAACCCCTGGTGTTGATGTTTGCAGGGGGAAGTGCAGACAGCACTGGCTTGGGCCTCGACCACAAACTACAGTGCAGCCGCTGAGGAGACAGGAGAGGAACGGAGGGGAGGGAACGGGTCATACTGCTCAGCGGGCATGAGAAAGGAGAAAAACACGTGCATCCGTGGTCTCTCACCCCCACACACCTTCTCTTGGGTTGCCCTCCACCCTCCAGGGTAACTGCACCTTTAATGTTCGGTCACATGGAGCCGGGGCGGGGCGGGGGCTCTGGGGACAGTGGGCCCTCCTTCCATCCTGCTCACAGCTGAGCGCAGCAGACACAGCGCTGCTGTCCCATGAGGGAGAGGGATTGGCGCTGGGGCGCTGGGCTTTTTCCCATTTTAAAAATCCCTCCCTGTTGTTGCTGCAGGATGTTGTGCTATCAGAAGCGGGAAAGGGGAGAAGGAAAGAGTTGACTTGGGTTCTCAGAAGGCAAAGAGAAATGAAAACAAAGTAAGAAACAAACAGGAATTTACATGTGTTACAGATTTAAGCCATTTATAACTCTGTGAATTCAATGTGATATTACTGTCACAGCATCACTATCCAATGTAAGGACAGCAGGCAGAAGTGCCAGATGACAGAGCTGATGGAGCCCAAGTCTGTGACAGCTGCCCCAGGGCTCCATTTCCTGCAGCATTGAAGAAGGGGCTCAGAGGGCCTGTGCTTGATCCCTCAGGACTCCACAGTTTCCTGTACAAAGTGAACACCACGGGGTGGACCCCTTTCAGTGAGGGAGGATCACATCCTAATCCTACTAAGGAAGGACATGCCTGTGTTATGTCTACTTCTACAGAAATAAATGATTTCTCTGGAGCCTGATGGCTCTGTTGGTTAAGGAGCTGACTCTTGATTTGATCTCAAATCTTGATTTCAGGGTTTGGAAATCAAAGTCCATGTTGGGCATTGGGCCTACTTAAAAAAAATGATCGATTTCTGGGGCAGCTGGATGGCTACGTTTTTAGAGCATGTGACTCTTGATCTCAGGGTCGTGAGTTCAAGCCCCACATTGGGTGTAGAGTTTACAGAGAAAAAAAATAAAGTAATTTAGGAATGACTGATTTGTGAGGCACCTGGGTGGCTGAGTTGGTTAAGCCTCTGCCTCTGGATTTCAGCTCAGGTTCTTGATCTCCAGCCCCGCATTGACTCTGCTCTGAAGGCAAGCAGATTGTTTGGGATTCTCTCTTTTCATCTCTCAACCCAGCCCACACTCTCTCTCACTCTCTCTCTCAATAAATAAACATTTTAAAAAACTATTAAAAAAAAGAAATCTTTTTGAACGCTGTAAGTCAAAGAGAATAAGCGTAAGTCTTCACATCACACCCTTCAATACTTGAACTCATGTCACAGACCAGGTATACTGCATCAGTCTAAAAAAAATAAATAAACAGAAATGCGGTTTTCAGTAGGAAGAATGATGCAGTTACTGCAGCCCACCATCTCCGGAAGCATGAAGTTCTCCTTAAGTCCCTTATGATGAGGCTGCTTAATTGATTTAACTTTGATGATATAATTTGGGGACTGACTTCTGCCAGGCAGTGAGGATGTAGCAGTGAGCAAGTAAAACAGGCTTTCTATGTTTATATATTAAATATTCAGCCTGAAGAGACTGACATTTGGAATATGGAGCAAGGGCACCATCCTGGGAGCAGCTCAGGACATCTCCCTGAGCAGGTGACATTTGATCTGAGCCCCCAGGACGAACAGGAGCTGACACAGGAGGAATGGTTACTAGTGGAGAAGCTGGGGAGAAGCCCTGGCTGGTGGCCGGTGTGGCAGGCTCTCGAGGCTGAGCAAGTGCAGGGAGGCTGTCGGGGGCTGCACCCTGGAGCTCACGAGTGCGGGCCTGGACCCGGCCTACCTGGGTCCCAGGATTTCTTCCACCGGCCACTTAACTTGGGGCCCCAAGAAGTTCCTCACCCAGGGGTGCATCACCCTTCTCTCCTATACCACGGCTGATGCTCTAGGGATGAGATGACACCTGTGAAGTGCCTGGAACAGTGCCTGGCACATGGCTGATGCTCAAGCACTGTTTGCTTTCATGGCTGGAGGGAAACAAGGTTTAGAGAGGGGAGGCTGAGAACAGAGGCCGGGCCATGGGCGCCATCCCTGCCTGGCATGGGAAACAGACAGTGAGGGTGACAGTCCATGTGGAGAGAGGCCACTCAGTCGACGTGTGGGGAAGAGATGGAGAGGAGGAGAGGATATGTGGCGAGCTGTCAGGAGGCCACTGCAGAGACTGAGCTAGTGACACATGTCAGTTTTGTCCCTCCTAAACCACCCCTGTGCCGTCTCTACTCCTCTTCACACTCTTCACCTCATCAGACGTTGTCAGACGTTGAAAACACAAACCCCTCTCACAGTCCTCGTTAATAACAATGTCCTCCCCCACCTTGTAGATGAGGACACTGAGGAGCACATTGCTGAAGGGCTCTGCTCTGAGTCCAGCCAGGGTCAGGTTCTGGGTCTCTGATTTCCACCCAGTGGAGCTCTGACCTTCGGTCTCTTCGTCTAGCAGTAGATGTGATTCTGGACCATGAACACTGCTCACCACAATCTCCTCGTCTCTGAGAGTCAAAACAAGGGGCTCTGAGAGGCTCTCTGCTGGGACCATCTGCTCATCCCCAGAGATTCAACACCAGAGCCTGTATGCTGGGTCAGGAGGGCTACTTCTCTGAAACCCACTGCTGCAAGATAGCACAGTCATCTGGGGACTCTGCATTCTAAGGTGGCTTGAGAGTTGGCGAAAAGACAGGGGATGATTTCTCTGCCAGAATGAGGCCATCTGGGCTGTGAGGGTCACCAGTTCTTGGCACTCCCCATGCCAGAACCAAACTAACCCTGGATGAAAATCCCTGGATGGAAGGAGCGGCCTGGAGTAGCTAGAAAGAGCAGGCAACCTCATTAAAAGACAACCACGTCACTATTTGTTTTTCAGTTTCATGGAATTATTTATTTGGGGAGAGAGAGGGAGAGCATGTGTGCACAGACAAGAGTAAGGGAGGGACAGAGAGAGGGGGAGAGAGAATTCCAAGCACGCTCCATGCCATCAGTGCAGAGCCCAATGCGGAGTCAGAGACCGTGAACCATGAGATCATGAGCTGAGCCAAAATCAGGAGTCAGAAGCACAATGGACTAAGCCACCCAGGCTCTCCAAGAGGTCACTATTTTTACTTGTCAGGATTCTTGGCAGGGAACATACTCTCTCATTTTTTAATTGCAGGGGACCAAGGATGAGCCGACCCTGTATCCCTGAACTGGACATACGTCACCGTGGCCTCTCATGTCACCTGCTTAGAAATGTGTTCATTACCAGAGCCACGTTGTGTCCGTATTGGGCATCAGTGAAGAGGCAAATGTGACAGACTCCCTGACATCCCATCAGGTGACTCCAAGGACAGCATTTCTTCTGTGCTCTCCACGCCTCAGACGTCTCTGCCGCACTGGCTGCTGGGAGAAGACTCGGCGTGTGTGTTCCAGGTTCTGCACACCATCGTCCCATCCACAGCCTGCAGCCCAGCCCTGCCCGGGTTCCCAGCATCTAAAGTCCAGTCCTGAAACTTCGAGTGCACGAGAACCTAGATGTTTGTTGATGATGCACATTCCTGGGTGGACCTACCCACAGTGCTTGAGAATTTGCTCTTTGAGTGGTGCCCTAGGTACTTGAAGATCACACCTTGAGGAACATGGTCCTGGAAATGTGCTTCTGGCATTTCAGCACATAAGCACATTCTGTGAGGATCTTGTTAAAAATGCAGATCTGATCCTGGTCCTGATCCCAGGCCTCCCCATATTTTAGCTGGAGAAGCCTGAACACGGAACCACAGGTACCTGAATCATCCTTGTTCTCACAAGATCAGATCATGGCCTGGGACCTTTTCACCCCAAATCCTCTCTTAGGTGAGACATCTGATTAATGGCAGGGAAATGGGGTGGAGTAAGTTCCTCCCTAGAAGATAGTTAGGAAATATTACAAATAAACATGGAAGTCACTGAAAAGTAAATCAGACAGGAACATGAGAACTTCAATCCTTAATAACCACACTACAATGGGCAAGAACCACAAGTTTGGAGCCTTCTGCCCCCTGGGTGCTCCCCTCTCACTGTGTAGCTGCAGCCCAGAGGTTCACAGGGCATATGGCAGCAGTCACAGTACCAAGGAGCTGGACATTAAAAGGGAAAAATTGAAAGTGAGGGAGCAGCAGAGGGGTGAGATGCGACATCTGAATAGAATCTCTGTCAAAATCCCTGGATGAGCACCACACTCTGCGTGGCTGCGGGACACTCAGGAGACGCTGCTGATAAAGCAGAAGGAACCAGAGGGAGGTCTAGCTTTAAAGACACCCCTGTCCTGACCCAACCTGTGAGATGTGCCGTTGACGTAAGAATTCTCCAATCAGCTCAAAAAACAAAAAACAAACAAACAAAAAAAGAATTCTCCAATCAGCTCAAGGCTCAGGCAGCAGCAAGAAAAATCATACAGGAGGCACCTGGCTGGCTCAGTAGGTAGACCTTGTGACTATTGATCATGGAACGATGAATTCAAGCCACATATTAGGTGCAGAATTTACTTAAAAGATAAAATACTGGATGAAGGTCAGATTTTATGGCTGGTAGAGCATGTGGAAATTTCAGGGAAATACCAGGCACGATGCAACCACAGACAAGATGAGGGCCAAACTCTGAGGAGAAGCTGCACAAACCCTTGGCTGACCACCAACCCACACCAATGGAGGGGGTCTCACTCAAGACCCAGCATAAAATGCAGCCCCTGGATGTGGGAAGCAGGACATAGACAGCAGCTGTCAGCAATGGGGGTTTCAGGTCATAGTGGGGTCCGTGCCAGTTAGACACTAGCATGACACTTAGACACTTAGGATAAAAACAATCTTTGGGGCGCCTGGGTGGCTTAGTCGGTTAAGCGTCCGACTTTCGCTTAGGTCATGATCTCGCGGTTCGTGGGTTCGAGCCCCGCGTCGGGCTCTGTGCTGACAGCTTAGCTCAGAGCCTGGAGCCTGTTTCGAATTCTGTATCTCCCTCTCTCTCTGACCCTCCCCTGCTCATGCTGTTTCTCTCTCTCTCTCTCTCTCTCTCAGAAATAAAAACATTAAATTAAAAAAAAAAACAATCTTCAACCAAATAAAATAGATTCCAGATTTGCGAAAACATAAAACGCACAGTCCACTTTTAAAGGACATATTTTAGGGGCACCTGGGTGGCTTAGTCGGTTAAGTGTCCGACTTTCGCTTAGGTCATGATCTCGCGGTTCGTGGGTTCAAGCCCCGCGTCGGGCTCTGTGCTGACTGCCAGCTCAAAGCCTGGAGCCTGTTTCAGTCTGTGACTCCCTCTCTCTCTGGCCCTCCCCTGCTCACGCTGTCTCTCTCTCTCTCTCTCTCTCTCTCCTAGAAATAAATAAAACATTTTAAAAAATATTAAAGGACATATTTTTTTTTTTTTTTTTTTACAAATAGTTTATTGTGAAATTAGTTTCCACATAACACCCAGTGCTCATCCCCACAAGTGCCCTCCTCCATGCCCACCCCTCCTCCCCCCCACATCCACCAGTCCTCAGTTTTTGTCAGCATTCAAGAGTCTCTCATGGTTTGCCTCTCCCCCTTTCCCCCACCATTTCCACCCTTCTTCTCCCCCTTGGTCCTCTGTTAAGTTCCTCCTAATCCTCCTATACGTGCAAACATATAATATTTGTCCTTCTCTGACTGACTTATTTCGCTCAGCATAACACCCTCAAGGTCTATCCATGTTGCTACTCACGGCCAGATTTCATTGTTTCTCATTGCCATGTAGTATTCCATGGTGTAGATAAACCACATCTTCTTGATCCATTCATCTGTTGATGGATACTTAAGCTCTTTCCATGTTTTAGCTATTGTGGAGAGTGCTGCTATGAACATTGGGGTACATGTGCTCCTGTGCATCAGCATTTCTGTATCCCTTGGGTAAATTCCTAGCAGTGCTATTGCTGGGTCATAGGGGAGTTCTAGTATTAGTTTCCTTAGGAATCTCCACACTGTTTTCCAGAGGGGCTGTACCAGTTTACATTCCCACCAACAGTGGAGGAAGGTGCCCGTTTCTCCACATCCTCGCCAGCATCTAGAGTTCTCTGATTTGCTCATTTTAGCCACTCTGACTGGCGTGAGGTGGTATCTCAGCGTGGTTTTGATTTGTATTTCCCTGATGAGGAGGGATGCTGAGCATCGTTTCATGTGTCTATTGGCCATCTGGATGTCCTCTTTGGAGAAGTGTCTGTTCATATCTTCTGCCCATTTCTTCACTGGGTTGTTTGTTTTTCGGGTGTGGAGTGTGGTGAGTTCCTTATAGATTCTGGATATTAACCCTTTATCCGATATGTCATTTGCAACTATCTTTTCCCATTCCGATGGTTGCCTGTTAGTTTTCTGGGTTGTTTCCTTGGCTTTGCAGAGCTTTTAATATTGATGAGGTCCCAATCATTTATTTTTGCTCTTGATTCCCTTGTTTTTGGGGATGTGTCAAGTAAGCAGTTGCTGCAGTGGAGGTCAAGGAGGTAGTTTCCTGCTTTCTCCTCTAGGGTGTTGATAGTTTCCTGTCTCACGTTCAGGTCCTTTATGCGTTTTGAGTTTATTTTTGTGCATGGTGTGAGAAAATGATCTAGTTTCATTCTTCTGCATGTTGCTGTCCAGTTCTCCCAACACCATCTGTTAAAAAGGCTGTCTTTTTTCCATTGGATATTCTTTCCTGCTTTGTCAAAGATCAGTTGGCTGTATACTCTTGGGTCCACTTCTGAGTTCTCAATTCTGTTTTATTATCTACGGGTCTGTTTTTGTGCCAATACCATACTGTCTTGATGATGACAGCTTTGTAGTAGAGGCTGAAGTCTGTGATGGTAATACCTCCCGTTTTGGTTTTATTTTTCAGTATTACTTTGGCTATTCGGGGTCTTTTGTGGTTCCATACAAATTTTTGGATAGTTTGTTCTAGTTTTGAGAAGTATGCTGGTGCAATTTTGATTGGGATTGCATTGAGTGTGTAGAGTGCTTTAGGTAGTAATGACATCTTAACTATATTTATTCTTACTATCCATGAGCATGGAATGTTTTTCCATTTCTTTGTGTCTTCTTCAACGTCCTTCATAAGTTTTCTATAGTTTTCATCATACAGATCTCTTGTATCCTTGGTTAGGTTTATTCCGAGATATTTTATGGTTTTTTGTGCAATTGTGAATGGGATCCGTTTCTTGATTTCTCTTTCTGTTGCTTCATTGTTGGTGTATAAAAATGCAACCGATTTCTGTACGTTGATTTTGTACCCTGAACTTGGCTGAATTCTTGGATCAGTTCTAGTAGGCTTCTGGTAGAGTCTGTCGGGTTTTCTATGTAGAGTATCATGTCATCTGCGAAGAGTGAAAGTTTGACTTCCTCTTTGCCAATTCTGATGCCTTTGATTTCCTTTTGGTGTCTGATGGCTGATGCTAGGACTTCCAGCACTATGTTAAACAGCAGTGGTGAGAGTGGACATCCCTGTCGTGTTCCTGATCTCAGGGGGAAAGCTCTGAGTTTTTCCCAGTTGAGGATGATGTTAGCTGAAGGCTTCTCATAGATGGCTTTGATGATGTTTAAGTAGGTTCCTTCTATCCCAACTTTCTCGAGAGTCTTTATTAAGAAGGGATGCTGTATTTTCTCAAATGCTTTTTCTGCATCTATTGACAGGATCATATGGTTTTTATCTTTTCTTTTATTGATATGATGTATCACATTGATTGATTTGCGAATGTTGAACCAGCCTGTAACCCAGGAATGAATCCCACTTGATCTTGGTGGATGATTCTTTTTATGTGCTGCTGGATTCGATTTGCAAGGATCTTGTTGAGAATTTTTGCATCCGTATTCATCAAGGATATTGGCCTGTAGTTCTCTTTTTTTGCTGGATCTCTGTCTGGCTTGGGAATCAGAGTGATGCTGGCTTCATAAAATGAGTCTGGGAGGGGCTCCTGGGTGGCTTAGTCGGTTAAGCGTCCGACTTTCGCTTAGGTCATGATCTTGCGGTTCGTGGATTCGAGCCCCGTGTCGGGCTCTGTGCTGACTGCCAGCTCAGAGCCTGGAGCCTATTTCAGTCTGTGACTTCCTCTCTCTCTGACCCTCCCCTGCTCACCCTGTCTCTCTCTCTCTCTCTCCCTCCTAGAAATAAATAAAGCCTTAAAAATTTTTTAAAAAATGAGTCTGGGAGTTTTCCTTCGATTTCTTATTTTTTGGAATAGCTTGAGAAGAATCGGGATTCATTCTGTTTTAAATGTCTGGTAGAATTCCCTAGGGAAGCCATCAGGTCCAGGGCTCTTATTTGTTGGGAGATTTTTGATCACTGATTCGATTTCTTTACTCATTATGGGTCTGTTCAGGTTTTCTATTTCTTCCCGTGTGAATTTTGGTAGTGAGTGTGTGTTTAGGAATTTGTCCATTTCTTCTAAGTTGTCCCATTTGTTGGCATATAATTTTTCATAGTATTCCCTGATAATTGCTTGTATTTCTGAGGGGTTGGTTGTAATAAGTCCATTTTCATTCATAATTTTGTCTATTTGGGTGCTCTCTCTTTTCTTTTAGATAAGTGTGGCTAGAGTTTTGTCAATTTTGTTTACTTTTTCAATAAAACAACTCTTGGTTTCATTGATCTGTTCAATTGTTTCTTTGGTCTCTATGCTGTTTATTTGTGTTCTAATTTTTACTATTTCTCTTCTTCTACTGGGTTTAGGGCATTCTTGTTGCTCTGCATCTAATTCCTTTAGGTGAGCTGTTATATTTTGGACTTGCGCTTTTTCTGTTCTCTTGAAATAGGCCTGGAGAGCAATGTACTTTCCTCTTAGGACTGCCTTTGCCGCATCCCATAGATTTTGAATTGATGTGTTTTCATTTTCATTTGTTTCCATGTATTTTTAAATTTCTTCTCTAATTGCCTGATTGGCCCATTCATTATTTAGAAGGGTGTTCTTTAACTTCCATGTTTTTGGAGATTTTCCAGACTTTTTTCTGTAATTGATTTCAAGTTTCAAAGCCTTGTGATCTGACAGTGTGCATGGTATGATCTCTATTCTTTTCTATTTGTTGAGGGCTGCTTTATGTCCCAGTATGTGATCTATCTTGGAGAATGTACCATGTGCACTTGAGAAGAAAGTAAATTCCCTGGCCTCAGGATATAAAGTTCTAATAATATCCGTCAGATCCATCTGGTCCAATGTGTCTTTCAAGTTCTTTATTTCTTTAGTGATTTTCTGTCTTGTTGACCTATCCATTGGTGTAAGCGGAGTATTAAAGTCCCCTGCTATTAGCACATTCTTATCTATAAACTTGTTTCTGTTTGTGATTAATTGTTTTAGATATTTAGGTGCTCCCATATTCGGTGCATAGACATTTATGATTGTTAGTTCTTCCTGATGGATGGACCCTGTAATTATTATGTAGTGCCCTTCTTCATCTCTTGTTATTGTCTTTAATTTAAAGTCCAGTTTGTCTGATATAAGTATTGCTACTCCGGCTTTCTTTTGATTATTTTTGACCTGTAGCATGATATATATTTCTCCATCCCCTTACTTTTAATCTGAAGGTATCTTCCCGTCTAAAATGAGTTTCTTGTAGACAGCATATAGATGGATTTTGTGTTTTAATCCATTCTGCTACCCTATGTCTTTTGATTGGAGCATTCAGCCCATTTACATTCAGTGTTATTATTGAAATATGTGGGTTTAGAGTCTTTGTATCTTTTCTAGGGTTCATGTTTGTGGTGGTGTCTCTGGTATCTCTGTTCCTTGCAACCTTTCCTTCATAGCATCCCCCTCAGGATTTCTTGTAGGGCTGGCTTAGTGGTGGCAAATTCTTTCAATTTCTGTTTATTAGGAAAGACTTATATCTCTCCTTCTATTTTGAATGACAGGCTTGCTGGGTAGAGAATTCTTGGCTGCATATTTTTACTGTTTATCACATTGAATATCTCCTGCCATTCCTTTCTGGCCTGCCAAGTTTCAGTAGATAGGTCTGTCACCACTCTGATAGGTTTCCCTTTGTATGTTAGGGCCCTTTTCTCCCTAGCTGCTTTCAAAATTCTCTCTTTGTCCTCGTATTTTGCCATTTTTACTATGATATGTCATGCAGTAGATCGATTCAAGTTACATCTGTGGGGAGTCCTCTGACCCTCTTGTATTTCCACATTTACTTTCTTCCTCAGGTCGGGGAAGTTCTCTGCTATAATTTGTTCCAGGACTCCTTCAGCACCTTTCCCTCTCTCTTCCTCTTCTGGGATTCCTATGATACGGAAATTGTTGCGTTTGACCATATCGCTGAGCACTCGAATTCTTCTTTCCTGTTCCTAGATCAGTTTGTCTCTTTTTTTTGTCAGCTTCTTGTTTTTCTATAATGGTGTCTTCTAAATCTCCTTTCTGCCTCTTCAATCCGTGCATTGGAGGCCTCTAATTTATTATATATCTCATTTATCGCATTTTTTAATTCTTCATGCCTATTTTTATTTTCCATTCTGTCTGTAGCCATAGTTTCTTTGATGTCCCCTATGTTTTTTCAAGCCCAGCTATTAATTTCACCATTATTATTCTAAAATCTTGTATAGTTATGCTGCTTATATCTGTTTTGAGCAGTTCATTAGCTGTCATTTCTTCTTGGAGTTTCTTTGGAGGAGAGGTCTTTCGTTTCGTCATTTTAGTTAGCTTTCAGGCTCTTGTTGGTTTTAAAGACCTGTAATGCTCTCTGTTTCTATGAGCGCTGCTATATCCAAGAAGACTCTTTGACTTTCCAGGGCCTATCTTTTCAGAGAGTGTTTTTTGAATGGTATCCCTCGGTCTCTCTTGTTGGGACCTTAGTTATTTTATTTTCCTATTCGTAGTGATATTTGGGACTCTCCACCTTGTGTACTCTAGCTTGTTTCTTGAGGTAGCCCTGGAAAAGAAAACAGACAGACAAACACACAGGGAGCAGGAGCACACAAACGCACAAGCTAATTCAACTAACATGCAAAGCGAGAGGGAAAACGAAAAGGTTAAGAGAAAAGACGGAGGAGAGAGGGCGAATAATAGGGAGTATAAAATACATAAAAGGGTCAAAAAGGGGAAAAGAAAAGGAAAAAAGAAGAAAACCGTTGGACAAAGAACGGTTTAAAGCATATACCTGAATTTCCCAGCTACAGTTAAATAGCCATGTGTATGCAGTGCTGGTTGAAGAGCATAGAGAAAGAGAGAGAAGGCAGGGTGGGATGAGCCAAAATTGGAAATAGAATGAACAGGCAGAAACGATAAGAAGCTTTTTTCAAAGAGGTAAAGGGTAGAATATGGTTGGATAGTTGAGAGAAGGGTGCTGGAATTATCCAGAGAGACTATATAGTCTAATTACTTATGAGAGAAAGAGATGAAAATGTCAGTAGGTGTAGAATTTACATTTACAGAATGGACTCGTTGTGATTGTTTAAAGCAAGATGGCGACCTGAGTTAATCAGGTCAGTGTTCTGGGGAAAAAAGAGAAAAAAAGAAAGAAGAAGAAAAAAAGAAAGAGAAAAAAAATGGGAAATAAAATGGAAAAAAAAAGGGAGGAGGGCACCTCTCAGGCAGGGATGGGTGTGGCGTGATCCAATGCCTCTGGCGGGACCTCTGCCTTGGTGGTTGTGGGGAGGAGAGTGACGGTGCTCCAGTCCCTTCTTGAACCACGTGCTGCACCTCGCTTTTTTGGGCGTGTAAACTCCCTGTACCAGGGGCGCAGCCGAAGTTGGTTGCACTCTTCTACCCAGGCCAGTTCCAATCTCCAAATCCCAGTCCGCGCGCCCCGCTGAAGTTGCCCTAGACACAGCTTCCCAGGCAATGCCCTCGGGCAATTCCAGGCCCCCTGCCGAGCTCTCGGGGTGGAGTCAGAACTGCTGCTTCCTTCTCTGGATCAGACTGGCGAGCATGGGCGGGGGCTTTCCTGCCGGGTGCTCTGAGCCCGAGCCTGTTGGAGTGAGGAAATCTGGGTCCCTCTATGGCTAATCACCCGAAACACGAACTCACAGGCTAATTTCCCAGTTTTTAGTTCTTTTCCTTCCCTCTCAAGTTCCACCCAGCCAAGAGCGCGGACGCCCCGTGTCTGCGCGGCTCTTTCAGGGGTCCCAGCCGCCCTGGAGCTACAATGGCAGCAGGCGCACCGCCACTCTGAAGTCCTGCCTCCAGGAGCCAGCAAAAAGAAGCAGTTTGTGTGCTCAGCCCCCCCCAGGACCAGTTGGCTTTAGGGGACCTGGTGTGCAGGTATTTGGCAAGTATGGTCTTTCTATGCACCGAGCAGAGGTTTTTCTGTTTCAGACTCTCTCTTTTTTCCCTCTCACTCCCCGTAGAGGGTAGAGGGGGATCGCCTCCCATCCTGGAGTGTCCGATCCCGCCCCGATTTTATCTTCCCCGGTTCACACTCACGTTAGAAGCCTCTCTCAGTGGATTCTGCGTCCTTTTTTCTCCCAATCTCTCAGGTTTTGTAAGGTTTCCAATGGCTTCAGATCTTTTCTGTGTGATGTATCAGTGCGAGTGCAAGTACGGAGCTCCTTACTTCTCTGCCATCTTGCCCCCTCTCTAAAGGACATATTTTAAAGGACATGCAAAGAAACAGAAATGTGTGACTCTGGCAAAGGCAATACAATCATTTTCCCAGAGTGCTGATTCCCACATCTGTGGTGGGAATCAGCACCAAATGCTGCCACGAGCTTCAAAGAACGAATAACTCTCATTTATTGAAATTATGAAATTATATGAAATTTAAAAATGTATTAAAAGAATTTAAGGAAACCATGTTACTAAAGAAAGAACACAAGGTGAGGCACCTGGGTGGCTCAGTTAAGTGTCCAACTTCAGCTCAGTCATAATCTCACTGTTTGTGGGTTCAAGCCCCATGTCGGGTTCAAGGCTGACAGGTCAGATCCTGGAGCCTGCTTCGCATTCTGTGTGTCTCTCTCTCTCTGCCTCTCCCCCACTCATGCTCTAGCTCTCTCTCTCTCAAAAATAAATAAAAACATTTAAAAACAAAAAAAGTGAACACAAGGAAATCTGAATGAAGAAGTGGAATGTATAATGAAGACCAAATAGACATTCTAGAACTGAAAGGGCAAGGGAGGAAATGTAATGAAAGTTCAATGGGTAAACTCCACGGAAGGCCTGGGAAGGAAGAGTGAAAAGCAATGAAGTATTATATAAATCAATAGAAATTCCTGAATCCAAAAAATCAAAGAAAAAAGATTGAAGATAAACTTATAAAAACTCAGAAATCCACAGAGATTAAAAACGGCAAACAGATGTTCAGAGTCCAAAAATGGGAGGGAGAAAAAAGGGCAGAAAAATTTTTGAGGAAATCATGTTTGAAAACTCCTCTAATTTTGTGCAAAACCCTGGAGCACATAGATCTGAGAAACTCATCACTCACTAGACAAGAGAAGCAAAAGAAAAGCACACTGAGGTGTTTCCATGTCCACGTGACGAGAATCAACAAGAAGACGGGGAGCCTGGGTGGTTCAGAGGGTTAAGCACTGAGTCTTGATTTCGGCTCAGGTCATGATCGCACAGTCGTGAGATGGAGCCCCAGGTTGATCTCCATGCTGAGTGTGGAGCCTACTCGAATTCTCTCTCTCTCTCTGTCTCAGTCTCTCTCTCTCTCTCTCTCTCTCTCTCTCTCTCTCTCTCTCTCTTCCTTTGCACTTTACTGCTCATGCTCTCTCTCTCTCGATTATATATATATATAATCATATATATATTCATATATTCATATATATTTAAATACAAAAGCAAAAACAGCAAAAAAAAAAAAAAAACCCAAAAAAACAAAAAACAACAACCCACACCCAATGTATTCAAAGTCACCAACACCTTCCACACAGGATGTGGTAGTGGTGTTAGTGTTCACAGACTCACTGAATCTCCCTCCCCCCATGAAGAGGTTGAACTAATTCTCCTCCTCTCAGGTTTAGACTGGACCCAGTGATCACCTCTAATGTACAGAACAAGGGGGATGTGATGGTGTGTGACTTCAGAGATCAGGTTGCACAGAGAGTGTAGTTTTCTTTGTCTCTTCTTCTGAGGTCTCCCCCTGAGAGCCCAGGGACACTGAAGCTCCCTGCCACTAGCCACACATGGGAGCGTGAACTTGATCCAACAGCCCATGTCACACCTTCCCAACACTGTGACTCTAGTCTCATCTTGGCTGCAACCGAATGAGAGACCCTAGCTGGAGCTGCCACACTTCCCTGTCCTGACACTTCGGATCCGCAGTAATTGTTTGCCATGATAATGTCATACGAAGCCGCAGAATTGTGTTATAATCTGTGACACCCCAATGGGTAATGATACAGACATTGGAGACTGGACATGGGTGTTGGCATCACAAACACTTTACACGAGGCAGGGCTGAGGAATGGGGCAGGGGTGGAGTCAGAAGGACTGTGAGGTGAGAGTTTAGGAGGAAGAGATGAGCAGGAATGCTGGAAATTTTCAAGGAAAAGGGCAGAGATGAGAAAAGGAAAAGAGGCCCCTGGACCCCCACAATCAACTGGGGGAGAAGCAGGCTGAAGATGTGACGCCACTGCAGACACAGCCACCTGTCCCGGAAAGATGGGTCAGCAGTGTGCAGGGACGCTGAGACACGAGCCGCCTGCCGCCTGCTTACAAGACGTGCACTTTCAGGGCACCTGGGTGGCTAGGTTGGTTAAGCATCCGACTTCAGCTCAGGTCATGGCTTCATGATTGATGAGTTTGAGCCTCACTTTGGTCTCTGTGCTGACAGTATGGAGCCTCTTTGGATTCTGTCTCTCAATCTCTCTGCCCCCCCCCAAAAGTAAATTTAAAAACATTTTTTAAATATGTGCACTTTCACTCTGAACACACAGGTGGAACAGCTGTGCCAGGTAAACTGTGACATGAGGAGGCTGATATATTAATATCAGGAGCAAAAGAGATTTGAAAAGAGAACACATTGCTGGAGCTAAGGAGAGGCCCCTCATGATAAATCTAATAAAATGAGAGACGTCATGAGTGCAGACAGAAAGGAGATCAGTGGTCGCCCCGGCCTGAGGGCTGGGGAGAGGACCAGATGCAAAGGACCGTCAGGAAACTTTCGCATAAGGGACCTGTTTACTATGCTCCTCGTCTGACTAGTTCCACGCGTCTAATCCATTACGGACATTCCTCTTTCTGTGCATTCACACCTGGGGAATTTTATGCCATCTGAAAACCTTATGAAATAAAACAAAAGTAGAGAGGAAATGGCACAGGAAAGATGAGGAGGCAAATTTTAGATAAGTGTATTATAGATAAATATAAGCTGGAGAATTCATTACGAGCTCCCCCACCATTAACTAATTTTAAAGGAAGTCCTTCAGGCCAAAAAGAAATGATACTAGATGGTAACTCATATACAGAAGGGGGTAATTAACAGCAGAAATGATGTTATTCTGTAGCGTACACCACAGTGACATTAATTTTGAAATCCATAACATGAATACATCTGGAAAATTCCCAAATATTTGGAAATTAGTCCACACGTCAAACCCCTGGGTCATCATACCTCAGAGAAGCAATCACAAGGGATATCAGAATTCTCTGTACCTGGATGATAAAGTACAGAAATGACAATGTGAGGTCTGAGATGCAACACAAGCATAGCTTGTGATTTCACCGTTTGCAGGGATGGAAAGTATGAGGCCTGAGGGACGCAGGCAGCCGGTCCCTGTTTCGAGGGTGCACCAAGGGTAGAAAAGGCAGCAGGCCAGGGTCCTGGGGTCTCCAAGTGGGAGTCGAGCCACTCTCCAGGTTCCATCTGTGGGGGTCTCACCCACCCCCCACACAGGTGCTTCCCCCAAAATATGGAAAAACCTAAACTTAAGTACATTTCATGACCAATTACAGAGCTAACCCCTGTCAATGACCATAAAGTGCAAAACAGAGACACCTACCAGGGCTCCAGCCAGATGCCCCGGAGCCTCCTCCACACAGAGCCCTTCCTCCCCCACAAGGGTCCCCAGTGATGACCTTTCCCCTGATCTCTGGTCCCTGGTTCCTCCGCCTGCACTCCTGCCTTCATCCCCTAAGGTCACTGTTTTCTACCTCTGCTCGCTTCTGCAGGAGCTTCCCCAGGGTCCAGGTCATCACCCGGGAGCTCCGCCTCTGCCTCCCCTTCTTCCACCACATCTTAGGAGTGGAGAACCCAGACTTGGTTCCCTGGAGGAGGACCCGGTAGCCCTGGAAGCAGCAGCAGGAACACCTGACAGGGACTCCAGGGTCAAGGTCCCATTAGGCCCCTGGAGAGAAGCTCAAAGGGCACTCAGGTTTCCTGTCGTCCTCCCTGTGGCCACGGGGGGCGCTGCCGCCCTCCGGTTCTGCACCGCCAGGGGCAAGGACTGCGCTGAGCTGAGTCAGGCCCAGATGGCTGACCTGCAGGCTGAGCGTGGAGGGGATGAAGGTGCCTTCTGAGCAGCCCTGGGGGCAGGTGCAGGGGTGGGGCAGGGATCAGCGGAGAGGAGGAGACTCTGGAGCCCCGTCCTGTGTGTGCAGTCTCCATCTGTCCTCCCCACACCCCCTGTCTCCAGGCCCTTGAACAACTCCAGGAAAAGTGAAAATTAGACAGTTTTTCCCCTGGACCTATTACTTCTCTGAGGGCTATTTTGAAAAAGAAATTCTTTTATTCTAGAATAGTTTGAGAATTACAAGGTGAGTGCAGAGTCCCTATGGCCCACACCAGTTGTCCCTGTTAACACCACTGTCACCCTCATGCATTTACCACAGACAATGACGCAGCACTCGTACATTCTACGAAACTCCACTCGGGATTTTCTTCTCTAGGTTTTTGTTTTCTCTTCCACGATCCCATCTAAGATACTAACTACATTGAGTTAAGTCCCAATCATGTCTCCTTCAGGCTCCCCTGGCTGTGACCATTTCTCAGACTTCCTTCCTTCCTTCCTTCCTTCCTTCCTTCCTTCCTTTCTCTTTCTTTCTTTCTTTCTTTCTTTCTTTCTTTCTTTCTTTCTTTCTTTCTTTCTTTCTTTCTTTCTTTCTTTCTTTCTTTCTTTTCTTTCTTTCTTTCTTTCTTTCTTTCTTTCTTTCATGTTTGAAGAGAACTCTCAGGTATATTGTAGATTGTCTCTCACTGTGAATTAGGCTGACTGAGGCTACAGGGTTTGGGAACCACAACTGGACAGGCCATTCTCAACACAACATATCAAGGGCATAGTGACCACTTGATCATCACTGATGAAGTTACCCTTCACCCCCTGGCGAAGGTCGTCTTGCCCAGATTCTCCTTGTGAAATTCCTTTTTATGCTTTGTCCCTTTCCATAAAATAGTCTTTGGAAGGAAGTCACCGTGTGCAGCCCACAGATAAGGGCTGTCCCACTATGACAATGTGCCTGCAGGTTGTTGTGCAAACAGGGGTTCTCTGATGAGTTGTGTAAACACCTCATGAGGGATCGGCAGCTTGTAAGCTTAGTCTGTGTTTGGCTTTATGAGAAACTGCTGACTGACCCCCATAGTGACTGTTCTATTTTGTATTCCTGCCATTCTTGACTGAGGCTTTCTGTTGCTCCAAGTCCTGGTCAATTCAGTGTTTGGATTCCCGTCATCCTGACAGGAGTGTGATGGAAGATCACTGTTGTTTCCCTTTGCATTTCCCTAATGCCGCCTGCTGTTGAGCACCTTCTCATGTGTTTATCCCCATGAGTATATCTTCTTGGTGAGCTGTGTGCTCAGGTTTTTGCTTATTTTTTTAATGGGTTGTTTTTTTATTGTTGCTTTTTTTTTCTTATTTTTATTTTTATTTTTTTTTGAGTTATTTTATTTTATTTTATTTTTTTTTTTTTTACAAATAGTTTATTGTCAAATTAGTTTCCACATAACACCCAGTGCTCATCCCCACAAGTGCCCTCCTCCATGCCCACCCTTCCTCCCCCCCACATCCACCAGTCCTCAGTTTTTGTCAGCATTCAAGAGTCTCTCATGGTTTGCCTCTCTCCCTCTCCCCCACCATTTCCACCCTTCTTCTCCCCTTGGTCCTCTGTTAAGTTCCTCCTAATCCTCCTATACGTGCACACATATGATATTTGTCCTTCTCTGCCTGACTTATTTCGCTCAGCATAACACCTCAAGGTCCATCCATGTTGCTACACATGGCCAGATTTCATTGTTTCTCATTGCCATGTAGTATTCCATGGTATAGATAAACCACATCTTCTTGATCCATTCATCTGTTGATGGACACTTAGGCTCTTTCAGGTTTTAGCTATTGTGGAGAGTGCTGCTATGAACATTGGGGTCCATGTGCTCCTATGCCTCAACATTTCTGTATCCCTTGGGTAAATTCCTAGCAGTGCTATTGCTGGGTCATAGGGAGTTCTATTGTTAGTTTCCTTAGGAACCTCCACACTGTTTTCCAGAGGGGCTGTACCAGTTTACATTCCCACCAACAGTGTAGGAGGGTTATTGTTGCTTTTTAAGGGTTTTATGGATATTATAAAACAAGTTCTTTATCAGACATGTGATTTGCAAATATCTTCTCCCAGTCTCTGGCCTGAGCTTTACGGATATAACAGTAGATATATATGCACGGATGTATATTTGGGGCAGGAGAAAGGAGAAATGGCTCACTGTGATAGATTTGGGGGAGAGAACTTGGGTGACTGTGAGATGAGGGGTTACCATGTGACATCTTTATTTTTGGATATTGGTAATTCTTTACTGGATTCTCTCATATGTGCCAGAGTGATGTTTTCAAAAAATAAACTAGTATAAAATCCCTACACTTGACAAATCAACCTCAGACTATTAATTAAGATTCCAGTTCTGCTGTTCTAGGTTAGGACCAGTAATCTTTTCACTGAACTATTTTGCCTTTGAATTTCCATTTCTGAAACCCATGGGCCAGATTGTATACACAAGTATTCCTACGAGAATAACTTAAAATGCCATGTAACATATAAAAACCATCATCTAGAAAGCATTAAAACTGACAAGATAGTAATAAATGAATAAAGGAGCACATCCCCAAAGGAAGAGAACAAACTTGCTGGCCCCCACTCTCCACCCCCCAGAGTCCAGGGTCCTGAGAAATGGAGCGCAGTCCCTGTGAGTCCCCAGCCCAGGGTGCAGACAGAGGCCGAGCCCTTCCTGCTCTGTGGCCTGAGATGCTGACTTTCCTACAATTTCCTTCCTTTTTAAAGTGTAAAGAAACATGTATAAACTGATTATGATGTGTATGTATGTTGTACAATGCATTTGATGTAATGTATGTTCCTTGTAGAAAAATTATAAGATGAGAAAAGCAAATGACGACAAACTAAAAATGGTTATTCTCCCACCTGAGCTATTTTGTTGCATTTTCTTCTCCTCTATTACAGATGCTCCTGATGCTGGAACTCTCTCTCGCTCTCTAAGGTGATGAGCACAGAGCTCAGGGTCCCCAGCACTGCTCTCTCCAGATGCCATTTCCCCAGTCAGCTCACTGTCCCCCCTCCTGAGAGGGCTGCTTCTCACTTCCTCTCCTCCTCACAGTCTCCTGCACCCCTCCAGGCTCCCCTCCCCGAGGTGATGAGTGTTTCTCACTCAGAAGGAAGCACTCAGATGAGAACTGTACACTCCTCCCTGCCCCTCCCCCACATCTGCACGTGTCCTCACCTTCTATGTGATGGTGGAGGCCCCCCTCCTGTCTCAGGCTGCCTCTCCATTTGGGCACCTGCATTATCCATTTCCCCCTCTCTGCCGGCTCAGGCATTCCCCCTACAAACATGCTGTCCTGACTCCCATGCAACAAGGTGAAATAACACTAAATAAACCACAACAAATCCTCCCATGGAAATCCAACACCTGTTCCCATGACTCCGCCGACTCCTGCCCCATCTCTGTGGCCTCCGTGCAGAACCTCCCTGACTCCATTTCTCTCCAACCATGTTGTCTTTAGCAAATGGATAGAGGCACAGAAGGTTAAAAAGTCAAATATTTCTGTAGTACTTGAGGTCAAGACAGATGTCCCCAGTCTTCCATGAACCCCCCTTCCTGAATCTCAGTGACCCCTGCTCTAGTTCTTTAAGCTGATTCTCTGATTATTGCTTCTGTGCCTCTAAATAGCCTGCTTCTTGCACTCATTCTCTGGTTTTCAGGCTTATGCATCCTCTTTACTGAATTGGCTTTTCTTTCACACTCTCCTTTCTGCCCCAAATAATTATTTTATAACTTAGATTAGGTCAGTGTGCACTGTTTGCATTTTTATGACCATGAAATGCTAGTCACAACCAAGCATGTAGTAGACTGTGATTACTTTGCCTTTCCTGAATTAACTTACTATTTTCCCTAGTAAATACATATCTTATCCTCCATTTGTTTAGTTTCTGTTGTTCTCTTCTCCTTCCCAAGCTCCCCCAGGGGGAATCTTCATGAATAGATTCGAGCCTATCCACAATTCCACCACCCTCATGTCTGTGCAGACGCCTTGTCCACGTGGACGGGATGCCTGCACACCTGGGGCAGGGCCGACACTGGACCCCCTTCAGCTCATCCCAGGTGCCCTCTGCCTCTCTCCTTCTGGCTCCCTGTTGTCTGGATCCTATGTGATCCCCTCTTTTGGTTTTCTCCATCATTTTGCCCTTTGCCTCATGGTAACCTGTGGGAGGGGGTGTTGTAAGTAGACACCAACACTGTAAACACCTGACGTGCCTTAGGTTACCCTCACCCTGATTCACATGGTGACGGGATGGAGACTCTGTGCAGGACACAGTTGTCCTCGGGATTTGGGGACCATGTGTCATGTCTTCCAGCCACCAGGCCTGTGTTGTTGTGTCTTGGAGTTTTCAAGGTGTCTGCTCCTCCCCCCTTTTTCTGACATTTCATCGTGATGTGTCTTCATGTGGGTCTCTTGTCATCCACTCTAGTTAAGAATTGGGCAGGACTTTCAACATACGTGTCTTCCCTGCCAACTCTGAGAAACAGTCTTGACATTTATGGAAACAAATTTTAGGAACCAAACAGGTCTTCTCTCCTGCTGCCTTCCCCTCCTGACGGTACCACTTTGGGGAAGTACAACTGTAATCATCCACTTTATTGACTAAATTATCCATTTCTAGGGTCATAGTTTTAATTCCCGAGAGCACTTTCTTGTTCTAGGATTTGTCACCACTGTGTGTGGTTCAGATTCTGGTCCATGTGCCATATGCCTCTCACACACTGTAGATGTGATTGACTCCAGTGGTAGGGGAACTGTTAGGTCTCCCGATCATCCACTTTCATGATATCCTGACTTTTCTCCATAACGTTCTCCACACACTCATCTCAGGAGTAACTCACGATGGTCTCTGTCACTTCTGCTAATGCTCACCTACCACAGGCCAGTGCCAGTGTTGTGTCACCAGGGGCTCACTCTTGTCCTTCATTTTACATCTGGAGTCAGCTGACCCTGAGCCACTGGAGATGTACATGGATTTTAGTTTGATTTGAGCAGGTAAGTCACACTGCCTCTTAATGTCCTCCTAGGCTCTCAGCCTCCCAGCCTCCCATCGCAGAACATTCCAGAGCATTGCAACAGTTCACTTGCGTGGAGTGCAGAGTCATACCCAAATCCTGATGGATAGGGAACCAAAGAAAGATAAGTCAACAAGGCTCTGAGTGCAAACGTTCTGGGCTGAACCCTGGTTCCACTCCCTTCTTATCCCCCCTGAGTCTACCTTTCCCTATGGGGCACCTCACGGCTTTGCCTTCATGATTAACTTTGACCCTCTGTGTACATCACATGGTGATAATACCTGAGACATATTCTACTATTTATACTTATCATTATCATATTGATTATAGCACTTAGATAGGGTTCTATTCTTTGACTTTATAAACCACAATTCAAGAAATGTCCCTGAATAAATACTTTTGAAACTTTTAATGTCCATTTATTTTTGAGAGACAGAGAGAGCACAAAAAGGGGAGGGGCCGAAAGAGGGGAGAAAAACAAAATCTAACTTGGGCTCCGGGCTATCAGCATAGGGCCTGACACAGGGCTTGAACTCACGATCCTTGAGATCATGATCTGAGCCGTGGTCGGACACTTAACCAACTGATCTACCAGGCACCCTCCTGAAAAAATATTTTTGAGAATATATATGATTAATTCCTTAGGATAAACCCCCGAAGGAGGGTCATGGGTGGCTCAGTCAGTAAGCATGAGCCTCGTGATTTCAGCTCAGCTCCTGATCTCCAGTTTCCTGCGATCCAGCCTGGTGTCAGGCTGCGTGTGATTCTCTCTTTCCTCTCTCTCTGCCCCTCTCCCTGCTCCTTCGTGCACTTTCTCCCACTTTTCTCAAAATAAATAAATAAGCACTTTTTTTTTTAAAGGATAAACTCCTAAAAGAGAATGTCTATGTCACAGTTTAGGCACATTTAAATTGTGGAGACACAATTCAGAAGAACCCTTTACACATTTTACTCCAGGCCTCGCTCCCATCCTCCTTTACATTTGTGTGCTTTCCTGATAATCTGTTGGACACTCTCATCACCTACTCTCATCTTTGCCAAGTTGAAGATACGAAGTTTTATTCATATTTTTTATTCCACATTCTCGTTTATTGTTTATGTTTATTCATGACCAATATATGTGTCTGACACTTCGTGTCTTCAGTCCAAAGTGTTCTCTAATATTTCTTTTTTTTTATATTAATATTTCTAAGTTAATCTTTTTCTTTTCTCTTTTCTTATTATCTGAGTGCAGTTTACACACATGGTTCCATTCCTTTCAGGTTTGTAACATAGTGATTCGTGATTTCATCCAATAATTGAACTCTTGGGTATTTACCCAAAGAAAATAAAAACTCCAATTTTAAAAATTTATTTACAGTGAGAGGCAGAGAGAAACAGTAAGCAAGAGGGGAGGGGCAGAGAGAGAGAGAAAGGGAGGGAGAGAGAGAATCCCAAGCAGGCTCAGTACTGTCAGCCCAGAGCCTGATGCGGGGCATCAACTCACAAACCGTGAGTGTGCACGTCCACACTATGGAGCATTGTGTAGACATTGAGATGGCATTTCCAAACCAGAAATTATTTTCATTTAACTGAATTTTGAACCATATTAAATAAGAGTTCAAGGAAGTGTTTCTACTTTTCGGTTTTCCCTGTATTACCATCAAGGGGTTGGAGGAGGAGGTGCACAGGGACACAGAAACCTCAGCAATGGCGCACCGGCTCCTGAGTGCTCCTCTCCTGGAATCCTGCCTCATCCCTAAGCCCGACCCCTGTGGAGTCCAGCGCTGCTCAGAAACTTCTTCCTCTCCCCACTGACGCCCAGGTTTCTGCTCAGACATCTCTGCCTGACTTCCAGTCCAGACCCCACTCAGGCTTCTCAGTCCGAATCCACCTGAGAGCAGAGCAGTGGGGGGGGGGGTCCTATTACCTTCCATCAGATGTGTGGCCACAGGACTAAGGAGAGAAGACCCAGGTGGCCTTTCTCCTCAGCCAGGCCCTTCCTAGGGTCTCCTTTAGCTCCCAGCACCTGGACATGGGCTCGGACACCAGGGGGCGCCATCATCCCAGATGATGTTCAGAGTGTGAAGGTTTTTTTTCAAGAGCTACAGTGATACAACTTGTATCCACCCACAAATGGCTAAGGAAGATATGTGATACATACACATACATATAAATATGTGTTGCCACTTGTAACAACATGGATGGACAAACAGGGCAGTATGTCTGCTAAGTGAAATAAATCAGACTGAGGAAGACAAGTACCATATGATTTCACTCATATGTGGAATCTAAAAAAAAAAACAAATAAAGAAAGAAACAAACAGCTTAATCAGACCTATAAATACAGAGAACTCACTGATGCTGGCCAGAGGGTGGGGGTTGGGAGGATGGGCACCAGGGTGAGGGGACTGGGAGACACTCACTCCCAGTTATAGAAGGAACAGCTCATAGGAATAAAAGGCGCAGCACAGGGAATGTCGCCAGTGAGACTGTAACATCACTGTGCGGTGACAGATGGCGGCTACACTGTGGTGAGCAGAGCATGGTTTAGACAGAAGGTGAAAGGCCTCTGGGTGGCTTCAGTAGGTTCTTAGGTCATGATCCCAGGGTCATGGGATTCAGCTCTGCATGGATTGAGCCTACTGAGATCCTCTCATTCCCTCTCTCTCTCTCTGCCTCTCTTCTCTGCTCTGGCTGTCTCTCTCTCAAAGAAAAAAAAAATGAATACAGAAGTTGATTCAGTGTGTTGTACACCTGAAACTAAAGAAATCTTGTGTCAACTATATTGAAATGTAAAATATTTTTTAAAACAAATTAATTAGGAAGAATAAACTGTAGGGGCACCTGGGAGGATCACTCAGTTGGGCCCCTCACTTTTTGATTTCAGCTCAGGTCATGTATGATCACCTGCTTCATGGGTGGGAGACCTGCATCAGCCTCTGCAAATGGCTGAGTCCTCTCCAATGGTTGCAACTGCAGGGAACAGATGCACAGTTACAATAAGGCATAGAAAGTCCAAGTGAGATTGTCTGAAACACAGACGCCTATACATGCAGGCATCTGTGTGGGGTGTGGGGTGTGGGGTCAGAGGAGAGACGGGGGTGCAAAAAGAGAAATAATGGATTGAGAGAAGAAAAGGACCCCACATAGAAATAAACAAAACAGCCCAACATGGCTATAAGATCGGGGTACATAGATGTGTCAGGCTCCCAATAAGTATCAGGCACCATTGCCTGCCCTACATGGTTCAAGACAAAGTCCCTAAGAAAAAAGAGACTCTGAAGAGTTAGAGGAACCAGTTTCATGAGTCAATACTCACTGGAGGAGGAAATGTCCATCTCATCGGCCAGCTCACTACCACTGACCTCAGTGTGACCTTGCACCTCAGTGAGCATCTTGGCATGGTTTTCACTTGACATAAATGTGATGGCCAATCTGTGGGGCCAAACTGGCTTGCACAGGCCTCCTGGAAGGAGACAGAGGGTGGCATTGGAAGACCCCCAAGTAGGAAGACACCCAAAAGGAGAGACAAGGATGTAAGGTATGAAGACATAGGAAATCAGGGGGTAGGAGGGGACACTGGGATGCCCGTGTGGATGTTCAACTTACCTGATACAGGTAAATGTGGGGATCCTCTGGTAGGTGGTAGTGGATGGCCGTGTTTACCTGCCTAATGTCCATGCCTTGGACATTAGTTAAATAATTCATTGTTAAAAATCTTTAAACTACTGATACTAAGAAAGTCTTTGTCAGAAAGGAAATTAGAAAAACGTTGACAGTCCCTTCTCTCAGTGGTCTCATTTCTTCCCAAGACATAAGCTATCTTTCCACCTCTGACTCCCCTCTCCTCCCAGGGCGTTCTACAGTGGATGGCAATGGGTGGAAAGTTCTACTCCACCAGCAGCTGGGCCAGAGCAATGCAACGCTGCACAGACTTCACAAAGATCTCTGCCTGTGTGTGGAGAGGAGGGGGATGTGGGCCCACGGGTGTGTGTGTGGAGGGGAGGAGACAATGTGCCAGCATGGGACATTTCAGGAAGTACACTCTCTATATGAACTCCACTAAATCCCTCTTCTTCCCCGCTATGTGATTCCTTTTTGCCCCCAGGATAACTTACTCTTCCTTTCTCTCCTTTGCTTCTGATTTCCCTGAGCAGATTGTTCTCTGAGAAAATACAGAGAACAGTACAAATCTGGCAGACATGTTAGGAGACAGGAATGAGATACTCCATGAAAAAGGGCTAAATACTGGAACTAGGGTGGGTCTGGAATGAACATGACCAATATTCCCGCTTATGAAACGTTAAACCTGAGACCTTCCCTAATTCTGCAAGCATTTATTGTGTGAATAAGTTACACAATCCATGAGCTGAGGGAACGCTTCTCCTCAGGGAGGGATGCTAGAAGAAATAAGCACTTAAGATCTCTAACAGGGCCAGTGTATTTTGGAATATTTCAGAATTTAAAAGTCCTGGGGCTCCTGGGTGGCTTAGTCGGTTAAGCGTCCGACTTTCGCTTGGGTCATGATCTCACGGTTCGTGGGTTCGAGCCCCATGTCAGGCTCTGTGCTGGCTGCCGGCTCAGAGTCTGGAGCCTGTTTCGGTCTGTGACTCCCTCTCTCTCTGACCCTCCCCTGCTCGTGCTGTCTCTCTCTCTCTTCTAGAAATAAATTTAAAAAAAAAGAATTTTAAAGTCCTTCCAGATTTTAAAAATTGTATTAATTTATATTGAGACAGAGAGAGACAGAGTGAGTATGAGCAAGGGAGGCACAGAGAGAGAGAGAGAGAGAGAGAGAGAGAGAGATAAAGAAAGAGAAACCCAAGCAGGCTCCACACTGTCAGTGCTGAGCCTGAAACAGGGTCCTCACAAACCATAAGATCAGGAGTCTGACCCTTAACCAACTGAACTTCCCAGGCTTCCTAAAACACAAATTTGTTAATTATTCTTCATGGGTTGTAGCTATTTTAAAATACAGAATTGAAGACAGAAGCTACAGCAGCCGCCACATTGAGAACTGGTCTGACTCTGATAGCTGGGCTTCAGTGTGGTCAGAAGCTGGCTGATGCCACCACTGGCCCATATTATTCCCCTGGGACATGACCAGTCATCGCACAGGACATCAGCATCACACCAGGACACCTTGAGACCATGACATTACTTTGTCTAATTACAGACAAAAACAAGCCACTGTACGACCCACAGAATACCAAACATCTCCCTGTGCTGCTTAATGAGAGCAATGACTGCTTCTTTACCATTACTTTGTTTTTCTCAAGTTTTTATTTAAATCCCAGTAAGTTAACACACACTGTAATATTAGTTTCAGGAGTACAACTGAGTGAATCATCACTTAAATACAACACCCAGTGCTCATCACAAGTGCCCTCCTTAGTACCCATCACCCATGTAGCCCATCCCATTTCCCTGTGACCCTTCCATAAGTTTCACAGCTTCTCACCATCGACCACCTTTTCTGTTGGGATTTGTGGTAATATTGAAACAAATGACTTAACATTTTTTTTAAAGTTTATTCATTTTTCAGAGGAAGAGAGAGACTGAGCGCAAGCAAGAGTGGGGCAGAGAGAGAGGAAGACACAGACTCCTAAGCAGGCTCCAGGCTCTGAGCTGTTAGCACAGAGCTCCATGTGGGGCTAGAACTCACAAACCATGAACTCATGACTTGAGCCAAAGCCGGAAGCTTAAACAACTGAGTCAGTCAGATGCCCCAGAACAAATGACTTTTTGATTCAATTACACTCTAATCAACGCCAGAACACCGGTGTGTTAATTACACTAAGTAATTAGTAGAACACAACACGTTACTTAAAAACAATCATGTATTAGTACAACATCCATTCAATGTGCAGATGGGTTTATGGGTTTAATGTAACACGGGAGACAGTGATGCCGTTGCAGAATCCAGTTTGCAAAGAACCTCAGAGAAAGTACAACTGTAGTTTTAATATAGTATCAAAGAGGCATATTCATACTTATCTGAAAGGATATGAAACAAACTATTCTCCTATATTTGGTCAAGGATATAAATGTTTTCAAATACTTCATCAAAACAACACAACAGATGCAGAAGCAAATCGACATCCAGACGTCTACTAATGAGACAGACCAGAAGAGACCTGCAAAATGTAAAATGAATCAAAATCCACTCTTCTCACTGCCTTGCTTATTTGGGAAAATCGTTATTTTTCATAAAAACAATATTTCTGTTTTCATATGACTGTGAGTGAATTAATAAATATTTAAACCTGTTTTATTTCTAGTATGGTAAGTATGGGTAGATATTCCCACTCACACAGAGTTATCCCCGGGATCCTCACTAATTTTAAGACTGCACTGATGTCCTGAGAACAAACTGTTGGAGAATCACTGACTCACACAGCTCCTGGGCCACGATTCAGGGACACGGCGTGACGAAGAGCGCTCCGTGCAGCAGGTGTGGCTTTGGCCAAAGTCCCAGGTCCCCGACCTGCCTGCCTCTCCGGGTCTCAGGGCCCGGGGCGGTGTCGAGGGCGGGGAAGCCCAGCGCTGGGGAGTCCCCATCCTCCCTGGTTTCACTTCTCCCTGTCACAACCTGTGTCAGGTCCTTCTGCCTGGATACTGATGACCCAGCCTCGGTTACACTCCAATTAGTGCCCGGTTTCCCGAGAAGCCAATCAGCGACGCCGCGGTTCCGGGAATAAACTTTCCGCACCCGCCCTGCGACTCACATTCTCCCCAGATCCCGAGGATGCGGGTCGTGATGGCCCGAACCCTCCTCCTGCTGCTGGCGGGGGCCCTGGCCGTGACCCAGACCTGGGCGGGTGAGTGCGGGGTCGGGAGGAAAGGGACTCTGCGGAGCAGGAGCTCGGGGACCGCCCGGCGGGGACGGGGGACCCCAGGGGAAGGTATCTGTCCGCCTCCCTGACCAGACCTCCACCCGCCCGGTCCGGCCATTCCCCGACGCTCCACGACTCCGCCCTGCCCTCCCCCCCGAGAACCCCCCTCCCCTGCCCTCCCGGCCGCCTCCAACTGGGACCCGGGCCCCGCATCTGGAGGAGGGTCGGGCGGGGTCTCACCCCTCCGCGCCCGCAGGCTCCCACTCCCTGAGGTATTTCTACACCACGGTGTCCCGGCCCGGCCTCGGGGAGCCCCGCTTCATCTCCGTGGGCTACGTGGACGACACGCAGTTCGTGCGGTTCGACACCGACACCCGGAGTCAGAGGATGGAGCCGCGGGCGCCGTGGATGGAGCAGGTGGGGCCGGAGTATTGGGACCGGGAGACGCGGATCGCCGAGAGGAGCGCACAGGTTAAACGAGTGGGCCTGAACAACGTGCGCGGCTACTACAACCAGAGCGAGTCCGGTGAGCGACGCGGGCCCGGGTCCAGGTCAACCCCCATCCCCACGGACCGGCCAGGGTCGCCCCGAGCCTCCGGGTCTGAGCGCAGCCGCGAGGCCGCGGGACCCCCTGCCCCGACCCGGGAAGAGCCCGCGGGAGCTTTTAGGCGGTTTTACTTT